>AP025054.1:10850477-10920811 GCA_036186865.1 Eustoma russellianum | reverse complement strand
AACAACGACTATACGTTGTTCGTCGGTGATTTTTTCGTCGGCAAACCACAATTTTTTTGTGGTGGATAAAATAATTTTTAAATAAAAACTTCAATCGGAAATGAATAATATGTATGTAGGAGTAAATTTTTAAAGGAGTAATAGCCACAACTGTTAAAAGATTACGTAATATATCTCCATAATGAGAAAGGCGTGATCATAATTAGAATAGTCAACATCATATTATTGTAATTGATTATGTAATCTTTATCATATTTAGTTTACATGTGTACTATATTAAGACTACCGATGTATACACAACACATGAATGAACGGAATTGATTCTTCTTCCACCAAATTATTCTCAATCGCAGTATTAGAACGAGTGATTTGGTCCTTGAGAATTCAGAAAAGCTTCATCATTGCCAATAAACTTTTTCCAAACACAATGCAGCAAAAATCAAGCCACTTCAATACCTTTCCCATCATTTTTAAGCAAAAAATCAAACAAATCCATGACAAACATCATCAACTGGAAAGAATTCAAGCTACAGAACCACAAAACGTCACAACCAACCACCATAAACAAAAACATACATCCACACAAACAATCCAACAAATTAAACAGTTTCACAATTAACAAGTACAACAGATCAAATAATCAACACATTTCAAACAAAAAAACTCACCAGAACAAAGCCACAAATGATTCAACCAAAAACAATCAGAGTCTGGAACCAACAAATATTCACAGAAGCCATCAACACAATTCAACCAAAACATCAACTTGTTGGAGAATTTAAGGTTGGGCTTTGGCCCATCGTTGGAGATTGAAGATTTGGGCTTTGGCCCGTTAATGAGTGTTGCTAAACTTGGTTGAGCAACGTACTTTGAGCTTAATGAGTTTCCGATAATGAAATCGAAAACTAATGAATCCTTAATTATCTACGTAACGAGTAGTTAATTATAGGATGTGAAATCATTCAATTATAATACTGTGTGAATGTGAAATTAATGCTCAAAGTAGATGGAAATGTTATGGATGGGTGATGTGTCACCTGTATGGAGGAATGCCACGTTGGAAGTGTCCATGTGGCGTAAAAAGCATCTGACGGACATCGATCGATGATTTCGATCGATCGATGTCACTTCGATCGATCGATGTCATCGATCGAAGTGGATCAGAGGGCTTCGATCTCTTGGTAAATCGATCTAAGTGGATCAGAGGACATCGATCGATCACTTCGATCGATCGATGTCTCTTAGATCGATCAGAATGATCGAATGATGTACTCAGTCAGACATCAGTCGATCACATCGATCGATCGATGTCACTTCGATCGATCTATGTGATCGATCGAAGTCTGACAGCGGGCAGATTTGTTCTGTTTGTGCAGGTTTGATTCAAACTTAAATCAAACACTATCCTCCTACAAAAGATAAAATCAATCGGTTGTGATCTAACGGTGATGGAAAAAGCAGCTTTAATCTAACGGCCAAGATTTAAACTGTCTTAACCGCTTAACCGAATATGGTTTCCATCCAACGCTCCAGGTTTAAACCTGTTAATCTATCTTCGATCTAAAGGCTGAGATTAAACCATCCTAATCTAGATAGGAGGTTTTAATCTAACGGTCTAAATCAAACTTCAGTTTTGATCCAACGGTCACGGTTCCTTGTTCTTCAACCGACTCCCCAATATAAAGAGGGCTAAGGGTGTTCATTTGTGACACACCAAGCTCTTAGCATTTCATAAGCATTCTGCATTCGTAGTACGTGAGTCTTGCATATTGTCTGGGAGAAGTCAGGACACTCTAAGCGTTCGAAGGAGTTCAAGTTCAGCAGTGCCGCTCAACTGAATAGGTACCCGTTGTATCCTGGGAGACGATTGCTCATACCGGTTGGGCACAGTATACCGGAGCAATACGTCTTAAGGACAGAGTCTTTGACTCGCCCCGGGTTTGATTTATTTTGCTGTTTCATATGCACACGTTGTACAACTGCGTCTTGGTACAGGATTGATTGTCTCCAACAATCTTAAGACGTAGTGATTTATTCAATTAATTTCTGTACCGTTTTTAATTTGCGCAAAAGCAGTTTCGTACTGATTTGCAGTCTACTTCTACTCCTTTCTTATATCTGATTCTGTTCTGATCTATTCGTTTGATCAACTGAACAGTAATCTGATGGAGAACGCAAGCTCAGGCTCGGTTCATGGTGCAGACATTCATAGTTCTGCTCCAATGGCACCAACTGCTGGGGTGCCAAGACATGCTCCTCCTGCGCAGGGTCCTGCAGTGGCCCAAGTGGAGAAACCGAAGAAGTTCAGTGGGAGCTTCTTCAAGCGCTGGCAGCAGAAGATGCTGTTCTTCTTGACTGCTGTGGGATTGGCAAACTTTCTGACTGAGGACCCGCCTATGGTGGATCCGTTGGAGGACCAAGCCCAGAATATGCAAAACCAACATTTTGTTGAAGGTTGGAACTTCAACAATTATGTTTGTTTGAGCCGTATTCTGAGTTGTTTGGACAACTCCTTGTATGGTTTGTACTGTACGTACAAGACCGCAAAGTCTTTGTGGCAGGCTTTGGAAAAGAAATACCGTACGGAAGATGCCGGCACTAAGAAATTTATTGTCGGCAAATTCCTGGATTTCAAAATGTCTGATTCTCGCACTGTTGTCTCTCAAGTTGAGGAACTTCAGACGTTGGTTGCCGAGATGGAAGAGGAGGGCATGTTGCTCAGTGAATCCTTTGTCCTGGCAGCAGTGATTGAGAAGCTACCTCTTTCGTGGAGAGAATTCAGAAGCTATCTCAAACACGAGAGAAAGGAGATGACATTGGAAGATCTGATTGTTCGACTCCGCATTGAGGAGGACAATCGTAGATCTGAAAGAGCGCCACAATCTAGCTCTGGTCAGGCTAAGGCCCATATTGCAGAGGCCAAGAAAAAAGAAAGGCCAACTCGGAGTGAACAAGAAAAGCAAGCAGATCGCCAAGAAGTTCACCGGGAAATGCTACAACTGTGGCATTCAGGGGCATGTCAGCAATGAGTGCAGAAAGCCCAAGAAGAAGCAATCCAAAGCAAAGGCGAACATAGTCGATGCATTGGATGATCTGGATCTCTGTGCGGTGGTCTCAGAGTGCAATGCTGTGGGGAACGTACGCGAGTGGTGGCTTGATACTGGCGCCACTAGACATGTTTGCTCCAGCAGAGAGATGTTCACGGAGTACCAGCCCGGGAACAATGAGCAACTTTACATGGGAAACTCGGCCTCCTCGAAGATCGAAGGTGAGGGCAAGGTTGTTCTGAAGCTCACATCAGGGAAGCATCTGACTTTGCAGAATGTACTGCACGTCCCTGATATTCGGAAGAGTTTAGTGTCTGGATCTCTTCTAGTCATGCATGGTTTTAGACTAGTGTTAGAGTCCAATAAAGTTATTCTTTCGAAAAATGGCATGTATTTGGGGAAGGGGTACTTGTCGAATAGGATGTTTAAATTGAATGTCATCACTATTGTACCCAAAAGAGATTTGCCCGCAGAGGCTAATAAAATTGCTTCCTCTTCTGCTTACATGCTTGAGTCTTCTTGTTTATGGCATTTTCGTTTGGGACATGTTAATTACAAGTCAATACAACGAATGAGTAATCTTGACTTATTGCCCAAACTGGACTTTAATAATAAAGGAAAATGTCAAATATGTGTTGAAGCGAAGATGGCAAAGGCGCCATTTCCTTCAATAGAAAGGAATACTGAACCTTTGGATTTAATTCATACCGATGTGTGTGATTTAAAGTTTGTGCAAACGAGAGGTGGTAAAAAGTATTTTGTAACTTTTATCGACGATTGCACACGATACTGTTATGTATATTTGCTAAGCAGCAAAGACGAGGCCCTTGATGCTTTCAAAGATTATAAAAATGAAGTTGAGAATCAACTTAGCAAACGAATTAAAGCAATTCGTAGTGATAGAGGTGGCGAATATGATACACCGTTTAATGAATTCTGTTCAGAACATGGCATTATTCATCAAACGACTGCGCCATATTCACCTCAATCAAATGGTATTGCTGAACGCAAAAACCGTACTCTTAAAGAGATGATGAATGCTATGTTGATAAGTTCGGGTTTACCTCAGAACTTGTGGGGGGAAGCAGTTCTCTCAGCCAACGTCATTTTAAATAGAATCCCATCTAAGAAGATGGATGTAACCCCATACGAGCTTTGGAAAGGCCACAAGCCTAGTTACAAATATTTGAAAGTGTGGGGGTGTCTGGCAAAGGTTGCTGTATCTAAGCCAAGACAGGTGAAAATTGGGCCTAAAACGGTTGATTGCATATTTATTGGTTATGCAACTAACAGTAGTGCATATCGGTTCTTGGTGCACAAGTCGGATATTCCTGACGTACATGAAAACGTGGTCATGGAGTCAAGGAATGCAGTGTTCTTTGAAGATGTCTTTCCAGGGAAAGACAAAATTCAAGAAGAAACAAGATTTGGTAAGCGAATGCGTGAGGCGACTCCTCAAGGAGATGAGGAGCTTCGTCAAAGCAAGCGTGCCAGATTACCAACTTCGTTTGGACCGGATTTTCTAACCTATATGGTAGAAAATGAGCCGAGGAACCTTTCCGAGGCCTTGTCAACTCCAGAAGCTCCGTTCTGGAAAAAAGCAGTTGACAGTGAGATAGACTCGATTCTTCAAAATCACACTTGGGAGTTGGTTGATCTTCCACCTGGAAGTAAACCACTTGGTTGTAAGTGGGTTTTCAACAAGAAACTGAAAGAGGATGGGTCTATTGAAAAGTATAAAGCCAGGTTGGTAGCTAAAGGCTATCCGCAAAAGGAAGGCTTTGACTTTTTTGACACCTACTCACCAGTGACTAGGATCACTTCTATAAGGATGCTAGTTGCAATTGCTGCAGTCCATAACTTGGAAATCCATCAGATGGATGTGAAGACTGCTTTTCTGAATGGTGAGTTGGATGAAGAATCTATATGGAACAACCCGAAGGGTTTGTGGTTCCAGGACAAGAGTCTAAGGTTTGTAGACTCGTTAAGTCCTTGTACGGACTTAAACAAGCGCCTAAGCAGTGGCACTTGAAGTTTGATCAAGCTATGTTAGCTAATGGTTTCAAGATCAACGAGTGTGACAAGTGTGTCTACATTAAGAGCACACAGAATGCATATGTGATAGTATGTCTCTATGTAGATGACATGCTAATCATGGGAAGCACTCGGGACATAATCTTAAACACAAAGAAGATGTTGACGAGGAACTTCGATATGAAGGACATGGGAGTTGCCAATGTTATTCTAGGAATTAAGATTTCTAGGGTGACTGAGGGACTCATACTGTCACAAACACACTATATTGAATCAGTCTTGAAACGGTTCAATATGGAGGATGTGAAACTGGTAAAGACCCCGCTCGACTTAAGTATGCACTTAAGGAAAAATCGAGGCGAACCTGTAGCTCAGTTAAAATACTCTCAGGTGATCGGGAGTCTGATGTACATAACGAATTGTACAAGACCAGACTTAGCTTGTTCAGTAAACAAGTTGAGCAGATTTACCAGTAATCCAAGTGATGATCATTGGAGAGCTCTTAACAGAGTGATGAGGTATTTGAAATACACAATGAATCTTGGATTACGTTACACAAGATATCCAGCAGTATTAGAAGGATATTGCGATGCAAATTGGATATCAGATAGTAAGGACTCGAAGTCCACCAGTGGATACTTGTTCACTGTTGGTGGTGCTGTTGTCTCGTGGAAATCCACGAAACAAACATGCATAGCTAGGTCCACTATGGAAGCTGAATTCATAGCGTTGGACAAAGCTGGGGAAGAGGCTGAGTGGCTTCGGAATTTTCTGGAAGATATTCCGTGTTGGCCTAAGCCAATCGCTCCTATTAGCATACATTGTGATAGTCAGTCAGCTATAGGACGTGCTCAAAGCAGCATTTACAATGGTAAGTCACGACACATACGTCGAAGACATAACACCATTAAACAGTTGATCTCTAATGGCGTGATTTCCATTGATTATGTAAAATCAATGGAGAATCTTGCGGATCCGCTTACAAAAGGTTTGCCTAGAGATCAAATGTCAAGATTGACAAACGGAATGGGACTGAAGCCCATAATGCATGAATCTTTGTGATGGTAACCCAACCTTGTTGACTGGAGATCCCAGAATCTTGGTTCAATAGGACAACTAAGTTATGAAGATTCAGTGAGCACTCACTCATTCTGTCTAATAAAAGTGCTGTCTGCAGAGATTTCAGGGTAAGCTAAGGCTTTTAATGATGTCCTATATCTTGATGCGTCAAGTGGAGTATGGCAGAATACTCTTGATAGGAATCGCCTATGTAAGTGTGAAGTGGGGCCGCTTCTATGAGAAAGTCTATGAGGCAAGATTTCTCTAAAACACTTTCTGAAACCAGGTTGTTCATGGCCAAAACGAACACAACCATGAGAACCAAAAGGGTGTTAAAGAAAATATTGTGTGAGTGTCATTGTCTTGGTTCACAACAAAGGCTGACTAGTTCAAGACATCAAGTCACTACTTAGCCGAGTGGATCCGATGATACATCACTAAGAAAGGTTCAAAGCCAGAAGCTACCTCTTCTGATGCAATATTTTCTTGTCTGACTTCTCCTCAGAGTCTGCATATGCATTTGCATTAATTTCCATTCATGTGGGGGATTGTTGGAGAATTTAAGGTTGGGCTTTGGCCCATCGTTGGAGATTGAAGATTTGGGCTTTTGCCCGTTAATGAGTGTTGCTAAACTTGGTTGAGCAACGTACTTTGAGCTTAATGAGTTTCCGATAATGAAATCGAAAACTAATGAATCCTTAATTATCTACGTAACGAGTAGTTAATTATAGGATGTGAAATCATTCAATTATAATACTGTGTGAATGTAAAATTAATGCTCAAACTAGATGGAAATGTTATGGATGGGTGATGTGTCACCTGTGTGGAGGAATGCCACGTTGGAAGTGTCCATGTGGCGTAAAAAGCATCTGACGGACATCGATCGATGACTTCGATCGATCGATGTCACTTCGATCGATCGATGTCACTTCGATCGATCGATGTAATCGATCGAAGTGGATCAGAGGGCTTCAATCTCTTGGTAAATCGATCTAAGTGGATCAGAGGACATCGATCGATCACTTCGATCGATCGATGTCTCTTAGATCGATCAGAATGATCGAATGATGTACTCAGTCAGACATCAGTCGATCACATCGATCGATCGATGTCACTTAGATCGATCTATGTGATCGATCGAAGTCTGACAGCGGGTAGATTTGTTCTGTTTGTGCAGGTTTGATTCAAACTTAAATCAAACAATATCCTCCTACAAAAGATAAGATCAATCGGTTGTGATCTAACGGTGGTGGAAAAAGCAGCTTTAATCTAACGGCCGAGATTTAAACTGTCTTAACCGCTTAACCGAATATGGTTTCCATCCAACGCTCCAGGTTTAAACCTGTTAATCTATCTTCGATCTAAAGGCTGAGATTAAACCATCCTAATCTAGATAGGAGGTTTTAATCTAACGGTCTAAATCAAACTTCGGTTTTGATCCAACGGTCACGGTTCCTTGTTCTTCAACCGACTCCCCTATATAAAAGAGGGCTAAGGGTGTTCATTTGTGACACACCAAGCTCTTAGCATTTCATAAGCATTCTGCATTCGTAGCACATGAGTCTTGCATATTGTTCGGGAGAAGTCAGGACACTCTAAGCATTCGAAGGAGTTCAAGTTCAGCAGTGCCGCTCAACTGAACAGGTACCCGTTGTATCCTGGGAGACGATTGCTCATACCGGTTGGGCATAGTATATCGGAGCAATATGTCTTAAGGACAGAGTCTTCGACTCGCCCCGGGTTTGATTTATTTTGCTGTTTCATATGCACACGTTGCACAACTGCGTCTTGGTACAGGATTGATTGTCTCCAACACAACTTGGGACTAAGAATCTCATCACAGTCCCAGAAATATACCCCTCTCAGCCGCAAGCAAGCAACTTAGGAATCAGAGAGAATCGCATCACATTTCCAGAAAAATACCACCCTCGACCAAAGCAACTCAACCAATCAACTTACATGTTGGTGCCACCCACCATTTTGTCGACGCGAGGGAGGAACCACGCCACCGAAGATGATTGAATAGAAGGATAGATTGAGAAGGTAGAACACACAGATGAGTGAAGAATTGAAAAGATAAAGTCCTTGTGCAAACATAATTACCAAATGATGTGCATCAACCGGAGACTAGCGGCGACGGACCAGGTAGAGAAACCAAGGGCTTAACAACCCTTCGTTATGGCGACGGCGGCAAAGAATAGGATGGAAGAGAAAAGGATAAGGAGACTGAAACGGAGCCATGTCACGCATGAATTAAATAGTGTAGTAGTGATGTACCCTAGTTTTAGTATTTTGCTGGACATGCATACGGAGGATGTCATTGGGCCTTGTACTGAACACAGAAGCCTCTATTATGTTGATGAAGTGGTCCATCATGACACCACCTTACTCTTTCATGGGACATCAACTCAACAAATTTGGTTGTGTCATCGGCTTCTTAAGCATCCATGTGGCGACTACCTTCGTCATCCTTTTCATGTCCTCCTCACAAGTAATGACTCTCACTTGGCAAAAAATCATCGCACTTCATATAACTCAAATAATACTCAAGTTTAGTCGATGTTTTCCTTAATACACTCAAATGTATGAGGGCCTGCACCTTGCCCTACTCTTAATGGCCTCCAATGCTTTGTACTATTTGTTGATGACTTTTTCTGCATTACTTGAATATATTTTATAAAGCATAATCTCAAGTATATGCAAAATAGTTGATATTTTCCACTGAATGATTGAAACTCAATTCAATTAAAAATTTAAATCCTTCGGTTTGATAATGGTGGAGAATACGCAAACCATAAAATTTTAAATGAAACTCTTTTTTCATGAAAATGACCTTATCTCAAACCTCTTGTCTAAATACACCATCAAAATAGTGTTACAAAAAGGAAAAAAATGTATTCTCTTCGAAATGACCAGATTCATAATGCTTGCATATGGCGTTTCCATATACTTCTTGCTTGAAGTGGTTGCCACATCGTCTTTCCTTCTTAACTGCTTACCCAAAAAAATCTTTTACCACAAAACTCATCTATAAGTCCTTGAAACATAAACACAGAAACTTATATTAACATAGATACTATTGAGGAAAAGAGTTTGAATGATTTACAAATGCATGATTTAAATGGTACAAGTTTACGAAATGCATAAATAAATTATTACTTGACACATTATGTAATATACATGCTTCATATATTTATATATATTGTTGCCGTACTAACAAGCCATGAAGCGTTAAACCTTACATCATATGGCAAACATTTGTTGTCCTTTTACTATTTTTAGGTGCCACAATTAATGAACTAAACTAGTTTATTAAGTGAAATGCTTAAGTAAATGACTAACTAGTTCATTAAATGAAGACATATTTGGTGGAAGCTACATGGCAACAAATTTTGAAATGGAAAGTCTCCTTCCTACTTATCTTACACGCCTATGTATATATATTATATATATGTATTCATATTTTTGTTAAAAAGGCACAATACACATATATTCCGACATACTACCAACACGTTACACATATTACGAACGTACGTCGACATCACACCACTATATACACCTCATATTTATGAGTATATTCAGGTCTTGTATCATATTATATAAGTCATGGTGATGACAAAATTATAACGACATGTTACAAAGTCATAAACCGAAAATTGTCGTATCGGGTAACTACCGAAACTTCACCGATATATCACGTACTTGCCATATAAAGATGGCCAGCCCATATACATCAAAAATGGACAAACATTTTGTGGCTCATATGTCAAAATCAGCCACTAAATCATTCCATGTTGACACACACAAATCACCCACAATTCATGCTAAATTTGTGAAGAATTCAAACTCAACTTTACTAGTAGACATGTGGCGTTTTTAAGTAATCTATTGGAGCTGAATATAAACTTTATTTTATGTATATTATATGTGACATAATATACATTACATATGCAAGAAGTTTGAATTTAATCGGAGAAAAATTACGTAATCAACGAAAGTCAAAAATTCGGTTTTCTACGAACGAACACGCATGGAACATTTTTGAGGCATAGATGTAACATGTATCTAGACACTTTTTACACATTCAAGACATGTTAAAGTGTTCTAAAAAAATTCAAAGTATGGCTGATTTTTATTTACAATATATGTGTAAATATTGTGCATTATTTGACAAAGCTTACTAAAATAAAATTTCAGCACATGTCAAGCTCTTATCACAAGCCTATTTCATATTGATTGGAGCCTAGGTGGAGCTTATTTGGAATTTCAATTGGTGGAGAATATGCCACACAATATTGGTGACATTGAAGAGGGCACCACACAAGGAAGACACATGATGAAAATTTTCAGCACATGCTCATAAGTGGCCGATTTTATGGTAGTCATTGTCTTCACTTTGCTTCCCAAATCCAAGGGATTGAAAGGTGATAGTATGGTAATGTCTTGACTACATTTGAGCACATGTTTTGTAAGTTTTTTTTCAGATTTTACAGCTCATTAAAGGATGCCAAGGTGGACCAATTAACAAGTGATAAGTAAGCAAGGTCAAGTCATCCTTCTAATCATTTTGTGCCAAGTAAGCAAGATGGTGTCATCTCTACACAAGGCAATCTGCCAAGGACGTTAAAGAGAATTCCCAAGAAGAAAAAAACCCTAAAGGGGGCGGCCACACATGCATAAAAAGAAGAGGATAGTGCAAACAAGCCAAGGTTACAACTCACATTCTCTCAAGTGCAAGAAGCTATACAACTTTCTTCTTCTCTTTTTCTTTCTCCTTCTTCTTCTCTCAAGCCTAACGTTCATATATTATATATATTTTATAGGCTTTGAATATAACACCCACACTCGTCCATTGTTGTAAAAGGTTGATCAATATGTGATCAAACCTTCATTCGTTCGATGGTGGTATCCGTGATTCATTTGCTCGATTGTATTGTTTGTAAAAAGGTGAAGTTAGTGTTTAACTCCAGTCACCCTTGTGGTAAGGTATTTATTGTGTTTAGTGATAACCGACGAAGGTGTCTTCGAAGACTGGAGTAGGTTGATTTAATCAAACAAGTATAAAATCCTTGGTGTTCTTACTTTACTGCACTTTACTTTCACTTTCCAGCATTCTGCATCAAATTCGTTGCAACAGAAAAAAAAAGCGATTTCTAAAAATTACAAAAGTTTGCAAACACATAGCCACATATCCTAGATTTCATTTGGCGCAAGTTTCAACTCATTTGGATAAGTATAAGTCAGTCAAACATGAATAGTTCTGAGACTAGTGCAATTTGATTTTCAGATTTGCAAAAGTTGAGAACATCAACGTGGTTGACTTACTTCCCAAAGGAATTTTCAAAAACTGTTTCAGCATATTAAAATACATATATTGAGGGTCTTGTCACTAAATGTTTAGACCATTTGGAGTCACAAATTAATAGGAATAAATTTTTCAAGTCGGAGTACAGTTTCTGACAGATTTGTGCAATCTGACCAAAAATGTATTTTCAAGGGGTTAGGAGTGAAATTTTAATTTGAAATTTTTATGAGATACTCAGAACATCTGAGAGTAGATTCGCATTGAATTTCATTATTTCTGGAGGTCTGTAACTAGGGCATTCAAATATTTCAAATCAGGATATAAAAACAGAAACTGTCTTCAGAAGTGGGGTTTTTGATCGAAACGTTTTTAAAAACTAAATTTTCCGCACTCACTATTCAACCCCCCCTCCTCCTTCTAGTGGTGCTATACAGGTCCTACAAGTGGTATTAGAGCGCAGGCACACTCACAACAAGAGGATCCAACGATCTTTGTGAGATGGCAACCACTAGTCACAAGACCAAACAAGAAAGTATGTCGAGTCAAAGGCCTTCTCTTTTTGACGGTGAGTCCTTCATACAATGGAAACTTAGAATGAAACTTTGTCTTATGGCCATTGATATAGACTTGTGGTCCGTTATAGAAGATGGTCCGTTTATTCCTTCTAAGTTATCTACTGTTGATGGTGTCACACTAGAGGTCGTAAAACCGAAACAAGAATATACTAGTGATGACAAAAAGAAATTAAATATGAATGCTAGAGCCATGCAACTTCTTTTAACCGGGTTGAGTAAAGTGAATCAAGTTATGTGTCTAATTGCTCTAGTGCCTAAGAGATGTGGAGAATTCTTGAAATAAAACATGAAGGGATTAGTCAAGTTAAAGAGTCTAAAATAAATATGCATATGTCTACTATTGAGTCTTTCAAGCTATTACCGAATGAATCTATCGTTGATATGGACTTACGTTTGTCTAACATCTATAATTCTCTTGAGTCTCTTGGAAAAGCTTTTTCTACACAGGAAAAAGTCCAAAAGGTGCTAAGGAGTCTCCCATCCGAATGGGATCCCAAAGTCACAGCAATTGGGGAAAGTAAAGAAACAAGATCAATAAAAACGGAGGAACTAATCGGATCTTTAAAGGTGTACGAAAACAAACTTACACTAAGAAAATCAGAATCAACGTCAAAACAAGGTAAGACTATTGCGTTTAAATCAAATGAATATGTATCCACCTCTTCCGATCACGTAGATGATAGTGATACCGAATCGGACAACGAAGATATAATATTATTGGCTAAAGGTTTGAGAAAATTATGAGAAAGTCATTAAAGAATAAACCTGAAGCTGTTCAAACTAAAAGAAATAAAAATAAAAATAATGAAAAAAGACATGAAGTGCTATGAATGTGGGAAACTTTGGACACTTGTCATATGACTGCCTGAACAAGGACAAACAAACAAACAAAAACCGTGACAAGGACAAGAACAAAAATAGACCCATCTCAGAACCTAGACAAAGGAATTCAAGAAGAGCTCCCAAAGCCTCCACTTGGAGTGACTCATCTTACAGTGCCCCGCACCAGCTCGCCCGCATATGGTGCGCCCGCCGTACTTCACTACAGAGAGTATCAGGTGACGGTTCATATCATATCGTCATCCATAACATAATATATGGACTTTTCCGTTTACACATCATCAAGTAAGCAGAATGGAGGCAGAAATAAAAACTTTAAAATAAAAACATGCCGAGTATTTAAAACATTGTCTACATCAATGTCCACCAAAATAAAAGAGATGTCCAACTCCAAATCTCATCATAAGTTCATCAATCATAAGTCATCATGCTAAGTGTTGCAGCTATCCTTTCTCGCACGCTCATGGATAGGGGACCCTAGGCTCATCCTCGATCCATTCGACTCTATTTCCTGCAGGCTCTAGGAGGAAAAATAATAGGGTGAGTGACAACGTCACCAGCAAGTAAACCATAAATAATCATGAATTAAATAGAAAGTACACACCAGAACCAAACCCCAAAAAGTTTGGATTTGTCACATATCTGACTTTCACTTCATCATTCGTAAGGACATAGGATCATAACTTAAGAGATAAGAAATCTTATTAGATCCTAACTTCGGAAATATCAAAACATATCATCATAGCCTAAGTGATAGTACATCAATTATTCAACTAGCCATCCAAAATGCCATATGTATGCATGTGCATATGCGATGCGTCATGATGAAAATGAGGACAAGTTCTTTCATTCTTTCTTTCAAAACATCATCGTAAATAAAACGATAGGAATGAGTATTCAGATCTATTATATCCGGATCTGAGGTGGTCATAACATCCTCTTCGGATCTATTATGTCCGGATCTGAAAACGGTCATACTATCCATCATCGTCATCAGGTCTATTCTCTTTGGACCCATACAGTCATAAATCATCATTATCAGGTCTATTCTCACCGGGCCTGAACAGTCATAATCATCATAACTAGGTCTATTCTCTCCAGACATGTACGGTCATAATCATCAACTTTATCAATTAACCCCGGATCTGGAGCGGGTTATGCTGGCCAGAATTAAATGGTACCAATGGAAATCGTTCTTTTCAAAACTAAAATCGTTTATTTGAAAGCGCTTTTTCATAGTTCTTTATCATAAAATCGGTATCATAAATCATGCAAAGGATGATGATGTAAGGCATTACGTGCAACATGAAACTCATGGCTAGATGCAACACATAATACTCGTCATGCCTTATTTCATAAACTGGAAAAATTTCTAGAATTTCACGTTTTGTTCATGCGGCCTCAAACCTCATAATTTCGGTCCATTTTCATGATCTCATGACATATGTGAGCATAATGGAGTCTTATTTAAATGGCGTAAAAATTTCGTCAAGTTTCAGGACTTATAGAGAACTCAAATCATTTAAATTACCAAAACAGGGCACGGCTGGATTTAGCTGCGCAGTGCCTAGCTTTTACCTTGCTTTAAAGCCCAAAAACTTATTTATTTTGGGTCAATATCTGAAAACCATAATGGACATACCAAGAAGTGATATTCATAAGCTCAATCACATCTATGAGCCCAAATTCGAAATAATAAGGCCTCACAACATCATGCCATAATTCAATTCTGTTTCCAGTTTTGTACTGTTAATTTCAACACAATTATTAACCCTTAAAATGGTGATTCCTGTAGGATCTGCAAGGCACCACTAGAAGGGGGGGTTGAATAGTGGGTGCGGAAAATGTGGTTTTTAAAATTTCTTTAAACCTAACCAATTCAACTTCTGAAAACAGATTCTGTTTTCAGGACCTGTTTTAAAACGTTTTTAAAACCAGGTTAGAGGTCTCCAAAAATTATGAAATTTTGAGAGAACTTAGCCTCAGATGTTATGATGGTCCCCTAAAAATTTCAAATTAAAATTCAACCTTTAACCCCTTCAAAAACCGTTGGTAATCAGATTGAGCAAATCTGCCAGAAACGGTAGATGGTTTTGAAAAATTAATTCCTATTTGTGTGAACGTCCAAATGCTCTGAAATTTTAACCACTAACTGCTTATATACTATATTTAAATGGGTTGAAACAGTTTTGGAAAATTATTTTGGGAAGTAGGTCAACTACTATCAAAGTCTCAACCTTTGCAAGTCTGAAATTCAGACTGCATTAGTCTCGGAACTTTTGATGTTTGATCAACTTATACTTATCCAAAAGGGTTGAAACTTGTGCCAAAAGAACCCTAAAACGTGTGGTTATATTTTCTGAAAGTTTTGTGATTTTTGAAATTCGTTTACTATTTTTACAAACGTGATTAAAAACAGTAAACAGTGCTGAAACAGAAAATCAGTGCTGAAAGTAAATGACACCAAGAATTTTATACTGGTTCGGTTATCAACAACCTACTCCAGTCTTCAAGGAACACCTTCTTTGGTTCACACTAATCACACACACGCAGTACACCTTACCGCAGGGTTGATAGAGTTACACCTAACTCCAACCCTTTACAAACCTTGTATGACGAGTACAATTCACACGAACACCACCACCTCGTAAGAATGAAGATTGATCATACCTTGATCAATCTTTTACAAAGATATAGAATGAATGGTGGTTTATATCAAGACTATTCAAGATTGAAAGAATATGAATACAATAGGCTTACAAGAAGAAAGAAAGAAAGAGAGAATGTAGAAGAAGAAGAACTAGGCTTTTGATCACTTTGATTTTGCAATGCTTGGCCTTGTTTTGTTTGCTCTCTTCTCTTTCTTTTTAACATGTCCAGCCGTCCCCCTTAGAGTGTCTCCCCCTCTTGAAAATTATCTTTTAAGTCCTTGAGAGAGTGTAAGACATCATTGTGACAATTGTTGGACCGTGCACCTGCAATGAACACCACTAGAGAGGGGGTGAATAGTGGTTAGCGGAAATTACACTACAACCCTTTGTTAAAATCCCCTTGAAAACAGAATCTGAGACCAACTCAGATTCAGAACCCGTTTTTCAAAAATTCACAAATAATTGTACACAACTCCAAAAATCATGAAACTTTCCAGAATTAAACTTCAATGAGTTAACAAGACTCTGTCCAAAAATCAGACAAAAATAAGATCGTTTGACCCTTCAAACAAATTAAAAGATTTAGATGGTCAATCTAGACAGAATTGGACAGAATGTTGCTGATTTTGAAAATAGTGTTTCTCTTTGAATACTCAACCAAAAAGGTTTATCTTTATATCAAAACACTCCTTAGGATGTGTAGATGAAGTTTCCAAAAGGCCCTGACCTCAAACAATTCTTGAAAAATACAGAATTTAACTTTTCTCAAAACTGGTCAGATTGCAGCCAGATTGGAGCAGTTATCTTGCAAAGACTGAAAGACTAACGTTTACTTGCTCAAATCAAGTGATTCTTGTTGCAAATGAAAGCTAACAGTCTGAAGTATAACTCCACCAAAAATCACGAATTTTGAAAATGTTTAGCTATTTTTTCAAATTGTGTGAAGTTGGGTGAAAACTGCAGTCAAAAACGAGCAGAAAACAGAAATAAAGAAACAAGAGAAGAACACCGAGGATTTATCCTGGTTCGGTCAATGTGACCTACTCCAGTCCCAAGGAACACCTTTCCTTGGATTTCACTATGATATGAACACCTTACAACAAGAGCCAAGCTTGATCCTTGGGTTATACACCAACCCTACTCAAGACTTGGATAATCACCTTCTAAGCAACACTTAGTTGCAATACCTCCAACACCTATTGATGTAGCCTTATAAAGATGGCTAATCAATCTTACAAATGAAGCTCAAGAGGCTTGTAGCTCACCAAAATATTAAGAACAACTTTGCTACAACAAAATACAACAACAAGAACAAGAAGATGAATATGAAAGCTATAGAATGCTTGTGAGCTTCAAGTGTGTTTCATCTTCTTCACCAATGCCTCTATTTATAGTGTGATTTGAGCCTTGAAGATAAGAATGCCAATGTGTCATCATCTTCATCATCAACTCCAAATGTCTTATCATCATTGGTTGGCTTTGTACACTTGGCAAAATAAAACACAATGATTGGTCCACCTTGGCAATGTAATGTTGGCCGAAATTTTCCACCTTGGCAAGTCATAATTATCCTTTGTAAAATGTAGATAATAAGAAGGATAATGCCACAAGAATACCTCAACTTCTAGTCTTGAAAATAGGCATGTGGGAGAAGACTATTTCAAAAACAAAATTCAGCTCCAATTTGAGATGAAGTAGCCGTTGGCTACTTTTGATTTTTCCAAAATAATTTTGTTTTTTCTTAATTAAAATAAGAAAAGATAATACCACCAAATTATCCCCAACTTCAAGTATCATAATAGGACATGTGAGAGCTCCATTTGACTTCAAAAAATCTGCTGAAAAATACTCCAAGAAACCATATAGCCGTTGGCTATATTTAGAAAAAATCCAAGTTGGCAATTTTGCCAACTAGCTCCTTTTTGGTTGGTCCACTTGTCTCCAACTCATAAAATGAATAATGTATCACCTCCAACTGTAAATACACGTTTTTGACCATATATATATGTGTATCAACTCAGATTTTTGAAGAAGAAATAAATAGATAACACTCGACAAGATTATGTCAACGTGTAACACCGAAATTCCCCAATATTTCTTCTTATGTGTCAATAACATTTCCACACCTTTGACACCTTTAATATCTCTTAATATTGATGATAAATGTTCTCTTATAACATATATAAGAGGGTCTTCAAGAAAAAAAAGAATGTGACATCTCAAATCGTCACATATCCAGCTATAGTCAATAATATCATCGGTTGAGAGAATAAGACATAAGATCACCATATTATCTTCAAAATAATAATAACACAGCTCCAGAATGAAGATAATAATATACTCAAGAGATTCCTTGAGTGAAAATACCAAAAATACCCTTGGGAGTAAAATGACCAAAATACCCCTGGTGTAAGAAAACTCAAGAAATGACCCGGATGGTCATAAATACTCATGATATCACCTTTGTCATGATAAATAGGATAATAATACATCCTTGAAATATTTTCATCATATCATGTTCCTACAAAACTCAAAATACCAATTTTGCCCTTTTTGGTAAGTTGTAGAAACTTCCAAGGCACGTTAGTCACAAGACAAAAATAATCACCAAAACAACATAATAATCACATAATGAACATGTATAAATCATGTACAAATGAAAACAATCATTTTAACACATTTTAGAAAATTATTTCTAAAAACCCTAGACATCGATCGATGTGCAACAACCTGAGAGATCGATGTCAACTTTTTCAACTTTTACACATATAACACCATGTGTGACATTTTTAAGTATTCACCACTTAAAATCATGACTTTAAAAATTATGAAAATTATCCAAACATATTTCTCAACAACAATGTCTTGCTTACTTGGCATCTTCTTATTGGATCATCATTTAGTCTTCGCTTACTTGGCACCTCCTTATTGGCTCAACGTTGTCATCATGATGACATGGAAAAAAATCTGAGATATACACTTTAACATGTGCCAAAAATCAATCATAAAATCATTCCATAAAACAAGAATTACATCATAAATTGCAAGACCAAAAAATCCTTCCATATTCATGCCAAAAAATCGGCCATAACAATCTTGCCATGCTGAATTTTTCAGCATGTGCATCATGGGGATAAAGTTCAAATCATTGCCATTTTTCTTTGAATTTTTATCATAAAAATGAATCAACAACTTATGGTAGGTATTGCTACCAATTAAGAAATGAACTTAGACATGTTTTGGCACTTAAATTCGGCCATCAAGATTGAACACATGCTGAAAAATTTTCAGCATGTGTGATATGTAAAATATCACCATTTATTTATTTAAATTATATTCAACACCTTTCCATTTCTTCTTCCAATTAATCACATAATAAAAGATGACAAAATATGTCACACTGAATAGCAAATTTCGGCCAGCTCAAGTTTAGTATGCTGAAATTTTCAGCATGTGACATAAGAGAGATATATGTTGAATTCTTACCATTTGTAGCTTTTCTCTTCAATTCACCAACAATGTATGATTGATCCTTGACCAATCAATATGCCAACAAAGCTCTAGATGTGCTCCAAATCAGCTGTATGTGACGTTATATGATATGTATACATGTGCTGAAATTTATTTTTGTTAACTTTGTAAAATAATGCACATTTAATAATAGACACATGTAATATTCCAATCAGCCCTTAATTTAATTTTCTAGAACACTTTAAGATGTATATCATATGTAAAAAGTGTCTAGATACGTGTCACATGATGTACAAGAAAAACGTTCCATGTTATGTGCGTAGAAAACCGAATTTTCGATATTTATCGATTACCCAATTTTTCTCTAATTTAAATTCCAACTTTTGCACATGTTATATATATTATGTTATACATAATATATATAATATATACTTTAAATCTCAGCACTTGGCTGGTTTAAAGTGGTACCATTAGCATGTGACAAAATTAAACTTGGAATCTTCACATTTTGGCCTTAATGTGGAGTGATTTGTGTGTGCCAACATGGAAAGTATTTTTGGCTGAACATATCATGTATGGCACGAAATTTTTGTGAATTTTTGAAGTATAGGGGCTGGTCATTTATTTATGGCAAGTACGTGACACGTTGGCGAAATTTCGGTATTCGCCCGATACGACAAATTTCGGTTTAGAACCTTTTATCGTGTCGTTTTTAATTTGTCATCACCATATCTTATATCATATGATATAAGACCTGAATATACTCATAAATATGAGTTAAGTATAGTGGTGTGACGTTAACGTACGTACGTAAAATATATAACGTGTCGGTAGTACGTTGGAATACATGTGTATGTGCCTTTTTCAAAAAATCTGAAATTATATGTAATATATGTATATGGCGTGTCACATTAAAGAGGGGAGGAGGAGAACACTTTCCTTCCTTAGCTTTATTGCCTTTGTGCCTTTTCCAAATGTGGCTTCCTTTAATGAACTACTTAGTTTAATAAACTAAGTACTTCACTTAATGAACTAGTTTAGTTCATTAATAGTGGCACCTGAAAATAGTATAAACACAACAAATGTTTGCCATATGATGTAAGCTTTAACGCTTCATGGCTCGTTAGTCCGGCAACATTATATATAAGCTAAATAAGGCAAGTACTGAGCAATATCATGCACACGTTTGTTTATATCATGCACGTTTTATCTTATGCTCGTTTTTGTGCATATTTAAATCATGTATTTGAAAATCACTCAAACCCCTTTTTCTCTACAATCTCCCCCTTTTGATGATTTTCAAAATAACTTATGCACATGATTTAAATCCTATCGCTCCCCCTTCAATTATGCATAAATTCAAAATTCGAAATTTAAATTTCGAGTCCGCTCCCTCTTGATTTATGCAATCAGTATCTCTCTTAGTATCTCTCTCCCCCTTAAATCATGCTTTCTCTCCCCCTTTATTTTGGAAAGCAAATCAAAAGATGCCTGTAAAGAAAAAATCATGCATTTCATATATGTGCGTTCGTAAGGGTTATTTATTCAACCCTTTGAAAATGTCCCTTTTGGTACCCACATTTGGGTGACCTTTCTAGGTCTTCCAAAAGGTGAGAAAGGTGACGAGAACGCAACATAATATACATTAGGTGCAGATGTGTTTGGCCTTTCGCCAAGAATCCCATCATGCATATAATGTGGTTTTCGTTTTTGATATGTATTTCGGTTTACATGCACGGGGCGTGATCTTGACGCATTTGTATGATATGAATGTCGCACATACATCACTTTTTTCTTCTCATATCTATATGGCACATAATTATATTTTGCATGATGTGAAGAAGAAGTACGTTGAGATGTCATAAGAAAAGGCCTATGCGTTTTCTTAGATGCCACATATGTCTTTGATGCATCTATTTTCTTAGATGGGATAAATTTGGTTGGTTTATTTTGTGGCTTACTTTTCTCAACGTATCCTAGTCCGGTTTTGTCAGTATCATGCTTTTGAGAAGAAATGATGTGATCTAGTATGTTTGTTCTCGTGTCAAATTGTTTCACCTTTTTCTCTACATCCGCATTCCTTGATTTCAAGTTTGAAATCTCGGATTTCAATTCAGTGTTCTCGGATGTCAATGATGAAATCTCAGACTTTAATGAATTTATAATGCACGACGACTCTTCTTTTGAATCGTTTAATTGAGACATAAGATCTTTGTTAGAAGATTCTAACAATTTCTTATCTTCAATTAACCTTTTCTTTTGTTTTGCAAGAGTTCTAGCAAACTTATTTAATTCAAGATATTCAACATATAAATCATCATAAGATAGTTCAGAATCCGAGTCAGAATCAGAATTTACCTCATTTTCGAATAGTGGAGGCATTTGGCTTGACATATCTTTTTCCTCGGTTTCATGGCTAGTGGTTGCCATCTCACTAAGGTCGTTGGATCCTTTTGATGTGAGTGTTCCTGCTCTCTGATACCAATTGTAGGATCTGCAAGGCATCACTAGAAGGGGGAGGTTGAATAGTGGGTGCAGAAAATGTGGTTTTTAAAATTTCTTTAAACCTAACCAATTCAACTTCTGAAAACAGATTCTGTTTTCAGGACCTGTTTTAAAACGTTTTTAAAACCAGGTTAGAGGTCTCAAAAAATTATGAAATTTTGAGAGAACTTAGCCTCAGATGTTATGAGGGTCCCCTAAAAATTTCAAATTAAAATTCAACCTTTAACCCCTTCAAAAACCATTGGTAATCAGATTGAGCAAATCTGCCATAAACAGTAGATGGTTTTGAAAAATTAATTCATATTTGTGTGAACGTCCAAATTCTCTGAAAATTTAACCACTAACTCCTTATATACTATATTTAAATGGGTTGAAACAGTTTTGGAAAATTCTTTTGGGAAGTAGGTCAACTACTATCAAAGTCTCAACCTTTGCAAGTCTGAAATTCAGACTGCACTAGTCTCAGAACTTTTGATGTTTGATCGACTTATACTTATCCAAAAGGGTTGAAACTTGCGCCAAAAGAACCCTAGAACGTGTGGTTATATTTTCTGAAAGTTTTGTGATTTTTGAAATTCGTTTACTATTTTTACGAACATGATTAAAAACAGTAAACAGTGCTGAAACAGAAAATCAGTGCTGAAAGTAAATGACACCAAGAATTTTATACTGGTTCGGTTATCAACAACCTACTCCAGTCTTCAAGGAACACCTTCCTTGGTTCATACTAATCACACACACGCAGTACACCTTACCGCAGGGTTGATAGAGTTACACCTAACTCCAACCCTTTACAAACCTTGTATGACGAGTACAATTCATACGAACACCACCACCTCGTAAGAATGAAGATTGATCACACCTTGATCAATCTTTTACAAAGATATAGAATGAATGGTGGTTTATATCAAGCCTATTCAAGATTGAAAGAATATGAATACAATAGGCTTACAAGAAGAAAGAAAGAAAGAGAGAATGTAGAAGAAGAAGAACTAGGCTTTTGATCACTTTGATTTTGCAATGCTTGGCCTTGTTTTGTTTGCTCTCTTCTCTTTCTTTTTAACATGTCCAGTCGTCCCCCTTAGAGTGTCTCCCCCTCTTGAAAATTATCTTTTAAGTCCTTGAGAGAGTGTAAGACATCATTGTGACAATGTCTTGCTTACTTGGCATCTTCTTATTGGATCATCATTTAGTCTTCGCTTACTTGGCACCTCCTTATTGGCTCAACGTTGTCATCATGATGACATGGAAAAAAATCTGAGATATACACTTTAACATGTGCCAAAAATCAATCATAAAATCATTCCATAAAACAAGAATTACATCATAAATTGCAAGACCAAAAAATCCTTCCATATTCATGCCAAAAAATCGGCCATAACAATCTTGCCATGCTGAATTTTTCAGCATGTGCATCATGGGGATAAAGTTCAAATCATTGCCATTTTTCTTTGAATTTTTATCATAAAAATGAATCAACAACTTATGGTAGGTATTGCTACCAATTAAGAAATGAACTTAGACATGTTTTGGCACTTAAATTCGGCCATCAAGATTGAACACATGCTGAAAAATTTTCAGCATGTGTGATATGTAAAATATCACCATTTATTTATTTAAATTATATTCAACACCTTTCCATTTCTTCTTCCAATTAATCACATAATAAAAGATGACAAAATATGTCACACTGAATAGCAAATTTCGGCCAGCTCAAGTTTAGTATGCTGAAATTTTCAGCATGTGACATAAGAGAGATATATGTTGAATTCTTACCATTTGTAGCTTTTCTCTTCAATTCACCAACAATGTATGATTGATGCTTGACCAATCAATATGCCAACAAAGCTCCAGATGTGCTCCAAATCAGCTGTATGTGACGTTATATGATATGTATACATGTGCTGAAATTTATTTTTGTTAACTTTGTAAAATAATGCACATTTAATAATAGACACATGTAATATTCCAATCAGCCCTTAATTTAATTTTTTAGAACACTTTAAGATGTATATCATATGTAAAAAGTGTCTAGATACGTGTCACATGATGTACAAGAAAAACGTTCCATGTTATGTGCGTAGAAAACCGAATTTTCGATATTTATCGATTACCCGATTTTTCTCTAATTTAAATTCCAACTTTTGCACATGTTATATATATTATGTTATACATAATATATATAATATATACTTTAAATCTCAGCACTTGGCTGGTTTAAAGTTGTACCATTAGCATGTGACAAAATTAAACTTGGAATCTTCACATTTTGGCCTTAATGTGGAGTGATTTGTGTGTGCCAACATGGAAAGTATTTTTGGCTGAACATATCATGTATGGCACGAAATTTTTGTGAATTTTTGAAGTATAGGGGCTGGCCATTTATTTATGGCAAGTACGTGACACGTTGGCGAAGTTTCGGTATTCGTCCGATACGACAAATTTCGGTTTAGAACCTTTTATCGTGTCGTATTTAATTTGTCATCACCATATCTTATATCATATGATATAAGACCTGAATATACTCATAAATATGAGTTAAGTATAGTGGTGTGACGTTAACGTACGTACGTAAAATATATAACGTGTCGGCAGTACGTTGGAATACATGTGTATGTGCCTTTTTCAAAAAATCTGAAAATATATGTAATATATATGTATATGGCGTGTCACATTAAAGAGGGGAGGAGGAGAACACTTTCCTTCCTTAGCTTTGTTGCCTTTGTGCCTTTTCCAAATGTGGCTTCCTTTAATGAACTACTTAGTTTAATAAACTAAGTACTTCACTTAATGAACTAGTTTAGTTCATTAATAGTGGCACCTGAAAATAGTTTAAACACAACAAATGTTTGCCATATGATGTAAGCTTTAACGCTTCATGGCTCGTTAGTCCGGTAACATTATATATAAGCTAAATAAGGCAAGTACTGAGCAATATCATGCACGTTTTATCTTATGCTCGTTTTTGTGCATATTTAAATCATGTATTTGAAAATCACTCAAACCCCTTTTTCTCTACAATTCCATGCTGATTTATTTACATGGACATATTTCCCTATGTCTTAAGTGATTGCCATAAAAATTTTAGAGCAATCCGATAGGTCTAAGGTGGTCATCTAATTATTTTTTTAAAGATAGGTATGTGCAGAACCTGGAATGACCAGACTTCACTAAAAATTTTATAATAAATAAACCACAAGTCCTTTTTCCAAAATTCCAACTCACAAACTTAATAAACACATAAGGCTAGCATCCTACCAAAAATTAGCCCATTTGTACGTTCCCAAGGTCCATATTTGAGTCTTACAAAACATCACATGAATCTGGCCTGTTCCAGTAATTTTTCCTGTTTGTCATTTTTCTTGCTAAATGTGTACCAACTACAGTTTATCCTTCTAAATTAGCTTACTAACCATGAAATACACTTTTTAACATAAACATTACAGGTTCTAATAAATTTTACATACAACCACTTCAATAACGGTTTTGAAGATAACACATAGCACAATTTGACATTGCACATTTTGTACATCATAAAGTCTACATTGGCATAATTTACTTAGGCAC
This sequence comes from Eustoma russellianum, assembly GCA_036186865.1. NCBI lineage: Eukaryota > Viridiplantae > Streptophyta > Magnoliopsida > Gentianales > Gentianaceae > Eustoma > Eustoma russellianum. The sequence goes on along the minus strand of AP025054.1, from coordinate 10,895,757 downwards.
TACCTAACCCCCAAACAGCCCATCTTTATACATGAAAAGGGCTACATTTCATTTTCCTAATGAACATAACACCTCTAAGCAATGGAACATTCAAACATACAATTTCCATATATCTTTCACCTCCCTAAACATATTCTTTCACTTGAAATATTGTTCAACCACATCTCCTTCCTCCACCGTCCCATTTTCATGGTGAAAAAGAAAAACTTTACCCCATTTATCATATATATGCAACATATTCATATTCAAACGAGGCAAAAAACTTATCTTTGGGGGATTTTCACACATGCAAGTCAACTAGCTTAAGAATCCGGAACTTTCATGCTTCAAGCTTAATATTTTCCATCTAAGATTGAATCTTAGTAATAGCTAGACATTCAAGCATATACTTTCACACATAAGTCAAGCGTATTTATAGTGTACTTGCCTTCTTGGATCTTAGATCTTGCTTGAAACTTGTTGGAACAAGAATTGCTTCCTTCCACCCCTTCCTATCATACACAGTTTTAGGGGTAGGAATATTTGTTAGCCACTATTTAAATACACAATACAACTTAGTTTGAGGCTAGATGGTCTTACCAATTGAATCTTGAATGTAGTTTGAGATGATTCTAACCCACCAAGAAGCTAATCTCTCTTAGCACTTCGAAAATCTTTACCTAGTGACCTCTTGAAGGTCACGGTTTCCCCAAGAAAAGAGGATATCTTGTGAGCTTTACTATATAAGATACAGAATTCTCTTAAGGAGTTTAGAATGTACTCACCTAGACCAAACTTGAACTTGGATGAGTCATAAATCTTTTTGGCTCAAGTTGGCCGTGTGCCTTGAGGAAAAGAGATGGAAAGACTCTTGCTATTAGGTAATTCCTTGGATAGTTAGTAGGGTAAAGATGGATTAAGAGGATTTTTATTAAAAGAAGAAGGGAGAAGCCTCTTGGTTAGGGGGAGTGGCCGGCGGCTTCATTATGAGGGAAGAGGAACTTTTCATGTGCATGAACATCTTAATGGAGCTCACTTAAAGCTTAACCATGAGCTACTTTTTAGGGTACATGAAGGATCTTGAAGCCACTATAAGCTCAAAAAGGCCTTATAACCGAAATTATAAGTGTGTGTTCTCATACATATGTGAATTCAATCTTTTGCATTTTATTTATTATCATAGCTTACCCATTTTCATATCTTAATATATATACTATACATATATGCGTTCTTAAAGTGTATTCTCAAACTATTATCCTCTAAATACACTTTTCATGAAACTAAGATCCTTTAGGCCACTAATACACCATAGGTCGAATTACATATATATATATATTTCCAACACTACGCATATATGTGTAAATATATCATGGAAATATACTTTTCACAAAATTAAAGCATTAAAAGTAATTAAAGTTAGTGATGAAGTCTTCTTGGCTCACCCAAAGAAATAGCTGACGGTTAAGGGGTTTATCCCCAAGCTCATTTACTCCTTAGTTGCTTTATCCCTTCTTATTCCTTAAGTTACTTTTTAGAAAGTTACTATGGTGGTTTAAGGAGTTACCATGGACTACCCATGGGTTCAACCGGCGGTGCTCCATCATGCTTTAGTTGCTTTTTGAGGGTGTTTTAATGATAAGTTACGAATTTGTTGGAGAAGAGTTAAATGGTAAAGTTGATCTCATTCTTTCTCCATTCCTTGTAACCCACAGTTTATGTGAGTTACCTATTCTTACAATAATATTCTCATATGGTTACTTCATGCATAACTACTAATATTGCTTTAGTAAGCAATTAAAGTGTGTAGTTGGCCTTTTTAACCAAAAAGGTGGTCTCCTAATTACTTCCTCTACCCGGTGGCTTAGTGGAGGAAAAAGGAATACTTTTCCTCTTTTTACTTTATAATCTCATTTAGTAGGACACTAAATGCTAGAATGAACTTTTCATGCTTTCTTTTTCTAAGGCTATTAAGGGTTAGTTGGCTTGTAAGAGGAAACCCTATTATGATATCTTCAAGACCCTTATGGCCGAGGTTCATGAGAATATCTTGGGAGGGTAATGCTATCATCTCACATACTTCATGAAACACGCTTGTGTCATTTCCATTTCTTTATAGAATTTACATCAAGGAAAAATAATGGAAGCAGTCGTAGTAAGACTTAATGAAATGTTCCTGAAGGATCCAACCTCATAAACTACTACCTGTAGGAGACCCTTTTAAAATTTCTTTGAGAGATAAGTGAAGTGACTAGTTGGCATTTAATTTTGAAAGTGATCTCATGTGTGCCCTAGGTAGTATCCGGCGGCCTAGAAAGGAAAAAGGAGGGGAACTTTTTCCTTAACTCTTGAGACACATTTAGTGGCGCACTTAATTCCATGTGTAAACTTTTAGGCTTTCTTTTTTTTAAGAAACTATTTAGTTATCTTTTAAGGATTCAAGTATCTTAGAGTTTCTAAAATCCTTGTGGCCAAAAACTCTAAGGATCCTGGAAGGTTAAATTGTCGATTCGCATGCCTCATAATTCATACTTGAGGTAGTATACTATTTCCTACCAAATTAAAGAAACGTTGATAAAGCTTGGTAAAATGTTCCAATGCATCACCTCGTACTAGTCTCAGATACAGTACGACTTCTGGTGGGGTACAACACATCTGACCCTGAGACTGATGATACAGAAGAACAGGCGGCACAAGTATGCTTTGCATCCAAAACATCAAACGACGTATCTTCTGATTCTGATTCTGATTCTAATTTCGAACCTTCTTATGATGATTTGTTTAGTCAATATCTTGAACTTCATAAATTCACAAAGACTCTTGCAAAAGAAAAGAAATGGTTAATTGAAGACAAGAAGTTGTTAGAATCATCTAACACGAACCTTGTTTCTCAAGTAAACGATTCAAAAGAAGAGTCGTCTTGCACAATTAATGCATTGAAATCAGAGGTCTCACCATGAACGACAAAAAATAATGAAATGAAATCCGAGATTTCAAATTTGAAATCTAGAAATGTGGATTTAGAAAAAATGGTAAAACAATTTGACACATGTACAAACATGCTAGATCGCATCATATCCTCACAAAAGCATGAAAGCGAAAAAACCGGATTACGATACGTTGAGAAAAACGAAACATGAAATAAATCAACCAAATTTATTCTATCTTCATCTAAGAAAACACATGCATTCAAGATAAATGTAGCAACTAAAAGGACGCCTAGATCACCTCCTTCACCTCATTGTGCTTCTTCTTTGTATCATACAAGATATAATTATGTGTTGTATAAATATGAAAAGAAACCATTGATGCATGCACGAAACTCATTCAATATAAATGCATCTAGATCATGCACCATGCACACAAACACAAAGGCATATCAAAAATGAAGATCATACTATGTGCATGATGAGATTCTCGGCCAAAGGCCAAACACATTACCACCTAATGTCTATTATATTGTTTCTTCATCTATATTCTCACAATTTGTAAGACCGAGAAAGGTCACCCAAGTTTGGGTACCAAAAGGTACTCTTACAAAGGGGTGAAGAACTAACTCGTAAAAACCCAAATAAAAGGGTACCTAAATCGTTGTTACACATTGCAGGGAACACATACATCTAAAGGTACATCAATCAAGTAGTTCCTTGACAGTGGTTGCTCGAGGCACATGACGGGTGACCCAATCTTGTTTTCAAAGTTGAAGAAGGTTACAAAAGGTGTATCAGTGACCTTTGGAGACAATAACGAAGGAAGAATCATCGGAAAAGGTACAATCGGAAACCCAAGCACTCTTCAAATCTCCAACGTGTTTTTAGTAAGTAATCTATCCTATAATTTGCTTAGCATCTCACCGTTTCCTGACAACGGTTTTGATGTGTGTTTCACACACCCATATTGCAATGTAGTAAATAAAAATGGAGAAATGGTGTTAAAAGGAAAAAAGAGAAAGAAATATTTTTTACTTTCCATGGATGACATGTTAGACGCTAAAGTAAAATGTTTAATGTCAAATGAACCCAATGTGAATTTGTGGCATAGGCGGTTAGGACATATTGGCATATCAACTCTTGAAAAACTTCAATGAAAGAATCTAGTACGAGGATTGTCTAAACTTGATCTAGACAACTTTCAGTTGTGTGAATCTTGTATTAAAGGCAAACAAACACGTGAGTCACTTAAATCTAAAAATTAAATTAGCACATCTAGAGTGTTAGAATTATTACACATTGAATTGTTTGGTCCTAGTCGTACTAGGAGTCTTGGTGGGCGACTTTATGCATGTGTTATCGTTGGCGTTTTTTCTCGCTATACATGGACTTTATTTTTTGCGAATAAAGATGATAGTGTTTTTGAGATTGCTAAATTAATAAAACAACTTGAAAATGAGTATGGTTTGAATGTGAAGATTAGGAGCAATAGAGGCGGTGAATTTAAAAATAAGGACATGATTGCATTTTGTGAAGAAAAAGATATTAAACACGAGTTTTCGGCACCTAGAATACCGCAGTTAAACGGAGTAGAAAGAAAGAATAGGACACTACAAGAAATTGCAAGAAATATGCTATGTGAAAATTAATTGCCTAGATTTTTGTGGGTGGAAGCCGTAAACTGTGCATGTTATATTGTTAACCGCTTATCGATTAGAAAGAAAATAAATAAAACTGCTTATGAAATTTTGAATGATCGCATGCCTAAAATTGATTACTTTCGTGTGTTTGGTTGTAAATGCTTTGTTTTGAATACAAAAGATAATCTAGATAAATTTGAGTCTAAATCCATTGAATGCATCTTTGTTGGATATTCTGTTAATTCTAAGACATATAGATGTTATGATCCTATCACTGGACAAATCTTAAAATCTATTCATGTGAAATTTAATGGATTCGGTGAATATGAAATATATAAAGAATATGATGATGATTTTGAACTAACACCTGTGTTAGATGATATAGAAGAAAATATCGTACATAATGAACACGACATACTAGAAATGTATGATCACTTAGAAATGCATGAAAACTTAGAAAACAATCAACCAAGATGGCATAGAGATCATCCATATGACTTCATCATAGGCGACATAACATAAGGTGTCCGACCACGTAGAAGAATAAATCTGGATGAAATAAATCAATTCCATGCTATGATATTTGAAATTGAACCTAAGAATGTATTTGATGCTTTAAATGACTCTTCTTGGATTGACGCTATGCATGATGAATTAAATCAATTCACAAGAAATGATGTATAGGATTTAGTGCTACGGCCACAAGATAAAACGATAATGGGCACAAAGTGGGTCTTTAGAAATAAAATGAATGAAGAGGGTAAAGTCGTTAGGAATAAAGCAAGGCTTGTAGCACAAGGACAAAATCAAAAAGAAAGAATAGACTATGAAGAAACATTTGCACCCATACCACGCTTGGAATCCATACGATTATTGCTTGATATTGCTTGCATGAAGGATTTTAAACTTTATCAAATGGACGTAAAAAGTGCATTTTTAAATGGCTTTATGCAAGAAGAAATATATGTGAAACAACCACCTGGTTTTGAGGATTTAAAATATCTTAATCATGTGTACGAATTAAAGAAGACACTATATGGTTTAAAACAAGCACCTAGGGCTTGGTATGATCGTTTTGCTACCTTTCTTTTAGAAAATGGTTTAGAAGAGGCACCATAAATAGTACTTTATTTTTGAAACAAGAAAAATCGGATTTACTTATTATTCAAATTTATGTTGATGACATTGTCTTTGGATCTACATCTCATAAACTTGTTGAAGAATTTGAAATATGCATGAAATCCGAATTTGAAATGTCTATGGTTGGTGAGTTAAATTATTTTCTTGGCTTGCAAATTAAACAAACTAGTAAAGGCATCCATATAAGTCAAGTCAAATATGTGAATGACATATTTAAAAAGTTTAATTTTGAAAACTTGAAACCGTCCTCCACCCCTATGAGTGTAACAACTAAACTTGATAAAGATGAGAATGGAAAAGACTTTGATAATGGTTTGTACAGATATATGATTGGTTCTTTGCTTTATCTTACCATAAGTAGACCCGATATCACGTTTAGTGTTTGTATGTGTGCACGTTTTCAAAGCAATCCTAAAGTATCACACTATAATGCTGTAAAAACGATATTTCGATACATTAAGCATACTCCCACTTTAGGAATTTGGTATGATTAGAATTGTGAATTTCACTTGCATGCTTATACTGATGCGGATTATGACGGATGCAAAATAGATAGAAAAAACACAAGTGGCAGTTGTCAATTTATTGAAAATTCATTAATATCTTAGTTTTCGAAAAAGCAAGCAAGTGTAGCATTATCTACTACTGAAGATGAATACATGGCATTTAGTCTTTGTTGCACACAATTTTTATGGCTAAAAAGGGAATAACGGTAAATCGCATCCCTATTTATTGTAATAGTATGAGCGCTATCAATTTGTCTAAGAACCCCGTATTACACTCTAAGGAAAAGCACATAGAGGTACGATATCACTTTCTTTGTGATCATATAAACAGTGGTGATATCGTTATAGCACATGTATGTACTGAAGCACAAGCAGCCGACATATTCACCAAAGCACTTAATCAAGCCACGTATGGAAAATCTACGCTCCAAATTAGGCATGATTTCGGTTAATTTGCTATAGATTGATATTTCTCTCCATCCTTACATGTAGTTTTGATATCATTTACAAAATAAAGGGGGGAGCATGATTTAAGGGAGAGAGAGAACATGATTGCATGATTTAAGGGGGAACATGACAATATAAAATTCAAAATTCAAAATTCGAATTTGTGCATAATTGGAGGGAGAGCAATCACATTTAAATCGTGAACCAATGTTATTCAGTAAATCATCAAAAGAGGGAGATTGTTGAAAAAAAGAGCTTGAATGATTTACAAATGCATGATTTAAATGGTACGAGTTCACGAAATGCATAAATAAATTATTACTTGACACTTTTTTGTAATATACATGCTTCATATATTTATATATATTGTTGCCGTACTAACAATCTATGAAGCGTTAAAGCTTACATCATATGGCAAACATTTGTCGTCTTTGTACTATTTTCAGGTGCCACAATTAATAAACTAAACTAGTTCATTAAGTGGAATGCAACTAAAAGAACTAACTAGTTCATTAAATAAAGAAATATTTGGTGGAAGTTAATGGCAACAAATTTGAAAATGGAAAGTCTCCTCCCTACGTATCTTACACGCCTATATATATATACATACATACATACATACATACATACATACATACATACATATATATATATATATTCATATTATATTATATATATATATATATATTATATATAATATATATATTATATTATATATATTATATATATAAATTATATATATATTCATATTTTTGTTAAAAGGCACAATACACATATATTCTGACGTACTACCGACACGTTACATATATTACAAACGTACGTCGACGTCACACCACTATATACACTTCATATTTATGAGTATATTCAGGTCTTATATCATATGATATAAGTCATGGTGATGACAAAATTATAACGACACGTTACAAGGTCATAAACCAAAAATTGTCGTATCGGGTGACTACCAAAACTTTACCGACGTGTCACGTACTTACCATATAAATATGGCCAGCCCATATACATCAAAAATAGCCAAAACTTTCGTGGCTCACATGTTGAAATCATCCACTAAATCATTCCATGTTGGCGCACACAAATCACCCACAATTCATGCTAAATTTGTGGAGAATTAAAACTCAACTTTAATAGTACACGTGTGGCATTTTTAAGTAAGCTATTGGAGCTGAATATACACTTTATTTTATGTATATTATGTGTGACATAATATATATTACATGTGCAAGAATTTTTAATTTAATCAGAGAAAAATCGCGTAATCGACGAAAGTCGAAAATTCGGTTTTCTACGAACGAATACATATGGAACATTTTTGAGGCATAGATTTAACATGTACCGAGACACTTTTTACACATTCAAGACATGTTAAAGTTTTCTAGAAAATTTAAAATATGGCTGATTTTTATTTACCATATATGTGTAAATATTGTACATTATTTGACAAAGCTTACTAAAATGAAATTTCAGCACATGTCAAGCTCTTATCACACGCCTATTTCATATTGATTGGAGCCTAGGTGGAGCTTATTTTGTATTTCAACTGGTGGAGAATATGTGACACAAGATTGGTGACATTGAAGAGGACACCACACAAGGAAACAATTCAAAAGGAAGACACATGCTGAAAATTTTCAGCACATGCTCGTAGGCCGATTTTGTGGTAGTGATTGTCTTCAATTTGCTTTCCAAATTCAAGGGATTGAAAGGTGATAGTATGTTAATGTCTTGAATACATTTGAGCACATATTTTGTAAGATTTTTTTTTCAGATTTTACAGCTCATTAAAGGATGCCAAGTTGGATCAATTAACAAGTGACAAGTAAGCAAGGTCAAGTCATCTTTCAAATCATGTTGTGCCAAGTAAGCAAGATGGTGTCATCTGTACACAAGGAAATCTTCCAAGGACATTAAATAGAATTCCCAAGAAGGAATAAACCTAAAGGGGGCGGCCACACATGCATAAAAGGAAGAGGATAGCGCAAACAATGCTAAGGCTACAACTCACATTCTCTCAAGTGTAAGAAGCTATACTACTTTCTTCTTCTCCTTTTCTTTCCTCTTCTTCTCTCAAGCCTATTGTTCATACATTATACATATTGTATAGGCTTTGAATATACCATCTACACTCGTTCATTATTATAAAAGGTTGATCAAGGTGTGATCAAACCTTCATTCGTTCGATGGTGATGTCCGTGATTCGTTTGCTCAATTGTATTATTTGTAAAAGGGTGGAGTTAGTGTTTAACTCCAGTCACCCTTATGGTAAGGTGTTTATTGTGTTTAGTGAAAACCGAGAAAGGTGTCCTCGAAGACTGGAGTAGGTTGATTTAACCGAACCAGTATAAAATCCTTGGTGTTCTTACTTTACTGCACTTTACTTTTAGTTTCTAGCATTCTGCATCAAATTTGTTGCAACAAAAAAATAGTAAGCGATTTTCAAAAATTACAAAATTTTGTAGAAGCATATCCACGTATCCTAGATTTCATTTGTCACAAGTTTCAACTTATTTGGATAAGTATCAGTCAGTCAAACGTGAATAGTTCTGAGACTAGTGCAATCTGATTTTCAGCTTTGCAAAGGTTGAGAACATCAACGTGGTTGACTTACTTCCCAAAGGAATTTTCAAAAACTGTTTCAACCCGTTAAAATACATACTTTGAGGTTCTTATCATTAAATTTTCAGACCATTTGGAGTCACAAATTAATAGGAATAAATTTTTCAAATCGGAGTACAGTTTCTGGCAGATTTGCGTAATATGACCAAAAATGTATTTTCAAAGGGTTAGGACTGGAATTTTAATTTGAAATTTTTATGAGATACTCAGAAAATCTTAGAATAGATTCTCACTGAATTTCATAATTTTCGGAGGTCTTTAACTAGGTCATTCAAATATTTCAAATCAGGATCTGAAAACAGAAATTGTCTTCAGATTTGGGGTTTTTAATCCAAACGTTTTTAAAAACTAAATTTTCCGTACTCACTATTCAATCACCCCCCCCCCTTCTAGTGGTACTATACAGGTCCTACAGATACCACATATATTAACCCTTCGACCACGTATCTTTTGTTGGTCTGTATTTCTCTGTATTCCAAAATATAAAAGATATAAACTTGATCCTTATGCTATTAAGTATGTATTTGTGTGATATAGCTTCATCAAAAAGGGTATTGCTAATACAACCCTAATAATCATGTCATTTATGTTACCATAGATTGTGTTTTACTTTAAACAGATGTTTACTATCTCAAGCAACCTCATGCTGAAGGAGATATTACAAACGGCTCACTCGATTGGTTGAGTAACTTCATCATTCTAGAAACTATTTCTACAGGGTCACCCTTCAATATAACAGGGATCAATGAACTCATACCTACCACCGATCAACGTTCGGATGATGTGTGACAAGAGAAAAGTGAGACAGAACTAAATTCAGATATTTCCTCTCCTGTAAATAATGATGATACTGTCAATACTAATCTGGAAATGAACAAAAATAGGTTTGTTTTGCCTTGCAAGAATAACCGAGGAGTGCCACTTGTACGATACTCACCATAACATGTTTTCCAAGCTACTAGGTATCCAATGGGCAAACTAGTAAGGGAGAGCATGTTCGAGACGGAAACAACGTTCACTATGACTTTGTACAATCAAGAAATCATAAGGAATGCTCAAGAAGCCAAACAAAAGAAAGAATGGTGGTCGGCCATGAATGCAGAAATGACTGCTCTAGAAAAAACGGTACTTGGGAGAAGTACAGACTTCCAAGAGAAAAAAGACCGGTTGGATGTACATGGTTCTTTACTGTCAAACATAATGCTGATAGAACCGTAGAACGATACAAGGCTCTATAGTGGCAAAGAGGTACACAAGCTTGTGAAAATTGACTATTCTAAGCCTTTCTCACAATGGCAAAGATTAATGCAATCTGGATTTTGTTCTCAGTCGTAGTAAACAATGACTAACCACTTCACCAATTCTATGCAAAAAGCGTCTTTTATAGGTCCAAGAAAAACGAAGTGTGTCGACTCCAGAAGACACTTTATGGGCTCAAGCCGTCCCTACGTACTTGGTTTGGGAGATTCACTATGGCTGATAAGGATTAAGAATCCCATCATGAGGTCAACGACCCAATAGCAAGAAGCAAAGCTAAACAACTTGGTTATGAATTTGGTAGCTTCTTGTGTAGGCATGTGCAAGATGAACTTAAGATTCACTGGGTTCACCTCATTGAGCTCGAAAAGTGAATCTTTTGGGCACCTTGCATTTGTGTGTGTTATCTTGCTTTATTCTTGTTTCATTTACTAATGATTCTCGTTTTCATGACTTTTTTAGGTAGAAAGATGGTCCATGCACAAAATCTAGTCAAAAGGGAACAACAGGGATTTTGGTAGCTTGGAAGACAAAGAGAATGTTTTGGAGAAAATGTTGTCCTAAGGAACGTTGTCCTAAGGAATGTTTGTATTGAGGAATATTTGTTTCAAGGATTATTTCCCCTAATCCCTTTCCCCATCATTATACACGGTGTTTGGAGGTTGCTTGGAACCAACTCTTCAACATGATTAGGACAAGAATATCACCAAATGAAGCACATAGGGGCTGGCCAAAGAATGTATTCAAGATGAAGATCAATTTGCGATCAATTTGAAAACAAAGCAATCTAAATTCACTCAACTTCTTCCAATCATATCCCAATTTCAAGATTGAGTCAACCAATCTTCCAAGGCTATCAAAACTCAGCTGAAGTAGGGAGTAGCAAAAGATCAACATGACAACTTAAATTTGAAGACTAGATTATAGCTTATCATTATATAAAATCATAGTTTGTTTTTATCTAGATTTTTGATAGACTTTTGAGATGGAATTTGGTCCATCTAGGACTCTTTTAGATAGGAAAAATTCAGCATAAATAAAGGTCATAATGGTTGTATATGGGCAGCTTATTCATAATCAATATACGTCGGTTTTTTGCATCTCTAATTGAGTGAGACTTGTTTTCTTTATTTTGCATTAAAAATCAGGGTTAATCATCTATAAGAGTGAGCATTTTGAAGGTGTTTTTCATAGCTATGGATATTGTCTAAGAGGGTCTTGTTGGTTTGCCTAACAACAACTATCCAGTAGTCTTGGTATTTTTGCTCAAACCAGTCGATTTCTACACAAAGGAGGCAAGGAGAAGGATTCTTCTTTGTGCTAATCTCAATTGTGAAGAAGGACCTTGAAGGTAAAAAAGTGGATCCCTCACACGTTTGCATCAAAATTGGTATTAGAGCAAAGGTTACTCCATTCCATCTATACTGTACGTTTGAGTCATTTCCTACTCCTTTCTCCTTCTGATTATTTTCGTATTATTTTTCACATTTCACACGTCTTCAAGTGTCATAAAAACCACAAAAAAAATTCATCTTTAAGTCCTCATTGGGTCCTAAATCGTGTCCTATAAGGTGTGTCAAAAGCTGAAATTTTTTTCGTGTTTTACAAACCCTAGTTTTTGCATTCCGTTTATTTGGTCTTCATCACAAATCATTTCTCCATCATTTTGTGCGTGTTACATACATAAAAGGTCTGATCTTTGGTTGCTCAAACTTGAACAATAAGCGTTGGGCACTCGGAAAGCCCGCACAAAGTCACGTTAATTAGCCTAAAAAACAACTAGTCATAATTAATCTTGTTGCTACCGAAGCTTTTGATTAATTGTGATCTTGTGTGTCTTAAATATCATTGTGTGACTGAATTTATGTCATAAACTTGTTGTTCAAGTGTTGATATCTACTTCACAAAATTCACATTCGGCTAAAAACCCTAACTTGGTCGCTTACATTTACACGGTCAAAACACCCAAAAGTCCATCCCGCAAACCCTCAAAACAGACCTTAAACATCCATATTTCACCCCTCAAACAAAAATACTAAGCCAATTAAACCAACAACAATCCGATTCAAAGGTTCCCAAATCATTTGAATCAAAACCCTAAATTACAAACCCTAGAATTTGAAATTGTTTCAAATCGGCAATATACAGTAACCACACCCAAATTGATCATCCCTAACCTTAATTCCCAACCTTTATAACCTAAATAAACCATACATTCAGTTCCCAAACCCCCATCACATCAAAACAGTCCAAAACATCCCAAATTTAGCCAACAAACCCTAATTCATTCCACCCCTAAATTAGCCCAATCCCAACTTTATTTACTGCAATTGAAGGTCCCATTCAAGTGATTAAACTCATTGCATCATTCTATCCGAAAACGAAATTTTTTGGCAAAAGTGTCAAATTACCATTTTATCCCTAGTCAAAAAAAACTTCTGAGAATTGCTCATGTTAAATACAGTGAGGAAAGAAAGAAAAGAGCAAATAAAAATAAAATAAAAAGTGAGAAAAGCAAAGGAGAAAGCGCCTGACACTTTTGGAAGAAATTGTGCAATTTTGACCAGTTTGTGCACCTTGCAATAACCTTGTGATTTTTGGACAAACTCTACTGGTTTCCCACCATATACTGAGCCTTACAAACTGATTACATACTTGAATACTCGATTGTTGCATACTTTGAGCCATTTTGTAAGTTTAAGTGTCAGGGATCAAAGTTAACTAAAGATTGCACACGGCAACCCTTAGTTATTCTTTGGTTCAGCTTCGTACATATTTTTTGTCTCATTTATTCTTTGAATCTTAGTAAAAATGTTCAATTTTGTATTGATATCATTTGGAACTGATTTGGTGTGAATTGGTGTAAATTTGGTGCAAATTAAGGCTGTTTGGGTACTCTCGGATCTTCCAATTTTTGAGTACTTTTTGGATGTCTTTTTGACATTATTTGGAGGTTATAAACATATCATACTAACCTGTTTTGTCTAGCAATCTACTCAAAAGAGTTTGAATTGATTTGAAGCCAAAAAAAGGTAAGAAACATGCACACTGATTTTGTTGGAGAAAGCTTGGAATATACCTCTGTTAATTGCTCTCTTGATCCTTATTAACCTCAGATTGGTCAAGAAATAATGTGGTAAGAGAGTGGAAAGAAAAGTTAGAGGAGTGTGCAAATACTTTGTTTTTTACTAATCCACTCACTTTGCTTATTTTTGTGTTAGTTTTGCGTTTTTCTTGTTTTCTAGTTTTCATCATCATTTCAGGTATAAAATGGATCCTAACTCCCAAGGTTCAGCTAGCAAACCCAAAGGCGTTGAAAGGCATGATCCTTCAATGCAACAAATCACTGAAATGCTACGAACCATTTTGAAAAATAAAAGCATGTATAGGGCTGAGTTGGATGACCTCAACCAACGGTTAGACGCACGTGAAGGTGAAGGAACAAGTAGAGCCGCCCTTACAAATCAAACAAGAAGGCCTACACGCAAAGAATTTGAAGGAGAAAGCCAAAAGGCAACCCACCGTTGAGCTAAGAAGATCCGTACCTCTAAAAGCACTGTGAAGGAGTCAACCACACAAGTATAACGATGAACAAAATCCATTTGAACATGACGAGAGCGATTATGGTGAATTTAAACCCCGTGGTTATCATAGACGACAAAATCCCCTTTATCCTGAAGACGACGATTTCTTAAAAACTAAAATAAGCATTCCAACGTTTTATGATAAAATAACACGGAGGAATACTTAGAGTGGGAAACTGAAATGGATTTAATCTTTTCGTGTACAAACTATAGTGAGTTGCAAATGGTCATGTACGCTTCCATAGAATTTCCAGAATATACGCTAAACTAGTGGACTAATCTTTGTAGAAATAGGACTAAAATAAGAGAACCACAAGTCCTAATAAAATACAAGCTAACACATAGATTCATCTCAAACAATTATGAAAGTTCTATTTTTACAACGTTACACAACTTAAGACAAGGAACTAAGAGTGTAGATGAATACTACAAAGAATTAGAAATTTTGTTAGAAAGATCTAACTTACAGGAACATGAAGAATCAACCAAAGCATGTTTCTATATGGATTAAACCGAGACATGGCCCAGCGGGTTGAACTCCAACCCGATCTTGATTTGACATCCATGGTGAACATGGTTGAAAAGATTAAACAACAACTTAAGGTACGTAGCTTTTCTAATTTCAATTCTAGTTTTCTTACTAATCAATCTTCTTCGAGGTTTCAAAAACAAGTCCACTAGAAATGGAAACTCTCGGCCTTCGGAGTCCAAAACCATGACCCTTCACAAAGGAATGAAACGCATGTGCGAAGCACACAAAAGCCGGATGAAAGAGGTAAACAAAACACCTCTACAGGGAGTTCTTCTAAACCTTCTAGTGGCTATAGAGATGCCAAATGTTTTAAGTGTCAAGGACGTGGGCACAGAGGAAGGGAATGCCCTAATAATAAACGAATCATGCTAATTGAAGAAACAAATGAATATGTAACTGAATTTGAACATAAAACGGAATTTGAGCATGATAATGAACTTGAATTGGAAGAAAACTTATGAGAAGAAAATAACTATGACTCTAACAAATTTCTTGTCGTCAGAAAGTCTCTAAATACATATCAGAAGATAGATGATCATGAACAACATAGAGAGAAGATTTTCCATATTCATTGCATGATAAATTGCAAAGTGTTCACTATGATCATTGATTCCGGTTCTTGCGCAAATGTGGCTAGTGTTGAGCTAGTAAGAAAACTGAATTTACATATGGCTAACCATCCCACCCCTACAACTTGCATGAATAAATGATTGTGGAGAAGTTAGCGTAAGTAAACAATTTTTGATTTCTTAGAGATCGGTAATTATAAAGATGATATTCTGTGTGATGTTGCACCAATGCATGCTAGTCATATCTTACTAGTTAGGCCATGGAAATTTGATAGACATGTTACTTACGATGGTTACTTACACAAATACTCTTTAAAATTGAATGGTAAACTCTTTAAGTTGCATGCACTTCCACCACATAAGGTCCATGAAGATTTAAAAAACGTATGTCTAAGTCTAGAGCCGATCCTAAGAAAAAAGCAGTTGAAAAGAAGTTTGTGGATTACATGAAATATGGTGACAAACCCCAAGTGCATAAGAAAAAGAAAGTAGCACCCTCAGGCACGACAGAACATAGGAAGAAATGTAGGTATACAAAAGAACGAGAGGTGACACGTGCCCTTTATAACAACCAAACCGTCCTAATCCTAGTCTATAAGGAGTGCCTCCTCTCTAGTGATGATTTACCCTCTAATCTACCTACCTCTGTGGCATCCCTTATCTAAGAGTATGATGTTCAATTCCCCACTGACCCACCACAAGGATTACCACCACTAAGAGAAATAGAGCACCAGATAGACTTTGTCCCAGAAGTTGTCCTCCCAAACAGACCCGCATATAAAGCCAACCCAGAAGAAACTAAAGAAATCCAAAGACAAGTGAAGGAGCTTCTAGGTAGTGGACAAATAAGAGAAAGCTTAAGCCCATCCACTGTCCCTGTTATTCTAGTCCCTAAGAAAGATGGCACTTGGAGAATGTGCACTGATTGCCAAGCTATAAATAAGATTGTTGTGAAGTATAGGTACCCTATACCTCGGCTGGATGATATATTGGATATATTACATGGTTCTAGGTATTTCACCAAAATTGATCTTAGGCAAGGCTATTTCCAAGTGAGGATCAAAGAGGGAGATGAATAGAAGACTGCGTTCAAGACTAAGTTTGGACTCTATGAGTGGTTGGTGATGCCTTTTGGCCTAACCAACGCCCCTAGCACCTTTATGAGATTAATGAGCAAAGTCTTGAGAGCCTTCATATGGAGATTTGTGGTCGTATACTTTGATGACATCTTAATCTATTCCAAGACCATAGAAGACCACCTTGAACACCTTAGAGCCGTTTTTTAGAAACTCAAACAAGAACAACTCTATGCTAACTTCAAGAAATGTTCCTTTTGCTTAGAGCGAGTTGTTTTCTTAGGCTTCGTAATCACAGATGAAGGAATAGAGGTAGATGAAGAAAAGATTAAGTCGATTGTAGAGTGGCCTACACCAAAGATTGTAGGAGAAGTTAGAAGCTTTCATGGGTTAGCAAGCTTTTATAGGAGATTTGTAAAGGACCTTTCATCTATAGATACACCTCTAAACAAAATTGTCAAGAAAGATGTGTATTTTTAGTGAAAGGAGCTACAACAGGCATTTGATCAACTCAAGAAAAGCTAGCCACTGCACCCATTATTAGGTAACCTAACTTTGATGAGACTTTTGACATTGAATGTGATGCTAGTTGAGTGGGTATTGGTGTTGTCCTGACCGAAGGAAAGAAACCTATAGCCTATTTTAGTGAGAAGTTGAAAGGAGCCTCGTTAAATTATTCCACTTATGACAACTATATGCCCTTGTGAGATCTCCACAAAGTTGGCAACACTACCTCCAACATAAAGAGTTTGTGATCCACACTGACCATGAAAGTTTGGAGTACCTTAAAGGGCAAGGTAAACTGAAGAAAAGACATACCAAGTGGGTAGAGTTCATTGAACAATTCTCATACGTGATTAAGTACAAACAAAGTAAAGATAACGTAGTTGCTGATGTCCTTTCTAGGAGATACACCCTAATGACTACCTTGTCAGTTTGAATCACTTAAGGAATTGTACCTCAGCGACCATGATTTTAGAACTGTCTTTGAAGCATCTCAAGTGGCACCTTTTGGAAAATTTTACATGCATGAGGGTTTCCTCTTTAAGGAGCAAAATTTGTGTATCCTATAATCATCTATGAGAGAAATGTTGGTTAGAGAAACCCATGGGGGAGGGTTGATGGGACATTTTGGCATCTTCAAAAGTTTAGAAACCCTTAAAGAGCACTTCTATTGGCCCCACATGCGTGTAGATTTAGAGAAATTGTGTGGCAGTTGCATCACTTGCAAGCAAGCTAAATCCAAGTCTCAGCCACATCGCCTTTATACACCCTTACCTGTCCCTGACTCATCTTGGATAGACCTTTCTATGGACTTGTTTTAGGGCTCCCTAAGACTAAAACTGGTAAGGATAGCATTTATGTTGTGGTTGATAGCTTTTCTAAAATGGCACATTTCATTGCATGTAAGAAAGTTGATGATGCTACACAATGCCATGCCACGTACCATTGTAAGTGATAGAGACACTAAATTTTTGAGTCATTTCTGGCGTGTTTTGTGGGCTAAACTTGGTACCCAATTGTTATTTTTCACCACTGCTCACCCACAAACTGATGGACAAACTGAGGTTGTCAATCGTACTCTATCTCAACTTTTGCGTGTCATTTTGCAGAAACACCTCAAGCATTAGGAAGATTATTTACCACACATCGAGTTTGCATATAATAGGAGCATTCACCACGGTACATCGCATAGTCCCTTAAATATTGTGTATGGCTTTAACCCCTTATCCCCTATTGATTTGATTCACATCCTGGTACATGAATGTTCAAGTCTAGATGGTAAACGAAAAGCTAAAATGATAACAAAATTGCATGAGAAAGTAAAAAACCAAACTTGAAGAAAAGAACAAAGCTTATGCAAGATGAGCAAATAAACATAGGAAACACATTTCTTTTAAGTCTGGTGATTTAGTTTGGTTACAGTTACGAAAAGAAAGGTTTCCTAATGAAATAATATATAAATTGTTGCCTCGAGAAGATGGATCATTTAAAGTACTTTAACGTATTGGTAAGGACGCATATATTCTTGATCTTCCTGAAAGGTATTTCAACTTCCTCTACGCTACGTGTGTGCGTGTTATCTTGCTTTATTCTTGTTTTATTTACTAATGATTCTTGTTTTCATGACTTCGTTATGTAGAATGATGGTCCATGCGAAAGATCTAGTCAAAAGAGAACAAAAGGAATGTTGGTAGCTTGGAAGACAAAGAGAATGTTTGAAGAGAATATTTTGGGGAGAATGTTGTCCTAAGGAATGCTGTCGTAAGGGAATGTTTGTTCTAAGAAATCCTAAGGAATGTTTGTTCTAATCCTTTTCCCCATCATTATACATGGTTTTTGGAGGTTGCTTGGAACCACGCTTCAACATGATTAGGACAAGCATATCACCAAATCAAGCACCTAGGGGCCAGCCAAAGGATGTATTCAAGATGAAGATAAATTTGAGATCAATTTGAAGACAAAGCAATCTAAATTCACCCAACTTCTTCCATGCATATCCCAATTTCAAGATTGAGTCTACCAATCTTCCAAGGCTATCAAAACTCGGCTGAAGGAGGGAGTAGCAAAAGATCAACATGACAGCTTAAATATGAAGACTAGATTATAGCTTATCATTATATTAAATCATAGTTTGTTTTTATCCAGATTTTTGATAGACTTTTGAGATGAAATTGGGTCCATCTAGCACTCTTTTAGATAGGAAAAATTCAGCATAAGTAAAGGTCATAATGGCCGTGTATGGGCAGCTTATTCATGATCAATATACTTGGGTTTTTGCATCTCCAATTAAGTGATACTTGTTTTCTTGATTTTTCGTTAAAAATCAGGGTTAATCGTCTTCAAGAGTGAGCATTTTGAAGGTATTTGCCATAGCTACAGATATTGTCTAGGAGGGTCCTGTTAGTTTGCCTAACAACAACCATTCTGTAGTCTTGGTATTTTTGTTCAAACCAGCTGATTTCTACACAAAGGAGGCAAAGAGAAGGGTTCTTCTTTGTGCTAATCTCAATTGTGAAGAAGGAAGTTGAAGGTGGAAAAATGGATCCCTCACATGTTTGCATCAATGGCAATAATACGATATAGGTACAAGTTGAGTAATTTCGACCACATTTTGTTTCTGATAAAAAAAAGGGTAGTTTAGTTACTTTCTTAATCATCTATTAGATGACACGATCATAATAGGATGTTACACCGAAGAGATTAGACACCTAAAAAAGGAATATACTTCAGGAATTTGAGATGAAAAACCTAGGTGGGTTGAAATACCTTTTGGGAATTAAAGTTGTACGATCTAGAAAAGGAATATTTATATCTCTACATAAGTATATTTTGGATTTACTTGCAGAAATATGAATGGTTGATGATAAACCAGTACATACTCCAATACAAGTTAATCACAGGCTTCAAATAGTGGAAGGTGCTGACTCGACAGAGAAAGAAAGCTATCAGCGACTATTGGAAAACTGATAATACTTAGTACATACTCAATTAGATATAGGACTGATGTTGTAAGTCAGTTCATGCATCACCCACATGCGAACCATGTGGAAGAAGTCATGAGGATAATGAGATATTTGAAAGGTACAACAAGGCATGGAATCACCTTAGAAAGAAATGGTCATCTCAGTATCGAGACCTATACTGATGCAGATTGGGTTAGTAATCTAAATGACCAAAGATCTATATCTGGAAATTTTACGTCAATCTAGAAAAAACTAAGTAACATGGATAAGAAAAAAAAAATGTGATAGCACTTTCTAGCACTGAAGCAGAATTCTTAGAAATTGCAAAATGAGCATGAGCTGTTTTGTGGATATAAAAGTTAATGATAACAGGGCACAACTTTTAGTTTCTGACTCTTCCAACTCTCCGATTAGTTTCCTTTTTGTTTGCTAAATGCTCTCACGTACCTAGCTTGGTTCATGTTCGTTCATATGTCTAGAAAAAACTTCTCTTCTGTCTTGGTCGTCAGACCGTAAGGCTAGAACTTTCATTCCTCATCCAAAAAAAAATAAAAAATCATCCATTAAGAAAGGGAATATATATTGTTGACCATTATGTTAGGAGCTCAGCAGTCAACATACAACTATGATAATTGAGCGCAATATATATTCTTGTCGTTATTCCTTACCAACGTATCTAAACACATGTCCTCTACTATGACAATTTAGTCAGTTATTGAACTACCTACTCCTTCCTTCAGATAGCAGGCAAATCGAGACAGAGATTTGTACAAGCTTCATACATACTTCTGTGTATGAGAGAGCAGAGAATACCTTAACAAACATGATTAGAGTCGTGGAAACTATACCTGCAACCACTTTTTTTTTTGTTATCCTCTGCATTTGTCTGCTTCTGTGAAACCACTTTTTTTTTGTTATCCTCTGCATTTGTCTGCTTCTGTGAAACCACTCAGGCTTTACCAGGCTTCCACTAGCCTATACCTTCGATTCTGATCACCACCTGTTTTTGGTTTTCGATTGAATTTTATAAATGATCACTAACACATAGTAAAAATGAAAATGAATAAGGGGCAACAAGTTAGTATTCTGCATGTGCGATTGTATTCGTCTGAGAAATCAAACTACTAACACCAAAAACAAAGTAAAAAACTTCAATTTCTGAATTTCAAACGAGTTCAAACTTCTTCGCATAGACAAGTGAACATAACTAAGTCGTTATATCCTGGAAAATTTTTCTCACGTAGTCCATCTTACTCATTGTGGAGGCAAAATTACTATAAAGACCGTAGTGTCAGTTACGTCTCGGCTATTGTTTTTCTTTTGTCCTGCTGTTATTTGTTTGGTTCTATGTTGTTGTCATATTTCTAATGTCTTTCATTATCATAAATTTGTAATCCTTCACTACACACTTGTATTTTACAAAAAAAAAAAAAAAAAAAACTCATGTTTTTGGAAACTATATCTTTGATGTTCTCTTCCATCTTCTTAGACTTATAGTTTGTGTTGTTAGTTTTTGTCATGTTCGAATTTCTACTTCATTCGGTTTGTTACCATATTTGTCTAAATTTCCAACTTTCTTTCCATCTTTAGCGTTTATCTTCGCCAGCAGTGTGGTTGTAGTAGTCGTTCTCCTGATCACTACCACCGTCTCCTCTTCTGGGCAACAGCCATATTATATTGATAGAAGAAACTACTTCCATAAGACGAACAGTAAAAGGGAAGAGGTAGTTTAATTGGGTGAACTCTTCCGCCACCAAAGTTTCGTCTTTTCCCATTGAACGACGTGACTCCTGCTTTGGAGAACTTCATTATTTTGGAGATTTTCATTCGGCGTTCGGATTGGTAATGGCAGTTTTGTTTCAGGTAGGAGAATAAAATCTTAAACGAGCTTAACTCAAATTTGGTCATCTAAACGAGATTTATCGCATTCGATCTTAACCACTAAGTTAAAATTCAATGGAATTTAAGCTCTTACAAAATATTACAAATCGAGTACGAATAAGGCTCGAATACTGTTCTAGTTTGACTCGAGTTCGAATACATTTGAGCTTGAATTTGAAATCAAATACCATTTAAAAATCGTGTTAGAATTTAAAAAATTTAATAATACTTGATTCAATAATTTATCGACCCAAATAATTTACTGCTGGGATCTGCTCTAATCATTTGCTCTCCTATATCCACACAACACTGTTTTAAAGACGGACGGTTCGAGCACCATACTGTTTCAATGTCCGGATTGAACCAGACAGTTCGACCAGTAAATCAGTAGCTTTATTGGCCCTGTCCAGTTCCAATTTTAAAAGATCAAACCAGCTAAAAAGCAGAAAAACTGTAATGAGCCGTCAAACCAGCCGGAAAGCGATCACTCTTCTTAAACTCCGGCCGGTTTTTTCAACCTAGGGGGAATTGAAAATCGGACCAGATGTGGGAAGCTATATCGACTACTATTACTCAAGCGGCGAGTGAAACGCTCGGGGTAACAACAGGAAAGAAGTCCGTACATAAAGAAACGTGGTGGTGGAATGAGGATGTGCAACAAAAAATAAAAGACAAACAAAAGATTTTTAGAGAGCTGTTAAGCTGCACCAATGGAAAAGAAAAAGTGCGATTGAAGAAAAATTACAAAATCGCCAGAAAAGAGGCGAAGAAGGCAGTGACAGAGGCAAAAACTGTAGCTTATAAAAGGATGTATGAGAGACTAGAAACAAAGAAGGAGAACGTGAAATGTTATAGGGATCGAAAGAGGCAGGACCTAGGATGTTACACCCCGTGCACTGAGGGTGCAAAAGAAAAAGGAAAAAAAATAAAACAATGATAAAAACCCTAAGAAACCTAATGTGACTAGGAAAGTGAATAAGATAGATTTTATTGAATTAAATATACAAATCCTAATTACATTCGAATAAGGTTACCTAAATATCTTAGGATTCTACCTAAACCTAACATATATCTATGCATACACATAACACAATTTTTACCCTATTCTTCACATCAAATTGGCCGGCAGCCCCTTTCTCCCAAAGTTCAATTCGGCTGCTTCAATTCAATTTCTTTAATCATTCATGCTTCAAACATTCGGCTGCTTCAATTCAGCAAATTGCTGCCGCCAGCTTCAGGGACAAAAGCCAATAATTTTCATCCGATATTTCATTCCGTTCTTCACGTAATACGTATAATCGAGACACGAGGCAAGTATCCTTGCTACTCGTATCAAATTGGATCATGCATGTTTAATTGTGATTGCATAGATTGTTGAGTGTATATACGTATTCGATGTAATTATGTACCGATCCTATATATGTATATGTTTACATATGTGCCGCAGAAATATTTATGTAAGCATATGTCAAGGAACAAATTAGAATATTTTGTTTTGTATACTGGCCGAATACATGGCTAAAAGGAAATTGTTGTTGACATAATAATATGTGTGTGTGTGTGTGTCTATATATATATATATATATATATATATATATATATATATATATATATATATATATGAGTGGTTTTTTGAGTACTACAAAAGTCTTCACGAGTAAAGTTACTTTCTATGAATTACAATACATGTTGCCTCACATTTCTCTTACATTTGACAAAATAATTATTTGCTACTTCAATTAATTTTCTAAAACCACTATAATATAGGATATGGGGCTTTTCCTTAAAAATATATATACATTGGATAACCATGTGTGCCGGTTGTATGTTTGAATTTGGATATGTATATATGTGTTTGCATGATAAAAAGGGTCGGCATAATGGAATTTGAATATTTATCATGAAATTCAAGATTGCGGAAAATATTTTCGAAAATAACAGCTTGATTTGGTTTTATAATAAAATCTATTTTTTCCATTTAAAAGAGAAATGTATGAATTTGTAAAAAGGGTCGTGTGCATTTTGGAAGTTAAAAAGAAAAAAAAGTGAGTTGCGGCAGCAACCAAAAAAAAGTGAGTTGCGGCAGCAACCAATTTTGATAATAAGAAGTATGCTGTTGCTTTTAGTATTTATGTGTGAAAAAAAAACATATATATATATATATATATATATATATATATATATCCGCCTACTGTATTTCACTGCTGACCTTTAGTTTTCTTTTAAGGTAAATATATTTTGAAAGATGTAAATTAATATGTTCCATATAGTGTGTGTGTCTCTAAATATACACACACACACACACACACATATATATATATATATGTGTGTGTGTGTGTGTGTGTGTGTGTGTGTGTGTGTGTGTGGGTATGACAAATAAGAATAAAATAGAAAGCTGCGAACTAATTATTTTAACTCAGTCAAATTAACCTTTATTATTATGTATTGATGGTTTTATTACAATTGTTTAGATTCGAGCCTAGAATAGAAGAAAGTTAATTTGTCAAAAAGGTAGGTGCCTCTTCCCCCCTCAAACGGGTATGATTCATGCATGCTTTGGTGGTATACTAATGTGTTTCGTTGTTTTTATTTGTTTAAGTTGTAAATTTTGTTTTGTTGTTTTTATTTGTTTAAGTTATAAATTTTGTTTCGTTGTGTTTATTTATTTAAGTTGTAAATTTTTTATATGTTGGAAAGCATGAGATATATTGTTTATGGCTACTATGTGCATGTATGTGTGTGAATTTGGTGGTAAGATTGAATCGGAACTAAAAAACATATCCTTAAAGAATTGGAAAAAAAAGGGAAACTGTTACATTAGGAGCCTTTAAAAAAGTTGTGTTTTGGTCTAAGAATAGATTCCTATAGACTGGAAATAGGAGAAAATGGGGGTTGGGATCGAAAAACGAATCATAGTGCGCGTTGCCATTGGTGGAACAGCCATTAAATAAAAATTAAATTAAATTAAGACAGAGAACAGGCCGGCCAACAGACCGAGCCGGTTGGCCAGCGGGTCGGACCAAAGGCGGCACATTAACCACAAAAAAATGTATAGAAAAATATAATTAAATACCAGTAAAATTCAAATAAATTCCAGAAAATATAAAAGGTTAAAATTAAATTATTTCCACTTAATTTCTAAAGTTTGGTAAATTTAATAAATTAAAAATTAATAGTAATAAATAGAATTAAATAAGGGAGAAATAGGGAAAATTAGTAGAACATTTTAGAAAATTAATACAAGCTAAGGAAAAATTAAGGGTGATGATAAGTAACAACTTTCTAATACTCAGAAAATTTACGAACCTAGATTTGAGTGCCGGAGAATGGTGAAAATGAGCCAGGGGGCTCAGGCGATTATGTTTTTGCATTCATGGCACGTGCATTGCATTTATGGCGGGTCGTGACGTACGGGTCACGGGCGCTCAGGATAGTGTACGGTGGAGGGGCCACGCACACTCAGTATGGTGACTGTGGGTGGGTACGACCCGCAGCCACTCAGTAGGACCCGGGTTTATGCATTGCACGATGGAGATATCGGCATTCTGTGTGACATGACTTTGTTGCGTGTGACACGTAGATGGAGCATGCATCACGTAGTTGCGCATTTTTATGTGGAGTGCTTTACTTACCGCATTTACTTTATCTTATGCATGTTATATCATATTTATGTGCTATGTGGTTATATCATTCGGTATGCATGTTTTGTATTTGTTTGGGACAGGCATCTACTGGGTGATTTTCTGTCACTCACCCCTACTTCCCAGGTGAGTCGAATGAGGAATACGAGCACATCTTTGTTTAGGACGAGACGGACATAGTAGAGTGGGCTGGTTGATAGCTGCAGCTAGGTTACGAGGGGGCTCTGCAGCTATTTGTGTTTACGTATACTCTGGGGATTTTTCACAGTCTTCATAGTACTTTTATTATCAGAGTTTTATTAAGTAATGTAAAGACGATTATTGGAAGTTATGATTTACGTTTCCGCGAGAAAAATTTCTACGTCATTTCTGACATGTAAGAGATTGATTTGACGCCTTGTATTCTCCTTAGCGAGATACGGCGGGTGCACTGTTCCCGATGCTAGGGTATGGGAGCGGTACGCTACAGGTGGTATCAGAGCCGAGGCTTCAGATCCGCTTCGAAAACATAGGATTAACCAGCTCACCTAGACATAAGCTACGATCTTTTCGTAAAATGACGATTTTACCCCTAATAAACAAAGAAGACTTATGAGATGATTTTAGACCTAGGCTATGATCGGGTTATGGGAGGTGTGCGCCGATGGTGAGCTTTCTCTGTCTAATTACCGTTTTACCCCGTGTCCAACCCTTTTAACTCGCTATTGACTAATCTGATTTCTTTTCATGAACTAGAATTACAGAAATGCCTCTACTACGTGAGCCAGCTGGAAGTGGTGGTGAGAACCACCAGAATCAGGGGATCGTCCCCAAGCACTTGAAGATGTCATAGTCACCATGACCAACATCTTAGCACAGTAGCACTAGCTGCTGAACTAGCATGCACCGCCTCCACCACCATCGCAGTCGGACCTGAGATTCTTGGACAAGGAGATGCAGAGGAGTCATGGCTCAACACAACTGACACCGCCGACCACTTGGATCTAATTTTGGAATAAGTTTAAAAAGTACTACGTGTTAGACAGTGCGATCTTCCAGAGCATGGTTCTAGATCCATGGCGGAAGCATAGGTTTATGTTATGATCTTAGAAATTAAGTTATGTTTTGTCCCTAAGTCACGATCTTAGACATAAGTGCCGATTTTTTTGCCATAAGCAATGATATATATTGAAAATAAGACGTGACTTTAAAAGTTAAGTGATGACCTTGCCTATAAGTTACGACTGTAGACTTAATGAATGACGATACGAAATATCGGCTCTAGAAATTAAGTGGTGACCTGAACATCAGGTGATGATTTGAACATAAGGATTGAGCTTAGTCATAAGAGATGATTATACTAAGTAACGATCGAAGACATAACCGATGAGTATATTCTAAGTATTGAACTTAGAGATAAGTTATGATTTTAGACGTATGGAATGATGACACCAAGTATCGATTCTAGAAATAAGGCATGACATTAGACCTAAGTGATGATTGGATAGGGGATATGCCCACGTATACCTAAGACACTCCATACGACTTTGAATTATTTGTCTTACCTGAGTGTTGATTATAACCATTTGCATAAATCCTCAGACCGACCCCTTGCAAACCGCTACAGTTATGATAAATAAAGAAAGTTCACAACTTTACATCGACAATAGTGTCGTAACACGACTAGGTCTAAGTGGGGATCGTAGTTCTTAAAGAGATGATTTGTAGTAAAATGATAGAGACTAAGAAAGGATTTATTAGCGTTATGATCCGTTGAGTGTAGCAAAGAATATCGTACGAAGGAGTTATAGTTATGATTAAGATGTTGAATTTTAGAGTATCACATAAGCCGAAGATATTAGTCTTATTAGGGATATTGATTGATAGTGATAAGCGAGCACTACTAAAATAAGTGCAGTGGAATGACAAATTATTACGAATTTGAGTTACGTGTTGATTCATAAGAGTATGTAAGTACTGATGCATCGAGTAGGCTTGAACTGAAACAGAGTAAGTATGAATAAGCAGTGGTTGTTTTTCAAGTGAAATCTAACTAAATTAGAATTAGAGGTTGAAATAACCAAGTGAAGAAGTACAATGGATCAGCGTGGCACACAGAAGCATGGTGAATTAGAATACCCTAAGTCGATCAATATTTAGTGTGTCACGCTAAGATTGAACAACTTAAAGTTTTGTAAGAAACGATACATAAGATGATCTTTCATTTGACATTAAGGGGTGACTTAGAAAAATTATACGAAGTATTGGACTATTATTTTTCAAGTAGTCAGATGTTTTTTTTTGTGTAAGCACGTACACCAAGACATATTTTATACTCCAAAGGTATTTCAAAGATTTTTGCTACTAAAACTTCAACTAGTTCCAATTTTTAGTATATTACTTTACAAGTCTATATTTCTTTCCGAATTCGTATATCAATACAATAGAATTTTGACTACCCCTGACAACACCGATATATTTCAAAATATTGATGTTTTTGAACAACGATATATTTTTATATCTCTTATATTTCTCAAACTTTTGTTTAGCATATTTATTTTGCTAAAATAATTTTGTTTGTCGACTATCGATATCGCAAGTCTTTTACCCATTAAATGATTTTAATGTATTTATTTGCTTGCGATGAACTTAGTTATCTTTGTGAAGCAAAAATAGTTTTAAAATATATATACATTTTTTTCAAAAAAAAAAGAGAGATACCTATTCAAATTTTCGATGAAACTTCACATTTGTTGAGTTTTCAATTGTGGTACTTTGCGAAACAAAACATAGCTTTCAAAAATATATATTTCGTTGAAAAAAAGAAAAAGACACTGTAAATCGTTTTGTAAAAAAAAGAAATTTTACGCTTGTTGTGTCTCAATTATTTTGAAGCGGTTTTAACCGTAATACTTTTGTGAACCAGTCATATGATTGTTTTGTAAAGAGTCATTTGAGGCACAGTGTCGCAAAGACAAATATATAATACTTTGACTATTATGGTTACAAAATTAGAATGGATACTATTTTAAACAGTTAAAGCTATATTCCAAATTATAGCTACGTAAGTTACCTTTCTTTAAATTTAAGAAAAATATGTCCATACATATACTTCGTATGTTAGGTTGTTGATGATATCTCTCAAAAACAAGGGCATGATCATAGAGATAGATCATAAGTATAAGAATTGAGGTTGAAGATCTAGTCCTACATTGAAGGAGAGTGATGATTAACATATCGGAGGACTCGATGGATATTTCGGATGGTTATGTGACGAAGAGATGAAGCATATATGATGAGTTAAGAATTCAGAATTGTGGATAAAAGTAGAAGGATACACGTCAAGTGGTATAGGTGGAGATATAACTTGTAATTATAGAAAATTAAGTTAAAGATTATTATGCACTTAAGAACTGATTTTAGAAGGTTGCTGATCACCGCAGATATAAGTACAATATCGGCCGACGATTGGGCTATGAAACCCCCGGTATAGTGACAATACCCCAAGCTTGATTCTAGAATTATAAGAAGAGTAAGTTATGATTTTTAAACAAGTAGAGAACAATGGACTTAGAAATTACCTTGTCAGCATACAAGAAAATATTTTGAACACTTGGTACTATGTCGAGGAAATATAGTAGTTAACATATCAGAATATGCAATGGATAGTTACTACGGTCATTATCTAGGCAAATAGATCAAGTAGAACCACACTTAGTCGTTGATACACATACGCAAGTTTCGAGGACGAAACTTATTGTAAGGGGGGAGGTATGTTATACCCCATGCACTGAGGGTGCAAAAGAAAAAGGAATAAAAATAAAACAAGGATAAAAACTCTAAGAAACCTAATATGACTAGGAAAGTGAATAAGATAGATTTTATTAAATTAAATATACAAATCCTACTTACATTCGAATAAGGTTACCTAAATATCCTAGGATTCTACCTAAACCTAACCTATATCTATGCATACACATAACACAATTTTTACCCTATTCTTCACATCAAATTGGCCGGCAGCCCCTTTCTCCCAAAGTTCGATTCGGCTGCTTCAATTCAATTTCTTTAATCATTCATATTTCAAACATTCGGCTGCTTCAATTCAGCAAATTGCTGCCGCCAGCTTCAGGGACAAAAGCCAATAATTTTTATCTGATATTTCACTCCATTCTTCACGTAATACGTATAATCGAGACACGAGGCAAGTATCCTTGCTATATTTACTATGATTTTCTAACGTTATTATGCTATTCTCGTATCAAATTGGATCATGCATGTTTAATTGTGATTGTGTAGATTGTTGAGTATATATACATATTCGATGTAATTATGTACCGATCCTATATATGTATATGTTTATATGTGTGCCGCAGAAATATTTATGTAAGCATATGTCAAGGAACAAATTAGAATATTTTGTTTTGTATACTGGCCGAATAGATGGCTAAAAGGAAATTGTTGTTGACATATTATATATATATGAGTGGTTTTCTGAGTACTACAAAAGTCTTCGCCAGTAAAGTTACTTTCTATAAATTACAATACATGTTGCCTCACATTTCTCTTACATTTGACGAAATAATTATTTGCTACTTCAATTAATTTGCTAAAACCACTATAATATAGGATATGGGGCTTTTCCTTAAAAATATATATACATATGATTGGATAACCATGTGTGCTGGTTGTATGTTTGAATTTGGATATGTATATATGTGTTTGCATGATAAAAAGGGTTGGCATAATGGAATTTGAATATTTATCATGAAATTCAAGATTGTGGAAAATGTTTTCAAAAATAACAGCTTGATTTGGTTTTATAATAAAATCTATTTTTGTTCCATTTAAAACAGAATGTATGAATTTGTAAAAAGGGTCGTGTGCATTGTGGAAGTTAAAAAGAAAAAAAAAAGTGAGTTGCGGCAGCAACCAATTTTGATAATAAGAAGTATGCTGTTGCTTTTAGTATTTATGTGAGAAAAAAACATATATATATATATATATATATATATATATATATATATATATATATAATATCCGCCTACTGTATTTGACTACTGACCTTTAGTTTTCTTTTAAGGTATATATATTTTGAAAGATGTAAATTAATATGTTCCATATAGTGTGTGTGTGTGTGTATATATACATAGATATATGTGTGTGTATATATATATATGTTGGTATGACAAATAAGAATAAAATAGAAAGCTACGAACTAATTATTTTAACTCAGTCAAATTAACCTTTATTATTAGGTATTGATGGTTATACTATAATTGTTTAGATTCGAGCCTAGAAGAGAAGGAAGTTAATTCGTCAAAAAGGTAAGTGCCTCTCCCCCCCTCAAACGGGTATAATTCATGCATGCTTCGATGGTATACTAATGTGTTTCGTTGTTTTTATTTGTTTAAGTTTTAAATTTTGTTTCGTTGTTTTTATTTGTTTAAGTTGTAAATTTTGTTTCATTGTGTTTATTTGTTTAAGTTGTAAATTTTGTATATGTTGGAAAGCATGAGATATATTGTTTATGGCTACTATGTGCGCGTATGTGTGTGAATTTGGTGGTAAGATTAAATGGGAACTAAAAAATACCCTTAAAGAATTGAAAAAAAAAAGGGAACTGTTACATTAGAAACCTTTAAAAAGTTGTGTTTTAACCTTAGAATAGGTTCCTATAGACTAGAAATAGGAGAAAATGGGGGTTGGGATCGAAAAACGAATCATAGTGCGCATTGCCACTGGTGGAACAGCCATTAAATAGGCCGGCCAACGGACCGAGCCGGCTGGCCAGTGGGTCGAACCGAAGGCGGCCCATTAACCACAAAAAAAATGCATAGAAAAATATAATTAAATACCAGTAAAATTCAAATAAATTCCAGAAAATATAAAAAGTTAAAATTAAATTATTTCCACTTAACTCCATACAAACTCCTTTATTAGTCAGACCCCTGCTATAACAACCTTAGAGTTTTTGGATGCCTAGCTTTTGGAAGTAACACTCAACCACATAAGGAGAAGTTTGCTCCTAGGGCCAGAAGGAGTGTTTTCTTAGGACTATCATACACGACTAAGGGCTATATCTTTGTCTTCTATGAACATATTTTTCCCTATGCTTCTGATGCACCAGCAAGTTTACCCTCCATTCCTGTTGTTGACCAATATTCTCCTATCTTGGCAACCCCTATCCTGAATGATTCAACACACTCTCATCCTTCTCCCTCTTCTACTTCCAATAACTCTATGCATCCTGAAGAATCTGCCAACATAATCACACCTTCATCTCCTTCTATTTCAGAATCTCAGTCTCCAACATCCAGCTTACCTTCTCCAACTCCCATTACTTCCACAGCTGCTGATTTACCCCCTTATGAACTTATCATTGAATTGCCTCTACCAGCTGATTCAGTACAATCTGAACACTCAGTCATGAATAGGCCCAAGCGTAATAAGGTTGTACCAGCATACTTACAAGATTATTACTGTAATCAGGTCTGTGTTTCCCCTTATGCCTTGCATCATTTTCTATCTTATGATTCCTTAGCTCCAGAGTATAAATCCTATGCTTTAAGTCTTGTTGCACATAGAGAACCCAACACTTATGCAGAAGCAGCTGGCTCTCCTGACTAGCAGGAGGCTATGAGTTGTGAGCTTGATGCTTTGAATGCTAATCAGACATGGAAACTGGTCAATAATGCTTTTCTCCATGGAGACCTTTATGAAGACATCTATATGACACCACCTCCTGGAATTGTTTTGCCTAAACCTGGTCTAGTTTGCAAGCTCCAAAAATCTTTGTATGGCCTTAAGCAAGCTAGTAGAGAATGGAATGCCACCTTGACCAAGTTTCTGCTTGCTAATGGCTTCCAGCAATCCAAGTCTGATTATACCCTCTTCCTCAAACATGTTGGTTCTTCTCTTCTGTGTTTATTGGTTTATGTTGACGATATCATTGTCACTTGTGACAATGAGGGGGTCATTGCAGATGTAAAGAGGTCATTTCATGATGAGTTTAAAATCAAAGATTTGGGCAGGCTCAAATATTTTCTAGGTATTGAAGTTGCTCAAGCAGAAGAGGGAATACACATTAATCAGAGGAAGTATACGATAGAACTTCTTGAGCAGACAGGATTTCTAGATGCTAAGCCTGCTAGAAGCCCCAAGGAAAGTCACGTTAGCCTAGCCAAAGATGATTCACCTATACTTCCTGAAGCATCACAGTACAGGAAATTAGTTGGGAAGCTCATATATCTTACTATAACAAGACCAGATATCCTTTTCCGTCCAGCAATTAAGTCAGTTCTTGGACTGCCCCACAGAAAATCACTTGAAGGCAGCACATAGAGTATTGAGATATGTCAAAGGGTCCATTGGTCAGGGACTATTGTTTCCAAGAAGTGGAGCTCTCAAGCTCAAGGCTTTTGTTGATGCTGATTTGGGAGGGTGCAGTGACAGTAGGAAGTCTATCACAGGGTATGCTGTATTCATTGGAGATGCATTGGTGTCCTGGAAGGCTAAGAAACAGACCACTGTTTCAAGGTCTTCAGCTGAGGCAGAATACAGGCGCATGGCAATGGTGACCTGCGAAGTAGTATGGCTGCTAGCATTACTAAGTGATCTCAAGGTGAAGGAACAGACTCCAGTGGAGGTGTTTTGTGACTGTAATAGTGCCATATACATAGCTGAGAATCCTGTCTTCCATAAACGCACTAAGAACATAGAGATTGACTGTCATGTTGTTAGAGATAAAGTACAAGAGGGGATACTAAAATTGATGCCCATTAGGACGGAGTTGCAGGTAGCTGACATATTCACGAAGGCTCTTGATATTAGAAGATTTAATTAGTTGGCAGGAACACTTGGGTTGCATGATTTGTACACCAAGCCCAGCTTGCGGGGGGGTGTTGAAGATAGTTGCAGCAGCCAACAAGAAGCTTCAAGCTGAAGCTAATAGCTAAATGTCATAATCCGTGTCAAGCAGGGCAGATGAGCGTTGGATCAATGTAGCAATCAACGATTGAGATGCTTAGAGGATGTGTTTGTTTGATAAAAGGAGAAGATGAGAAAGAGCACGTGATGGAATCAACGGAGACGGAGGGAGTAGTGCGCAGCTGCAACAGGAGGAAGAAGGAGTTTGGCGCCAGAGTAGTTTAAACGTTTGAATTGTCAGTTTTGCCCTTTTTAGTTGTACTGTGGACTGATTCAGTTAGAGGATATTCGTGTCCTTTGACATGTTTTAACTCCTTCTTCTCCATATATGCTGCAGACGAGTGGAAAGGATGCAGTTATGATTTTTTTGTTGTAATCTTGGCATCAATAAGAATTTCTCTCAAGCTGCTTGAGTTCTTCCATTCACATTCGGTCCTTCTTCTTCTCTATTTTGATCGAATTATTCTCTTTTGATTGATTGATTTGTGTGTTTCTTAAATTTTCACATGCCAGGTTACGGGTTCGAATCTGGTGGCAATTTAAGCATCTTAATTAAAGATGTACTTTTTCACTAGTTGATCGTGGAAGCAGGCATAGAAGTTCCATGCATTATCCGAAACATTTGACAACAGAGACAGTTTTCTCCTTCAAGCTTGTTTAATCAGAGAAGAGATTCATGCTTCTAAACCATCACTGTATTGATTTTTAGCTACATGAATGATAAATTGTCATGGAAAAAGTTCCAAAGTTTACTGGACAGAGGTTATTCATGGTAATAGCATATTGCTATATGATTAACACAAAATGAAACAAAAGATTAGGGGAGCATCTAGCAACACTGTATTTATTCCAGTAGATAGCTATACCAACAACAAAGGCACAAGAGCCTCAAAGTTTGCAGCTAAATCTGACACCCAAAAATAACTTTATGCCTCAAAAATACTGTTTACTTTCTATTTTGTTTTGTCATCAAAAATATTGTCCTCTTCTCAAAAATCGTAACATATTAATAGTCAAATTTTTCATACTAACATTTCAATTAACACATAAATGATTTCTTTAGTTTATCTTAATTAATTAACTACAAATAGAATAGAAAAAATAGTTGAACTTCCTTAGATGATGCTCAAAGCAAAATATGACGATATTTTTAAGGCTTCTGACAACAATACAATCGCGGTAGAAAACCATAGCGCAATAACCTGTTAATTGATCCAATGCTTACAGGCAAGCACTTTTACACATTAGGTAGGATTTATATGGATCCGGAAATGGAGACAGAAATTTCAACTGACTACCAACGGATACAAACAGTAACCGCAGGTCCGATATAGTACTCCTACAGTTGGACAAAGGTCCTCTGATATAGAAACCAGAGCAGAATAAATAGGAAAGAAACCCAGGGTTGCTAAAACTATGTCATGGGTCCTAAAGATTTCTTAAAGCTATACATATTTAGCCAGTCTACCAATCTACAAGTTAAAGAATTACTATTACTACAAAATTTTGGGACAAAAGAAACCTGTATTTGTGTAGCTGAATGAATTTTTACTGAACAACCTTCATTAGAGTCTACGACTGTGCTACCTACCGTTCATGGTGGTCTGACATTGTTCCTTCAGATGATACTTCATCATCATCTGAGTGCTTGGCACAAGTAGGATCAGACTGAGTTTTGCTCGAATCCCCACTTTCAGATTGTACAAGTTCCTCCGGTTGAACTATGTTCCGAGCATTAGGGTGTAAGCTATGTTCTGTTTTGTGCTGATGTACATTCTCAGTAGAACCAGCTGCAGGAAGCACACTTTCAGGACAACTTGAACTTGTCATGCCAAGGGCACTTGATGCCTCCAAATGAAACACTTCTGCAGGAGCAGGCAAATCAACAGTTGTTTTCTTATGTACAGTAGAATTGACTTGAGCTGCTGGAATCTTCATGTTCAGATCTGGAGGGGTGCGGTTAGAGTTTTCTTCAACCCTCAAATGTGTTGAGGTTGTTCTAACTGGAGATTTTGGCAGTCTGGTAAATGGCAATTCCCCCGGAACAGAGGTTGAAGCTTCATTCTCATCAGGTAGGCAGCTCTCGTATGTGGTGCTCGTTCCTGCAATATCTTCCCCATGTTGCTCAACTCGCTGCACTCTCCTTTTTTTTTTTTTTCTTTTCTTTATGCTTCTTCGTGGATCCAATGGCTGCAAAGGGTGGAGGCTGTTAGAAATGTTCATCACAATGCCGAAAAATGAATCATCTAGCATTGTGTACATTGAATCAATAAAAACGTTGAGATGATGAACCAGAAAATCAAGAAACAAAAGCTCCAATAATGGAGAGAAGAACCAGAGAGAGAATTCTCTTCATTACTCAATATGTGAAATACATCCAAATTGAAAAACTGCCGTTCGACCTATTGCCTGCTAACTGAAATAGGAAAACGAGGAAGAAGAAGATCATCCCGCCAATTTACAAACCAGTGGTGAATTTACTATATTACCCTTACTAACTAACTTTTTACATAAAGCAACAAAGGGGTATAAATGTCATTTGCGTTGCCTGCTCTCCAACTGCCTCCGAGTTAGTTTCAACCGTTTCTTTCTCTCTCTCCGCTGCTCCCCTTCTCCTTCAGCTCCATGATTCCATTCTTTCCGTCACTCCATCTCAACCATAGATCAACAATCAATCCAACCACCTAGACATCAACTCACACGGATTGTGCTTCTTGGTTCCCATAACCATCTTCAGTGTGGCTCTTCTTAATTTGCAGCAACAATCCGGCTAGGATCACAATGCAGCAGCTGGCCTTGTCCTTCAACACCCCCCTTCAAGCTCTGCTTGCCATATA
Organism: Eustoma russellianum; assembly: GCA_036186865.1. Taxonomy (NCBI): domain Eukaryota; kingdom Viridiplantae; phylum Streptophyta; class Magnoliopsida; order Gentianales; family Gentianaceae; genus Eustoma; species Eustoma russellianum. The sequence continues at coordinate 10,859,735 of AP025054.1, read as the reverse complement.
TGTTAAAAACCCCAAGAGCCCTCAGCAGTTCCCCAAGCCTCTTAGCATCCAACGCTTTTGTAAACAAATCCGCCAACTGTAAATCCGTCCTTATAGGCATCAACTTCAGAATCCCATTTTGCACCTTCTCACGCGTAATGTGACAGTCTATTTCGATGTGCTTAGTTCTCTCGTGGAATACGGGATTCTCTGCAATGTGCATAGCACTCTTGCTATCACAAAATACCTCTACCGGCGTCTGTTTCTTCAGTTTTAGATCATCTGCTAAATAAAGCAGCCACTGTACTTCGCATGCCACAGACGCCATAGCCCTGTACTCCGCTTCGGCTGATGACTTTGAGACAGTCGTTTGCTTCTTTGCCTTCCATGAGATCAATGCATCTCCCATAAACACACAATACCCTGTGATAGATTTCCTAGTTTCGTTGCACCCTGCCCAGTCTGAATCTACAAACGCTCGCAATTGCAATTCACCCGTGCTAGGAAACATAAGTCCTTGACCCACTGTTCCTTTTAAGTATCTCAACAGCCTGTGAGCTGACTTAAGGTGTGTTTCCGTTGGACAATCCAGGAATTGACTCAATTGCTGCACGGTGAAGGATATATCTGGCCTAGTTATCGTCAAATAAACCAACTTTCCTATGAGACTTCGATACTGTGCTTTGTCTGAAAGTGCAGGCCCATCACCATGGACCAGTCTCAACGCACTTTCCATAGGGCTCTTAGCTGGCTTGGAGCCAAGAAAACCAGTCTCCTCAAGCAGCTCCAGCGTATACTTACGTTGATTAAGGAGCAACCCCCCTTGGGACCGTGCTACTTCTATGCCAAGGAAGTAACGAAGGTCCCCCAAATCCTTGATCCTAAACTGTGAGTGCAATAATTGTTTTATCTCCGTAATGGCCCGTATGTCCGAGCAAGCAACTATGATGTCGTCTACATAAACAAGAAGGACAAGAAGGTTTGATCCAAGAGGTTTAATGAATAACGTATAGTCATTCTTGGACTGACAGAATCCATGATCCAGTAGGAACTGTGTAAGCTTTGCATTCCACTCGCGACTTGCCTGCTTTAAACCGTATAAACTCTTCTGAAGCTTGCAAACTACAGCCTGCCCGTGTACATCCAATCCAGGAGGTGGCTCCATATAAATCTCCTCATGGAGATCTCCATGTAAAAACGCGTTGTTGACATCCATTTGTTGAATGTGCCATTTCTGATTTGCTGCTAAGGCTAAAATGAACCTCACCGTTGTCATCTTAGCCACGGGTGAGAAAGTTTCTTGATAATCCACACCATATTGTTGAGTATAGCCTTTGGCAACAAGCCTTGCCTTGTACCTCTCCACACTACCATCTTGTTTAAGTTTAACTTTGTACACCCACCTATACCCAATGGGTCTCTTTCCTTGAGGCAAAGGCATGAGAACCCAGGTGTTATTATCTTGCAAGGCTTTCAGTTCATCATTCATTGCATCCCGCCATGCTGGTGAACTTGCTGCATCTGCATAAGAAGAAGGCTTCAAATGCAGGCTTAGATTTAACACATATGACTTGTAATTTGGAGCCAAAGATGCAAGGCTGAATGATTTTTCTAAAGAGTGTGGAGAAGACAGAGGAGAGTATGTAGTGGACGTACTGGTTTGATTACAGTAGTACTGTTGAAGGTATGATGGTGGTCTCTTGTCTCTGACAGGTCTAGAAACAGGTGGTGCTGAGGGAGGAATCATAGGCAAGTCAACGACTATGGAGGTGACGTCTACAGGTGGCTCAGGGAAATTTGCTGAAGAGTTGAGTGGGCTGGCTGCAGATGTATTGGAAGATTCAGATGTGGAAGCTGTAGGCATAGGACTGGATTCAATGTTTGGCTCATTGGTGGGTGAAGTGCCTTGCCCATCCAATATATTTGGGACATCAATATCATGAGGACTGTAATTCATAGTGTTAGGCCAAACAGCGGGGTTCAGTGAGTAGGGACACGACTGTGTACTATCTGGCAGACCACGCCAAGGTTCAGACTGGAAAGGAAATATGTGTTCATAGAATTCAACATCCCGTGATATATAGACATCTTTAGTACATAGGTCTTGTAGAATATAGCCCTTCACATTATGGGCTATCCCTAGGAAAACACTCCTCCTGGACCTGGGAGCCAGCTTTTCTTTATGAGGTTTAGTGTCAAGGCCAAATGCCAAGCATCCAAAAACTCTTAAGAGATGGTAATTTGGAGGTGTTTTGTGAAGTAGGTCATGAGGGGTGGAGTTTTTGAGTATAGGAGTAGGGGTGACATTGATGAGATATGCTGAGTGCTGGACGCAGTAACCCCAATAGGTAGAAGGCAAACAAGATTGAATTTTCAAGGCTCGGGCTACGGACAACAGGTGTTGGTGTTTCCTTTCCACAGTACCATTCTGTTGTGGCGTGTGTATGCAAGTTCTTTGATGAATAATTCCTTCAGAGGCATAAAAATGGTCTATATTAAATTCTTGGCCATTATCTGAACGAATTACTTTGATGTGGGTGTCAAACTGTACTTGCACATATTTACAAAAACATTTCAGAATGTATTGCGCTTCAGATTTTGCTTTCATCAAGTACACCCAACAAAACCTAGAGAAATCATCAATTATTGTCAAAAAATATCTTTGTTGATACATTGTTGAATGTCTATACGGCCCCCAAATATCTACATGAACCAAGGAAAAGGAATGTTCAGAAATAGAAGTGGAAATAGGGAATGGATTACGCTTTTGCTTAGCAAGGGGACATACAAGGCAATCAAAATCACATTCTGCCAAAACTACAGTGGGATCTTTCTTTTGGATCTCCCTTATTCTTGACTTGCTGAGATGGCCCAATCTACGGTGCCAAAGGATTCCTTTGTGGTATTGAGCATTGATCTGGATAGGCTGAGAGTTTGTTGACTGAGAGGAAATGGAATTCACTGACGGGTCAGCAGGTAGAGTGTGTAGGTGATATAGGCCATGGCATATGTCAGCTGAACCAATCATCTTCTTGCTGACTTGGTCCTGAATCAAACAGGTTTTAGATTTGAAGTGTACTTCACAATTTTCTGATAAGGTAAGTTTACTGAGTGAGATGAGATTGAAGGCAAAAGAAGGTATAAACAGTACATCTTTGAGTGTGAGCAGGGAATTAATAACAACATTTCCAATATGTGAAACGTTGACAAGCTGAGCATTGGGTAGAGAAACATGCAAGGAATTTACTGGCCTATAGGAATCAAACAAAGATAGGTTGCAACAGATATGATCTGTGGCTCCAGAATCTACAATCCAAATGGTTAAATCTTTACCTGCATTCTTACCTGCCTGCATACCAGAAGCAGCAAGACAATGCGCACTCATCACTGCGTGTTGGCTATCCGTGCATTCATGGCTTTGACAGTCCCCTCGCTTGCCTCTGTCACTGTACTCCTGGAGCAAATTCATCAATTGCCCATATTGCTCTTGAGTCAGCGGTAAATTGCTCTGTGAATTAACATAGGCTGAACCTTGTCCTACAGAGCAATTGTCATCACACTGGTTGGGAACATTTTGCTGATACATCTCCTGATCATTGGCAACATAGTTTACTTGTGGTTTGTGCTTGAATCCCGGTGGAAACCCGTGCTTTCTATAGCACTTCTCTACTGTATGTCCTGGGGTATTGCAAAATGTGCAAAACGGACGCTTGTAACCAGATTGGACATATCCCCTCTGCATCTCCTTCTTGTAGTTTCCTGTTCCTGACCTTTGCACAGCCATGACAGCCCCAGACTCAGGGACACTCTCAGGAGGCATTTGATTCCTGTAATTGACTAAGGCAGTTGGATTATTACTAAACTGCATTTGACCACTACCATACACCAATTTTCTTTCCAATTTCACAGCCATCGCAAATGCTGTATTGATATCCGGAAGGGGACTAGTAAGAAGAACTTGTGACTTAACCGCCTCATACTCCTCGTTTAAACCTTTTAGAAATTTGATGACATAGTCATTCTCTATGAACTTCCTCACTTGTGCTGACAAGTTACATGTACATCTAGCACAAGAACACACAGGAATAGATCTTAAAACCGAAAGCTCTTCCCAAATTACCTTGAGTCTAGTATAGTATTTGGTTACTGACATGTTGTCCTGCTTAACGGCAAAGAATGATTCCTGTAAATCAGATAATCGAAACGCATCTGCATTTCCATATCTAAACTTAAGATCCGTCCAAATGTCGAACGCATTATCAATCCACATGACACTTTGACTAATGCTAGGGACGACAGAATTTACCAGCCATGATGCAACCATGTTATTGGCCTTTGACCAGGCGTTGAATCTCCTACTGTTTTCTGGTGGTTTGACAACCGTTCCATCAAGGAATCCTGCCTTGTTCTTGGATTCCAAAGCTCTTCGAATTGTTCTGCTCCATCCGTGGTAATTATTTCCATCTAGCAGTGGCTGAACAAGAACTAGCGCTGGACTATCGCTAGGATGTAGGTACAACGGATCATCCGTTGGATCTGTATTTAATGTCTGACTGTGCGTTGGGGTAGATGATTGATTATTTGCCATGAACGAAGGATCAGGAGATGAAAACGTACCAAAATTCATCAAAAACGCTCTGATACCATGTTAGAAATGTTCATCACAATGCCGAAAAATGAATCATCTAGCATTGTGTACATTGAATCAATAAAAACGTTGAGATGATGAACCAGAAAATCAAGAAACAAAAGCTCCAATAATGGAGAGAAGAACCAGAGAGAGAATTCTCTTCATTACTCAATATGTGAAATACATCCAAATTGAAAAACTGCCGTTCGACCTATTGCCTGCTAACTGAAATAGGAAAACGAGGAAGAAGAAGATCATCCCGCCAATTTACAAACCAGTGGTGAATTTACTATATTACCCTTACTAACTAACTTTTTACATAAAGCAACAAAGGGGTATAAATGTCATTTGCGTTGCCTGCTCTCCAACTGCCTCCGAGTTAGTTTCAACCGTTTCTTTCTCTCTCTCCGCTGCTCCCCTTCTCCTTCAGCTCCATGATTCCATTCCTTCCGTCACTCCATCTCAACCATAGATCAACAATCAATCCAACCACCTAGACATCAACTCACACGGATTGTGCTTCTTGGTTCCCATAACCATCTTCAGTGTGGCTCTTCTTAATTTGCAGCAACAATCCGGCTAGGATCACAATGCAGCAGCTGGCCTTGTCCTTCAACAGAGGCCCTGGAACAACAAATGGAGGAAATCTTGAATGCTCTTTCCCGTATAACAAGCGAACTGATTGAGCTATTGCAGAAACATTTGGAGGCAGGTCAGGCACTGGAATGTCTGCAGGAGTATTCACAACCTCACGAAGCCAATGAGGAAGACTATCCTTAGACAAATTACCACCAACCACTTCTTTCCCTTTTTACCGGGAATCATATTTGACCTGGTTGATTTCAGGAGGCGGTGCAGGACCATATGATTCCCAGATTTCAGGAGGCTGTGCAGGACCATATGATTCCCCATATCCCATGTTGCTCCGGATATCAGGCATGTTACTCGGTGACTTTTCAAGACGGCTTGGTAATTTTCCAAATTTATCATCATTCTGTGAATTTTCCTTTCCCACCAAAATCCAATTTCTTGAGCTACTTGTCCCCACAGAACTTGGCGTAACGGGCAAATCTTTCCCAGAGCAGGAAGGCATTTGTCCATCAGATGGTCGAGATGCAAAGTCTCCGAACGGGTTTGTGCGGCCTTTATCAACATTCCAAGGTACAAAAGGTGGGATCTGATGACCATTGAGACCAAGAGGATGGAATGCTTCTAAATGCATCAAGGATGCTGGCAGATCACCAAAGCCCAATTTCATGTCTGTAAGATGACTTTGAAATTTCAGCGGCCCATTAAACATACCACCTTGCAGTGCCCTTGACATCATTGCATCAGAGATTTCAGAAAATAAAGATTTTGAGGACTTGTACAGCTTTGGTGGCAAAACTGCTGGACCATCCAATACCTTAAGCTGCTCTTCTTCCCATCTAGCAGACAAATCTTCCGCTGTTCTATGCTTGGAAAATTTGAGCCTTGGGTCTAGCAGCATTGCATCCCAATTTCCTCGCCCATGTCTTCTGACAACAATCCAGAGGTAATCTAGTTCATGTTCAGACCAAATCTCCATTTTACTTATCCTTTTGTGCAAGGGGGGTTAATCCAGGCCCTGTCCTCAGCATAATATTTTCGAGCACCTTCCGATGGTTTTCAGGAAATGAAGAAAATGAATGAGGCATTGGACCTGTACCTGATACAGGAGTCTTCTCTTGGTCTTGAAATTTGTACTTGGGTGCATCTTGAGGAATGAACTTGAGATTTGGCAACAGGGACATCTCCGGAAGGTCGTGAGAACCGTTGCCGGTACCCATTATTTTCAGCCCCAAGGATAAAACAGGAAACATGTCACTGTGAACACCGTGCAGATCATTTGCATGCAACGGATATCTTGGAAGCATATTGTCGTCGAGAAGTAGTCCGGGAAAGGATAGCTTTCCTCGGGAATTAGAAAATTTTCCGCAATTTTCATGGTCAAGCTGAGCTTTTCCTTTTACATCAGCCTGGGAATTCTACAAGGATGAGAAAATATAAGGGAGCGAGTAAATTGTCAGGTGATCGCATTGTTCATGAGAGCAAGAGAGAAAAGCATACAGGATTTGACACATGGCAGTCATCCCGTACGCTCTTTGGTTGGTTTTTGAAATCACCAAGGGAAAGGTCCGCTGACCTGTAGCTGCCTGAAAAGGTTGGGTGTTTTCCAATAGCAATTTCCTTCGAAGGCCCCGAGTCAGGCATCATATTAAATGGAAAGTCAGGACCCACTTTCTGCTGTGCCTGCCTGTAATATGATCTTGAGAAGCTCCTCGTCCTCTGTGATGTTCCCACCTGACTAGCATTAGGAGCACAGAGTCGCAATACAGGGGACAAACTGTTGCTAGTTACTAAGTTTGAACATCTTGTGCCCTGTAGTAAATGGTGATTCACTGGGGCTCCATTTGGAAAATACTCCTCAGAGGGTCTAGCAAGAATATCCTTTGACCTTTTTCCAACCTTATGTCAACGCCAATCCTGCCCTTCGACCCTGCAACCATTTGAGCAGACATGTTTTCAAGATCAGTTGCCACCGAAGTTTTCTCTTCAGTGGTCTGAGTTAATAACGATTCATGCTTTCCATCTGGAGCGACTTGAGGATGTGCTTCTGATACTATCATCCCCTTGATAGCCCTGTATTCTTCATTTGCCCTTCTCTTAGCCAATTTTGCTTTCTGTCTGGCACGAAGCTTTGCACTGCACAAAACAATCAAATTAAACATGCTTAGGTCAAGCAAGAGCATCTGCTATCATCAAAAGAATCAAAAGAAAACGGACAAACAACACTAGCTACATGTCAGCTTTAACAGTACTAAGGTGGAATATTGCTGCAATAGGGCCAAAGAGAAAAGTAGAGGTCAACATGATTAACAGTATATCTTTGAAGAGCAGTTTAAGGGATAAAACAGTATATCATTCCATGAAAAGATAACTACCTTTAGAAGGAAACATTTTAGACAAAAACTCATTATTTATCTTTCAGGGCACGGCCAACTGGAGTATATAGACAAATTGCAAGATAAAGAGAAATTTCTTATTCATAATACTTGACTTACATCCGAGAGAAAGTAATACTTCCTTTTATAGAGGAAGGAAGCAACGGTCAAAAATACAGAAAAGGAAAGAATACATTTAAAACTCAATATCCCAATATTTCCCAACGGTAACTATAAACGGTAATATGTAGATATGTAGAGATATTTCAACACTTCCCCTCAAGCTTGGTGTATATATTAATACAACCAAGCTTGCTAGGTAATTCATGAAATATCCTAACTGTTACAGGTTTAGTCCAAATATCTGCAATTTGACATTTAGAAGCAATATGCTGAACATTTACAATTTGATCATCAATCTTCTCTCGAATGAAGTGTCGATCAATCTCAATATGCTTCGACTTGTCATGTTGGATGGGGTTTTCAATCATGTGTATTGCTGAAATATTATCACAATATATTTGGATTGGCAAAGTGATTGTCTGTCCCAAATCTTTTAGTACTCTGTGAATCCATAGACCTTCGCATATCCCTAAAGCAAGTGCCCTTAATTCAGCTTTAGCACTACTCCTAGAAACAACTGATTGTTTCTTGCTACGCCAAGTAACGAGATTACCCCATAAAAATGTTTCATAACCTGTTGTGGATCGCATATCAAATGAGGATCCCCAATCAGCGTCGGTAAAAACAGCCAAGCCCCTATCTTCATTCTTCCTGAAATATAAACCTTGTCCAGGAGCATTTTTGAGATATCTAAGAATCCTCATTGTAGATTTAAAACGATGAATAGTGGGATTATGCATAAACTGACTAACATAACTAACTGCATAACAAATGTCTGGTCTAGTATGAGATAGATAAATTAATTTTCTAACAAGCCTTTGATAGCTTAATTTATCAGATAATCACTACTTTCAGATTCAGTTTTAATACATGCGTTAACTGGTGTGGATATTGTAGAGAAAAAGGGGTTTGAGTGATTTCAAAATATATGATTTAAATGAATGACAAAAACGTGTGCATGATATAAACGTATGCATGATACATTGCTTACTACTTGCCTTATTTAGTTCATATATAATATTGCCGTACTAACGAGCCATGAAGCGTTAAAGCTTACATCATATGGCAAACATTTGTTGTATTTATACTATTTTCAGGTGCCATCATTAATGAACTAAACTAGTTCATTAAGTGAAGTACTTAGTTAATCAAACTAAGTAGTTCATTAAAGGAAGCTACATTTGGAAAAGGCACAAAGGCAACAAGGCTAAGGAAGGAAAGTCTCCTCCTCCTCTCCTCATTCAATTTACACGCCACACACATATATATAAATATATTTTCAGATTTTTCTCTAAAAGGCACATACACATGTATTCCAACGTACTACCGACACGTTATATATCTTACGTACGTACGTTAACATCACACCATCATACGTAACTCATATTTATGAGTATATTCAGGTCTTATATCATATGATATAAGCCATGGTGATGACAAATTAAATACGACATGTTAAAAGGTTATAAACCAAAAATTGTCGTATCGGGCGAATACCGAAACTTCGCCAACGTGTCACGCAGGGGCGTTCACAGGGGGGCACGGGGGGGCAGCCGCCCCCCC
>AP025054.1:10693652-10844549 GCA_036186865.1 Eustoma russellianum | reverse complement strand
TAAAAGGAAAACGAGAAGGTAACATTTTTACGCTTTATATGGATGATGTGGTAGACGCTAAAGTTAAGTGCTTTATGTCAAATGAACCCAATGTGAATTTATGGCATAGACGTTTAGGACACATTGGTATTTCCACACTACAAAAACTCCAACGAAAGAACTTAGTACGAGGATTGCCTACACTTGATTTGGACAACTTTCAGTTGTGTGAATCTTGCATAAAAGACAAACAAACACGTGAGTCACTTAAGCCTAAGAATGAAATAAGCACGACTAGAGTCTTATAACTACTACACATTGATTTGTTTGGTCCTAGTCGCACTACAAGCCTAGGTGGGTGCCACTATGCATGCGTGATTGTTGATGATTTTTCTCGTTATACTTGGACTTTATTTCTTGCACATAAGGATGATAGTGCCGTTGAAATTGCGAAATTAATTAAACAACTTGAAAATCAATACGGTGTCAATGTGAAAAAGATAAGAAGCGATAGAGGAGGTGAATTTAAAAACAAAGATATGATTTCATTTTGCGAAGAAAAGGGAATCAAGCATGAGTTTTCGCCACCTAGAACTCCACAATTAAATGGAGTAGTAGAAAGAAAGAATCGAACATTACAAGAAATCGCTAGGACTATGTTATGTGAAAATAGATTGCCTAGATTTCTGTGGGCGGAAGCCGTAAATTGTGCATGCTATATAGTAAATCGCCTATCTATAAGAAAGAAAATAAACAAGACGCCCTATTAGATATTGAATGATCGCATGCCTAAGATTGACTATTTTCGTGTGTTTGGATGCAAATGTTTGTTTTGAATACAAAAGATAATTTAGATAAATTTGAATCCAAATCAATTGAATGCATCTTTGTTGGTTATTCTATAAATTCAAAAGCATATAGATGTTATGATCCTCTCACTAGACAAATCATAGAATCTATTCATGTGAAGTTTAATGAATTCGGTGAAATTGATAAAGATAACGAATATGATGATGACTTTGAATTGAAACCCGTGTTAAATGAAGATGATGGTACATTTGATATGCATGACATGAATGACACACTAGAAATGCATGATCACTTAGAAATACATGATAACATAGAAAACAATCAACCAAGATGGCATAGAGATCACCCACATGATCTCATCATAGGCGACATCACTCACGGCGTGCGACCACGTAGAAGAATTACTTCGGATGAAATAAATCAATTTCATGCTATGATTTCTGAGATTGAACCCAAAAATGTGCATGATGCTTTGAGTGATTCTTCTTGGATTGATGCTATGCATGATGAACTTAATCAATTCGTTAGAAATGATGTATGGGATTTAGTGCCTTGACCACAAGATAAAACCATAATAGGCACAAAGTGGGTGTTTAGGAATAAAATGAATGAAGAAGGAAAGGTCGTTAGGAATAAAGCTAGACTTGTAGCACAAGGCTATAATCAAGAAGAAGGAATTGACTACGACGAAACATTTGCACCCGTAGCACGTTTAGAAGCCATACGACTCTTACTTGCTATTGCTTGCATGAAAGATTTCAAATTGTATCAAATGGACGTAAAAAGTGCATGCCTAAACGGATTTATACAAGAAGAAGTATACGTGAAGCAACCACCCGGTTTTGAAGATTTGAAACATCCCGATTACGTGTACAAACTAAAGAAGGAACTATACGGACTAAAGCAAGCGCCGAGAGCATGGTATGATCGTTTTGCTACTTTCCTTTTAGAAAATGATTTTAAACGAGGTACTATAGATAGTACACTATTTTTGAAACAAGATAAATCGGATTTACTTATTATTCAAATCTATGTTGATGACATTATTTTCGGTTCTACCTCACATAGACTTGTTGAAGATTTTGAAAATTGCATGAAATCCGAATTTGAAATGTCTATGGTTGGTGAACTTAACTATTTTCTTGGCTTGCAGATTAAGCAAACGAGTAAAGGCATTCACATAAGTCAAGCAAAATATGTCAATGACATGATTAAAAAGTTTAACTTTGAAAATTTGAAACCATCCCCCACCCCTATGAGTGTCACTACTAAATTGGACAAAGATGAACATGGTAAAGACTTTGATAATGGCTTATATAGATCTATGATTGGTTCTTTGCTATATTTAACTGCCAGTAGGCCTGATATTATGTTCAGTGTATGCATGTGTGCACGTTTTCAAAGTCAACCTAAGGTGTCTCATTATAATGCGGTAAAAAGAATCTTCCGCTATATTAAGCACACGCCCACCTTAGGAATTTGGTACGATAAGGATTCCGAATTTAACTTACATGCTTATACTGATGCAGATTATGGTGGCTGCAAAATAGATAGAAAGAGCACGAGTGGGACTTGCCAATTTATAGGAAACTCACTCATTTCATGGTTTTCCAAAAAGCAAGCAAGCGTTGCTTTGTCCACTACTGAGGCTGAGTACATGGCACTTAGCCTTTGCTGCACACAGTTGTTGTGGATAAAACAACAACTCTCGGACTTTGGAATTACCGTAAATAGAATCCCTATATACTGTGATAGTATGAGTGCCATCAATTTGTCTAAGAACCCCGTGTTACACTCTAAGGCTAAGCATATAGAAGTACGCTATCACTTTCTTCGTGATCACGTAAACAATGGTGATATCGTCATAGATCACGTACGCACAGAAGCACAAGTAGCGGATATCTTTACCAAAGCCTTAAATCAAGTCACATATGAATCTCTTCGTTCGAAATTAGGCATGATTTCAGCTGATATGATTTGATTTGACGTGATTTGATTTTCTTTCCTTATTTACAGGTCTCTTTTGATTTACTTTCCAAAATAAAGGGGGAGAGAAAGCATGATTTAAGGGGGAGAGAGAGATACTAATTAATACTGATTGCATAAATCAAGGGGGAGCGGATTCAAAATTTAAATTTCAAATTTTGAATTTATGCATAATTGAAGGGGGAGCGATAGGATTTAAATCATGTACATGAGTTATTTTGAAAATCATCAAAAGGGGGGATTGTAGAGAAAAAGGGGTTTGAGTGATTTCAAAATATGTGATTTAAATGAATGACAAAAACGTGTGCATGATATAAACGTATGCATGATACATTGCTTACTACTTGCCTTATTTAGTTCATATATAATATTGCCGTACTAACGAGCCATGAAGCGTTAAAGCTTACATCATATGGCAAACATTTGTTGTACTTATACTATTTTCAGGTGCCATCATTAATGAACTAAACTAGTTCATTAAGTGAAGTACTTAGTTAATCAAACTAAGTAGTTCATTAAAGGAAGCCACATTTGGAAAAGGCACAAAGGCAACAAGGCTAAGGAAGGAAAGTCTCCTCCTCCTCTCCTCATTCAATTTACACGCCACACACATATATATAAATATATTTTCAGATTTTTCTCTAAAAGGCACATACACATGTATTCCAACGTACTACCGACACGTTATATATCTTACGTACGTACGTTAACATCACACCATCATACGTAACTCATATTTATGAGTATATTCAGGTCTTATATCATATGATATAAGCCATGGTGATGATAAATAAAATACGACACGTTAAAAGGTTCTAAACCAAAAATTGTCGTATCGGGTGAATACCGAAACTTCGCCAACGTGTCACGTACTTGCCATAAATAGATGGCCAGCCCATACACCTCAAAAATCAATATTATTTTCGTGGCCTACTTGATATTTTCAGCCACAAAATCATTCCATGTTGGCACACACAAATCACCCCACATTAAGGCCAAATTGTGGAGATTCCAATTTTAATTTTGTCACATGTTAATGGCGCCACTTTAGACCAGCCAAGTGCTGAGAATTAAAGTTTAAATTATATATATTATGTGTAACATAATATATATAACATGTGCAAAAGTTGGAATCTAATTAGAGAAAAATCGGGTAATCGATAAATATCGAAAATTCGGTTTTCTACGTACACAACACATGGAATATTTTTGGCACATCATATGGCACGTATCTAGACACTTTTTACATATGTCATACATCTTAAAGTGTTCTAGAAAATTAAATTAAGGGCTGATTGTAATATAACATGTTTGTATTATTAAATGTGCACTATTTTACAAAGTTAGCAAAAATAAAATTAAGCACATGCATATACATGTATACACGCCACCTACAGCTGAGATGGAGCATATGTGGAGCCTTTTGGTATATTTATTGGTCAAGAATCAATCATACAATGTTGGTGATTTAAAGAAAGAAGATACAAATGGTAAAGTTTCAAACTTTGTCTCATTTGAAACACATGCTGAAAATTTCAGCATGTTGAATTATAGCTGGCCGATTTTTTGAGTTAAAAAGCATATAATTGGTGTCTTGAATTATGTGGTTAATTGGAAGAAGAAACAGAAGTAATTTGAATAAGTTTCAAAGCTATAAAGTGTGATATCTTGAATATCACACATGCTGAAATTTTTCAGCATGTGTAGAATGTATCTTGACCGAATTCATGGTCATGTGGGTGTCCAAATTTCATTTCCAATTTGACAAAGATATTAGCTATCAATTGATGATTTATTTTAAAAAGAAAAATCAAAGAAAAATGGAAGTATTTTGAATTAAGGAACCATGTATCACATGCTGAAATTTCAGCATGATAAATTCACTTAATGGCCGATTTTATTACCATGGTGTGGAGAAATTTTGTCTTGCTTAATTTATGTGGTAATCTTGGATGTTATGGCAACTAATTTATGTTGATTTTGGCACATGTTTTTAGTGAAATATTCAGATTGTCCAAGTCATCAAATGATGACAACATTCACCCAATCATGAAGTGTCAAGTAAGCAAAGGTTAAATGATCATCAAATGAGAAGGTGCCAAGTAAGCAAGATCATGTCACAATAATGCCACACATTCTCCCAAGGACTTAGAAGACAATTTTCAAGAGGGGAAGCCTCCAAGGGGGATGGCCATATGTGCTTAAAAGGAAAGAAGATGAGCAAAAACAAAAGACAAGAACAAGCATTACTATCTTGAGATCAAAAACGCCTAGCCTCTCTTCTTCTACACTTTCTTTCTTTCTTCTTCTTGAAAGCCTATTGTACTTAGATTTCTATTCTTGAATAGGCTTGTATTATACCACCACATACTCTTTATCTTTGTAAAAGATTGATCAAGGTGTGATCAATCTTCAATCTTGCTAGGTGGTGGTGTTCGTGCGAATTGTATTCATCGTACAAGGTTTGTAAAGGGTTGGAGTTGGTGTGTAACTCCATCAACCCTGTGGTAAGGTGTATTGCGTGTGTGTGACTAGTGTGAACCAAGGAAGGTGTTCCTTAAAGACTGGAGTAGGTTGTTTATAACCGAACCAGTATAAAATTCTCGGTGTCATTTACTTTCAGCATTTATATTCTGTTTCTGCACAGTTTACTCTTTTTGTTTGCGTTCATAAAGATAGTAAACGACTTTCAAAAATTACGAAAATTTCCAGAAACAAAGTCACACGTCTTAGGGTTAATTTGGCACAAGTTTCAACCCTTTTGGATAAGTATAAGTCATTCAAACATCCAAAGTTCTGAGACTAGTGCAGTCTGATTTTCAGGCTTGCAAAGGTTGAGACTTTGAGTGTATTTGACTAATTTCCCGAAAGAATTTTTCAAAACTGTTTCAACCCATTCAAATACAACATACAAGGGGTTAGGGGTTAAAATTTCAGAGCAATTGGAGTTAAGAACAAATAGGAATAAAATTTTCAAAACAGTCTACCGTTTCTGGCAGATTCGCGCAATCTGACCACCAACGATTTTTGAAGGGGTTAAAGGTTGAATTTAAATCTGAAATTTTTAGGAGACCCTCATAACATCTGAGGCTAAGTTCTCTCCAAATTTCAGAATTTTTGGAGACCTGTAACCTAGTTTTAAAAACGTTTTAAAACTGGTCCTGAAAACAGAATCTGTTTTCAGAAGTTGAGTTGGTTGGTTTTAAAACTATTTTAAAAACCATACTTTCCGCACCAACTATTCAACCCCCCCTTCTAGTGGTGCCTTGCAGATCCTACAGATATAAAGGTTTACACCCAAGCATCCCAGTTTCTGATAATAAATCAAATACATATTCTCTTTGTGGTATACTTATACCACGTGTACTCCTTGCAACTTCCATACCAAGAAAGTATTTAATTAGACCTAAATCTTTAAGTTCAAATACTGTGTTTAATTGTTGTTTAACATCATTGATTCCGTGATTATCATTTCCTGTCAAAATAATGTCGTCAACATAAACAATTAACACTATCAGTTTATCAGTACCAAAACCTTTAATGAAAAGGGTATGATCACTGTGAGTCTGAACAAATCCATAACTAACAATTACTTTAGTGAACTTTTTAAACCATTCTCTAGGTGATTATTTTAAACCATATAAAGACCTTCTCAACTTACAAACTTGATTACAGTTATCTTTGTTTACAAATCCTGGAGGTATTTCCATAAAAACATCTTCATGTAGATCACCATTTAAAAAGGCATTCTTGACATCTAGTTGAATCATATTCCAATCTAATTAACAGCAATAGAGAAAATAATCCTAACTGTATTAAGTTTTGCTACTGGAGAAAAGGTTTCTAAATAATCAATACCATGAGGTTGTGTAAAACCTTTTGCAACTAGCCTTGCTTTATGTCTACTAACTGACCCATCAGAATTATACTTACTAGAAAAATACCCATTTACACCCAACTATTTTCATAGAAGGATCCCTATTTATTAAATCACATGTTCTATTTTTGATAAGTGCATGCATTTCATCCTTCACTGTTGAGCCCCAGGATGAATTGCCTGAAGCTTCATAAACATTCTTTGGTAGCTGATTAGTATATAATGTTGATGTGAAAACATAGAATGATGGAGATAATGCAGCATAGGAAACATACTTGCCCAGGGAATGCTTAGTGCACTCCCTTATACCTTTACGAATAGCCACTGGTCTATTATCAATTATAGACTCTAAATGACTAGAATCAGAATCAGAACCTGAGATTCCAGCTAGGAGATTTGATCCTAATGTCTCAGGCTCTTGCACATCTGAAATGATTTCTTTAGATACAGATTGTACCTTATCAGATTCCTCGGCTATAGGTGTCATAAATGATATGTAACCCTTCCTTTGATATACTTTGGTTATACGTTTTTTTATTGTTTTGTGTACTCACTCTGGGCTGACTGCCATCTACAGTACCTGCAGTTTCATGAGAGATAGAATCACTACTAGAAGAACATTCAGAAGATGTGTTAGTACCATATAAGATATATCAATTATATTCCAGAAATTTTTATAATCAGATGAATATGAAGGAACAGAAGCTGTAGAAAGCAGTAATTTCATCTATTTTAACATTCATTGTAACATAAGTCTTTCTAGTAAAAGGATCATAACATTTATAACCTTTTTGTGTGTTGGAATAGCCAATAAAAATACACTTGACAGCCCTGCCATCCAACTTTCTCCGCATATGAGATGGTAATAAAACAAATGCATAGCTTCCAAATACTTTAATTGGTAATGTAGAAATTAAATGAGAATTTGGATAACACTCTTTTAATACATCAACTGGAGTTTGGAAAGATAACACTCCGGATGGGAGCCTGTTAATAAGATAGGTAGCAATTAAAACTGCCTCACCCCAATAAAACTTTGGGACATTATGAGTAAACATAATTGCCCTAGTGACTTCAAGCAAATGTCTATTCTTTCTTTCTGCCACCCCATTCTGTTGTTGGGTGTATGTGCAAGCAGTCTAATCATGAATATCCAGATTAGTGAGAAAACACTGAATACTTTTATCAAGATATTCAATACCATTGTCAGTTCTTATGGTTTTAATAATAGTGTTAAATTGAGTTTGGATGAATGTAATAAAGTTCTGAATGATTTTTTCTGCATCAGATTTGTGTTTCATAAGAAATACCCAAGTTATTCTATAAACCACCTTGATCCATTTATATTGCTTACTCTAGAAGGGCCCCAAATATCCGAATGTATCAAATTAAAAGCTTGTGAAGGAACATACTGTTTAGCTGGGAAAACAACTTTAGTTTGCTTAAATAGTTCACAAACTTCACAAGTAATACATGATAAATCTACATTCAAAAATAAATCAGGCATAATTTTCTCAAGATATCCAAAACTAGGATGACCTAGTCTTTTATGCCATAAGAAAAGATAGTTGCTTGAGATACTAGTGAAACAACTAGTATCTACCCTAGGCTTAGTAATACTGTAACTTTTTCTTGATCCTAAGGCTGTTCCAAAAAAAATAGAGTCCGTTGTGAATCCTAGCACTGTCAATCTTCTCCCCCTGAGTAGTTCCTTGAAATAGAACTTCAAAGGGTGAGAAGGAGGCAACACATTGATTATCCATAGTAAATTTTCTAACAGAAATTAAATAAAATTGTAAATTTGGAATATACAATACATCGAGCAATTTTATCCCTTTGTCCAGTATAACATCTCCTTTCCAAGCATATAAGTTTTAAATCCAATAGCAACTTCAACATACTTTGGTGAGGTAAACTCAACATAATTGGTAAGTATATTCTTATTTGGAGTCATATGGTCATACGCACCTGAGTCAATTATCCAATTTATGTATTGAGATGTACCTAGATTACCTACGTGGGCCATTGTTGCTACTGAACCAGCTGATGTCTTTTCAAGTTGATATTCAAGCAGCTTCAAAATAGCATCTATCTGTTGCTGAAGTGGTGGATTAGCACCACCATACAACTCCTTCTGAGCACCATGCATCTCATTCTGCATTTGGGTTACTATCTGAGCCATTGACCCCTGATTTACTGATCCCTGAGGTCAATTATTTCTCCAGTGATCATTACTGAATGATTTCCACCTGTTATTTCGCCAGTTGTTTCCAAAGTATCTTGTGGGTCTTTTTACCTTAGCATCAGGTCTACTGTAACAACTGTCATATGTGTGACCTGATCTTTTATAGTATTTACAATAAGGTTTTCCACCTTGACCAGAACCCCTATAAATAGCTAATGCTGAAGGATCAGAGTTGACAGAGACAGGCTGAACAGTTTTAGGAACATCAGAAGTGGTTTGGACAAAAAGAGCAGAACTTTCAGTATGTTGTGTAGTATTGTTCATCATGACACGAATATGAGACTCTTCAAGTCTAACTTCAGAGAAACCAGAGTTTAAGGTAGGAAATGGTTTAGTTCCTAATACTCTGCTATCCATAGAGTCAAAATCCTTATGCAATCCCTGCAGGAACCTAAAGACTCTTTTTGTTTCGATGAATTTCTTAAATGCAGTGGCATCAGCAGGCAAACCCCATTTGTGGGTTTCATATGTATCAATCTGTTGCCACAATAGAGTAAGTTGTGAGTAGTAAGTACTCAGAGATAGCTCACCTTGCCTTAGTTCATTTACTTGAGTTTCCAGTTCATATATTTCGGCAACATTATCAGTCTGCGAGTAAAGTTCTTTTGCTGCTTTCCAGATCTCAGCAGCAGTAGAATAGAGAATGAAGTTGTTCCTGATTTCAGGAGTCATGGAACTGATTAACCTTGACATAATCATGGCATTTTCAGTTTTCCATTGTCTATGACTAGGATCAGTGGGTAAAGGGATTTGCATGTTACCATAGAGGCAATCATCTTTCCCTCTACTCATAATAAACATCTCAACTACCTTGCTCCATACAAGGTAGTTGTGACTCGTGAGTTTTAGATTAGTAACCATTACAGAACTCCCATCAAAAGTACATGTAGATACTGGAGCATGAGGAACTGCAGCAGTAACAGATGAAGAAGCTTCATTTCTTCGTGGAACAGACACAGGTGGAATACATGAAAACAGCAGGAAGATTTACGAAAAATATTTGATGAAGAAAGAGTTTGAGCGATAAAATGTAAAGAGAGTTTGAAGTTTCTAGAGTAGAAAGAAAAGCAATGTAGGTTAAAGTAATATTTTTGCCAAAAAATATCTCTCGGTGGAGGCTTCTCGAAGAAGCTTGGGAACAACAACCGATAGTGGGGGACGTGTCGTCCCCTGAATGGTATTAGATTCAGCTTCGTAAAACTTTAAGAAACAACATGTTTTTTCAAAAAACTGAGAATAAAGAAACGTGGAAAGATGCATGCGTGTAAGGATACATGCAATACACGCTTACACCTTTTTTTTAAAAAATAACAAATAAACAATTAAATAAACTAACTTTACTTTTTTTTCCTTTCTGACTTTTCTTTCTTACTGTTTTTTCGTCGTCTTCTTCTTATCCTCCTTTTCATTGGATACCTCTTTCGTTTGATACTTCTGGGCACTGTTATCATTCTCTTCTTAGAGAGCTTTGCTTTTTCTTCCTTCGTGAAGATGAAGAGAGAACGGTGTGAGTCTGATTTTCAACTATGCCTTTCTCAATTGTTCTTTTCCTCTTCTCAGAACAAATTTTCTACTTTTGTAGACAGAATTTTCTTGTTCAAGAAAATACTGCAACTAATGAAATGTAGTTTTCTTAATTCCCTTTCAGTGCTCTGATACCATATAGACATTGCAAGATAAAGAGAGAAATTGATCACAGTTTCTTATTCATAACACTTGACTTACATCCGAGAGAAAGTAATACTTCCTTTTATAGAGGAAGGAAGCAAAGGTCAAAAATACAGAAAAGGAAAAAATACATTTAAAACTCAATATCGCAATAATTCCTAACGGTAACTATAATTGGTAATATGCAGATATGTAGAGATATTTCAACAGAGTATACTCTCTTTCTGGCTCTGGCTCTGGTGCCTCCTCTTTGGCATTCTGTAAAATTATGGTGCACTTGATAAGATTAAGCGGGAAGAGCAGCCTTCTTAATTATTACAAGTCCGATTTTATCAAAGCAAATTTGTGCAAAGGAGTTCTGCGATATGTGATGGTAGTAGAATATTGGCAACATATCAGGGGAAACATTGTTAATCATAGAGGGAACTAAGAGAATTCAAGTTATCATGATTTCACACACTGCATAGTGTAAAAATGTAATTGCTTAAGTACTTGTACCTTGAAGTCACCTGTATGCAATATCTTGCATTCTTATCATAGATGGATTAATTACAAACAGCGACCAAAACATATATATTGCTGTAACAATATATACACACACACTATCATGATTTCACACACTGCATAGAGGTTAAACGTAATTGCTTAAGTACTTGTACCTTGAAGTCACCTGTATGCAATATCTTGCATATCTTATCGGAGATGAATTAATTACAAACAGCGACCAAATTATATATATTACTGTAACAATATATATATATATATATATATATATATATATATATATATATATGCATATATATTACTGTAACAACAATAAGAAATCATAACACCACCATCAAACATGTCCTTACTTCAAAATGGTGCGTTTTACTCCTATTTTTACAATATTCTATAAGCATGGTCAAAACAACTACTGCAGCATGCTTTAGTTACATGAATAAAATTTATTTGCATGAAAAGAGGTTTTGGCCTTAGAAAGATAACAACTGAAGCACACTGGAAATTTTTATGAGAGGATCTTTTATCTAATCCACTATCCCATCCTCTGTCACAATAGGTGGGATCATGCCATGTTTTTTGAACTACTACACTAGGTGGGACCAAAATAAACACATGGCATGATCTCATCTAATTTGACAATGGAATGGTATATAGATTAGGAGTGTTAGTGTATGTGCCCTAGGCCATGATTTGGATATTTATGTTATGCATTTATTATTAATAAAAGAGGCTTTATTATCATTATTGTTGGTTAGTATGTTACACAATTTTGATATATGTCCCTGATTCATTATTGTTATAGAGATAAAATAATTTATAATCAGTATGAGTATTGATTTGATAATCATGAGATGATTATGTGTATGGTGATACAAATCAATCTCATAGATACTTGTTAGAGAACATTGTATTGGATAGACCCATCATGAGATTACTACATGGATTAGCGTCATAAGTAAATCTCATGATAATCATGTTTTAATCCTTTGACTTGAGATTGTCATAGTTTCCAACATAAGGACTATTATATTTTGACATGATCAAACGTTATCCGTAACTGGATAATAATAAAGGTCATGATTGAATGTGATAGAAATTATGTAGAGGATATTGAACAATCAAGATAGAATTTGTCCCTCTCTTTTGAGAGAGATATCTTTGGGCCCCTCGATTAGTGAGACTGTGAAATGCATGGCTGTGCTCAAATGAATTGATAGTGTGATCAATATCATTTGTTTTATCAGTCTACTTAGAGATCGAGTAATCATACGTTTGAACAATATGAGTATGACGCTGACCATGACTTATGTTCAAGCTAGATATCGTGTGACAAAGGGATTAATGCATGTGCTATTATTAGGCTAGTTGGACTGTACTTGTATTAATTGGGTAGTCGTAATGCCTTGCTAGAGGCCAATTACGACTTGTTGGTTTAACAGAGATTTAATCAACTGCCAATTAATATGGGCCTATCGGGTCACACACAAGAATGCGTATGGGCTGATATTAATAATATTAATAATATTAATATTAGATATTAATTATTATTATTATTATTAATTTCGTTTTTATGGGTGTATATATATCATCGGATAATAATGAAAAATTCCATATCTGATATGGATTTTGAATATCCTGTTAGAATCCATATTTGATATGGATTTCGATTGACACTAACTAATCCGATTAGGAATCGGATTTTGATGTCGATAGATGTGTATATATATTGTGTATCTCGTATACAGAGACACAAAGAAAAACGACAGAAAACCCTAGAGCCGTTTTGGAGAAAAGCGAGTTCTCTCAGCCGCGCCGTTCAAGAGCTAGCACTCCGGGCGGAAGCATTCGTGTGGATACCGACAGAGAGTGTTCGTGATTTCGCACCTCTTCCATCTGCGGATTTCGAATCTTCGGAGGTAATTTTTGAGTTTCTTTCATCAAGTTTTGTTTTTCCGCTGCGCGTTTTGCAGTGATCTCGTTTGATTTCCTAACAAGGAGATATCTTTAGTCAAAAAATATCACCCTAAGACAGTAGAAAAAGATCTATGGGTCCATGCACACATACCATTTTAAGACAGAAAAAGAGATAATTTCAGAAAGCCCATGACGTCATATATAAAAATGGAGATGAAAAACCTCCAGAATAGCAGAGAAAACATGCACTGGGTAAACTTGGGTCAAGAAGACCATAATGTGGGATAACAATACAATTTGAAAACAGACAAGTCACGGCCACCTGATCTTCTAGAGTTGCTATTTAGACTTTACATGTGAAGCACAAAATATTATGAGTATGGCATCAAATGCTACACATAGGATACAGATACAGTGAAGAATATAGGCCAATGGGTTTGTCGACCTGTATGTTTAAGCACAAAATATGCTAATGTGCATATATAATTATATGCACGTTTCAGTACCTCACTCAAACGTTTCACTGGCATTAAGAGCATATGCTTCCCGGTAAGACACGGCTTTCCTCTGACGCTTTCCTCGACCAAGAGCTGCTTCTTCCTCGCTCTGGTACTTCTCCCATCTTATATCCAAACAGCAGGTGGTGTCAGTCAAACGACAATCAGCAAGAAAGATCAGGTTAATCAAATTTTTCTTCCACCGATGAGATCTATAATCATAAATAACAAACTCCTAACCAACAAGCAAAGCAGGTGAGACAATAGTCCAGGTTAATATTTTGTATTTAAAAAAGGGCATCATTTCATCTAATGGGTTAAACAACTGTAACAAGGCAAACGATCTTAAACTTCAGACGCACTTCACAGCATGATTCTGCACATAGTGCTGAGCCATTACATGCTCATTGTTTGCTCTTTCAAACTCAATACCCACGCTAAGTAGCGCCCCGCTCCCGAGCCCTAACCTCGGGAACAGTGCACCCGCCGTATCTCGCTAAGGAGAATACAAAGTGTTGAATCAATCTCTTACTTTTCAGAAATGACGTAGAAATTTTTCCGCGGAAACGTAAATCATAACATAAATTAAACTCGAATAATTGTTATTACATCACTAAATAAAAGCAAGTCTGACAATAAGACAATAAAGAAGTCTGTGAAAATCCCCAAAGATAACTAAGAACAATCAGCTGCAGAGTCCCATCGTATTCTTGATGCAGCTATCAACCAGTCCACTCTACTATGTCCTTCCCGTCCTCAACGAAGATGCGCTCGTAGTCCTCATCCGGCTCACCTGGGAAGTAGGGGTGAGTGACAGAAATCACCCAGTAGATGCCCGCCTCAAACAAATACAAAACGTACATACCGAAATGATATAGCCACATAGCACATAAACATGATATAACACATAGCACATAAATATAAGATAACATGCATAAGATAAAGTAAATGCGGTAAGTAAAGCAGTCCACATAAAAATGCGCAAGTACGTGATGCATGCTCAATCAACGTGTCACACGCAACAAGAAACATGTCATGCAATATGCACCTAGACCTATATGCAATGCATGATCCCGGGTCCTAAATCTAGCGTCGTGGTCTCTAGCCACCACTTGTCGTTTGGACACCCCCGCCCTATAGACGCGGCCTGTCTCATGACCCCGGTGCCCTATAGACACGGTAAGTCATCCCGATACCCACGCCCTATAGACGTAGTATACCTCATGCAAATGCACGTGCCATGAATGCAACAACAAAGTCGCCTGGGGCCCGTACGCCCATCCTCACCATCTCCGGCACTCAATATTTGGCTTCGTAAATTTTTTGAATATTGGAAAGTTGTTATAACATCCCCTTATTTTTTCTTAGCTTGTATTAATTTTCTAGAATTTTCTACTGATTTTTTCTTAATTAATTCCATTTACTACTAATTATTTTTAATTATTTACGTTTACCAAATTCAGGAATTAAGTAAAAATAATTTAATTTTAACCTTTTATATTTTCTGGAATTTATTTAGAATTTTCTGATAATTAAATATATTTTCTGGAATTTTAAACTAATTTTAATTAATTATTTATTATTTATTCATTTCAGAAATTAATTTCCAGATTTTTTTTTAATTTTTCGGTTTGGGCCGGCCTGCTACCTGGTCCGGTCCGCTGGCCATCCGGTCCGGTCCGGCAGCCTGGCCGGTCCAACAGCATTTTCTTTTTTTTTTCTATTTTCTTCTAACCTCCATAAAATCTTCGTTTTAACTCCGATTGATCTCAAACCAGTTGCGTTGGACTCGTTATAACGAGACACAACTTTTGAGGGTGGACACGTCATCACGTGTCCGGACGCGCCGTCAGGGGCCGTGCGTGGGCCCCACGCGCCACCCCCTGAAATGCGTCCGTCAGACCCGTTTTTTCGACTTTCAACCCAATCCCAACCTATTCCGGGCTAGATGAACTTATTCTAAGGCCAAAACGCAATTTTAAAGAACCCTAAGTGTGAAAATATTCAACATTTTGATTTCATTCATGGTGTTCCCAATCCGAATCACAACAACCATCAATTTCAACACACATGCACATACACATAGAGCCATAAACAACACATCTCATGCTTTCCCATATAAAACAAGACAAAATTCACATATTAAACAACTAAACAACGAATCACATAAATATATCATCAAAGCATGCATGTATTATACCCGTTTGAGGGGGAAGAGGCACCTACCTTAAACTCGTAGATTAATGGTGAAATCAAAAATACGTGGTGATGCTTGGCTAGCCCTTTTCCTCCGCTCCTTTCTTTCTCTCTTCTTTTTCTTTTTCTTTTTTTTTCCTTCCCTTGAATTGCTACTACAGTGGCTCTTATTATTATTTTTTTTCTTTTTGAGAATAGCAGCCAACGGCTGCTTTGTATAACATTTTTTGATTGTCTTTGTTGGGGGTGGGCGGCAGGGATTTGGGAATGGGAGTGGGGGTTATGGTATATTTATAAGGAAATTTAGGGTTTCGCATAGGTGATTAGGTTTAGTTTATCAAGTAGTATCCTATTCTACTTAAAGTTTGTTTGTGTTTATCATTATCTTACTTTTAATTGGGAAGAATAAATAATTATCTCTTCTCTTTTATTCATTTCTTTTTTTTTCAGGCCGTAACATCCTACCCACCTTACAAGAAGTTTCGTCCTCGAAACTTGACGTACTTTTTCGAAGAGCTGTGGATACCTCTCTCGCATTTGCTCCTCGAGCTCCCAAGTTGTCTCGCGCTCCGTATGATTGGTCTTATAAACTTTAACATAAGGGATGACCCGGTGTCTCAAAACCTGGTCCTTGCAATCCACGATCTTGATAGGAATCTCCTCATATGTAGTATCCGGTCGGATCCTCAACGATGGTACATCTAGAATATGACTCGGATCCGGCACATATCTCCTCAACTGAGAAACATGGAATACGTTGTGTATCTGGGTCAACTTGACCCAGGGGGTAACGTTAATCAGTAGGCCAGGGTACCGACCCTCTCGTGTACCTCATAAGGACCAATGTAGCGAGGCTTCATCTTACCCTTCAAACCAAATCGAGAAACCCCTTTCATAGGTGACACCCTCAAGTAAACCTTCTCGCCCACAACGAACTCTAGAGGTCGCCTCTTGAATCTGCCCAACTCATGGTTCTGCATTGAGCAACCTTGAGTCTATCACGTATTAATTTAACTTTATCCCTAGTCTGCTTAACGAACTCAGGACCAGTGATAACGCGCTCACCAACCTCATCCCAATGGACAGGGGACATGCGCTTACGTCCATAGAGCACCTCAAATGATGCCATGCCGATGGCACTATGATGGCTATTGTTGTCTGAGAACTCAATTAGCTTGATCATACCATCCCAGTTCTCTCTGAGGTCTAGTGCGCAAGCCCTCAGCATATCCTTTAAAGTCTGAATGGTCCTCTCCGACCGTCCATCGGTCTGAGGATGAACGCATTGCTCAAACGTAGCTCTGTTCCCAACTTTCTCTGACAAATTGACCAGAATCAGGAGGTGAACCTCGGGTCACGGTCTGAAACAATACTAACTGGAACCCCAAGAAGGATGACAATATCATCAATGTACGGTGTCACCAGTCCCTCCAGGGTCACGTCACTCGGCACAGGTAGAAAGTGAGCATACTTCGTCAATCGGTCAACATTCACCCAGATCATGTCGTTTTCGTTTCTTGTCTTAAGGAGTCCCACTACAAAATCCATCGTCACATGCTCGTACTTCCGTTCCGGTATATCCAACGGCAACATCAAACCTCCCGGTCTCTGATGCTCTACCTTAACCTGCTGACAGACAAGGCACCTCTCAATGAACTGGGCGACGTGTCTCTTTATACCACTCCACCAGTAGTGCTTCTTCCGGTCGTTATACATCTTCATCATGCCTGGATGAATCGACAACTTGAGTTTGTGTGCCTCCTTTAATAGCTCCTTCCTCAGGTCTTCATTATCAGTCACACACAACCTTCTTTGGTACCAGATACTGCCATCATCGTGGATCTGTAAGCCCTCAATCAAACTGGTCAACATTCTTCTCTGGTATCCCTAAGTGTCACATCATCCTTCTGCGCCTCTTTAATCCGCTTAATCAAAGATAGTGTAATAACCAAGGCCGCCAGAACATTAGCAGTGGAATCAACAATGTCAAGATCAAACTCTGTCATCTTTTTCTCCAGTGGCATCCGTCTGGCTTGATTAGGCTTTCGACTCAAGGCATCTGCAACTCGGTTTGCCTTTCCCGAGTGATAACTGATGGTCATGTCTTAATCCTTTAGTAGCTCAAGCCATCTCCTTTGACGCATATTCAACTCTTTCTGTGTGAATAAGTATTTCAAGCTAAGGATCAGTGAAGACTTCGCACTTTACGTCGTATAGATAATGGCGCCAGATCTTTAACGCAAACACCACCGCTGCTAACTCCAGGTCATGGGTCGGGTAATTTTGCTCATATTGCTTCAACTGTCTCGATGCGTATGCGATAACCCTATCTCCCTGCATTAACATGCATCCTAGCCCATTCTTCGAGGTGTCGCTGTAGATGACAAAACCCTTCAGTGTCAGAGGGTTGTGCAAACACTGGTGCAGTCGTCAACCTCCGCTTTAACTCCACAAAGCTTTTCTCACAATCAGAGGTCTATACAAACTTAGCCCCTCTTTTTTTTTGAGTCAATCGACTCAGTGGTGCTGCAATACTCGAAAAACCCTCCACGAATTTGCGATGATAACCGACAAGGCCAAGAAAACTGCGTACCTCGGTTACATTAGTAGGTCAGAGCCATTCTATAATCGCCTCTATCTTCTTTGGGTCAACAGAAATGCACTTCTCAGAAATCACGTGGCCTAAGAAAGTCACACTCTCTAACCAGAACTCGCACTCCCTGAACTTTGCATACAACTTTTTCTTCCTCAGAGTCTCCAATACCTCTCGTAACTATTCAGCATGCGTCTGCTCATCGGGTGAATACACCAAGATGTCGTTGATGAACAATACCATAAATTAGTCCAGCTGCTCCCTGAATACTGTGTTCATCAAATCCATAAAGGTCGCAGGTGCAGTCGTCAGTCTAAAGGGCATTACAAGGAACTCGTAGTGCCCATATCGAGTGTAGATTGCCGTCTTTGCTATATCCTCTGCCCTAATCCTCAACTGATAGTAGCCCGATCGGAGGTCAATTTTCGAGAACACTCTGGAACCCTTCAACTGATCAAATAGATCGTCGACCCTTGGTAGTAGATATTTATTATGTATCGTGATCTTATTAAGCTTAGGATAGTCGATGCATAACCTTAGACTACCGTCCTTCTTCTTCACAAATAATATCGGTGCCCCCAGGGCGAAACACTAGGTTTGATGAACTTCCGGTCCAGCAACTCCTGCAACTATTCCTTGAGCTCCTTTAACTCTACTGGTGCCATCCTGTATGGCGCCTTCGAGATCGGTTTGGCTCCGGGTATAAGATCGATCTCGAACTCTGCTTCCCCGCTGGGTGGTGAATCTGGTAGCTCATTTAGGAAGACATCCTTAAATTCTCGTACCACTGGAATGTCCTCCCCTTTGCTTTCTGCCGCTTCTACCCTGTGGTGGATCGTCTTGTAATCGGTGTAGGGCACTCTCTAGCGTAATGTCCCTGTTTGCCACAATTGCAGCAAACCTTTTGAGCTCTCTAGCACTGACCTGTGTGCGAATGTCCACATTGTGTGCATACTGGGGGTGGGGTCTAACTGTCTTGAGTGGTTTTGCCGCCGTCACTGCAGGACCCTTA
The DNA here is from genome assembly GCA_036186865.1 of Eustoma russellianum. Lineage (NCBI taxonomy): Eukaryota > Viridiplantae > Streptophyta > Magnoliopsida > Gentianales > Gentianaceae > Eustoma > Eustoma russellianum. The sequence continues at coordinate 10,825,268 of AP025054.1, read as the reverse complement.
ATCATCAATGGTTGGGACGTCGATCCCTGTCCCTGCTGTGGTGGTCTGAAAGATTGCCCGGTCAGATGGTGGCGCAGAATCTTTATCCATCTCCCCGATCTCCAAGGACGGAACTCCTTTCGCGGTCTCTTAGCCCTGCCGACCGCTGCAACCCTCTCGAGATCACCCTCGACCTCAAGACACACCTCCAACAACTCTTCAAAAGTGGTAGACCGGGTGCAGATGATCAATAAATGAATGCGAGAGCTCAAGCTGGTCTTGAACTCCAGCATATTCGTTTCCTCGTTATTCATGATGGCAGGCATGTAACTCGCAAGTGCATTGAACCTCTCAAAATACTGGTCCCCAGTCATGAGCCCCTGTGTCAGAAGCTGAAACTCCGTCATCCTCCTCTGAATGACACCTTCAGCAACATAGTTCTCCTTTTACTCCTCCCTGAACTAGGTCCATGTCAGCGGTGGAGTCAGTCTGTATGCCACGCCCTACCATCATTGCTAGGCATCACCCTCTAAGAATGGTACAACCACACCAACCTTCAGGCCATTTGAGCCAGATCTCTGCCTCCTCTGGTCGTGTTGTACCCTTGAACATAGGTATCTGGCAGTTCTGCATCTTCCAGTAGAAAAATCGAAGCCCCCTGGGGTGGTGGTGCTGGTGGTGGCTGCTGGTGGTGCTGCAGGTGAGCCATCTGTATCTGCTGCTGGGCCATCAATGTAGTCAACGTAGCCAGGGTATGTGCAAGGACCTAAGGAATGGTCCCCTGACCCTGCTGATCATCCCCATCGTGTCCTCCGTTTCCAGCTGGCGGCTCGCGCTGTGGAGGCATTATCCGGAATTTGAGTTCATGAAACAAATACAGATTTGTCGATAATAAGTTGAAAGGTGGAACGCGGATAAATCGATTATTAGACAAGAAAAGCTCACCATCGGCACACACCTCCCATAACCCGATCATAACTTAGGTCTAAAATCATCTCTTAAGTCTACTTTGTTTATTAGGGGTAAAATCGTCATTTTATAAAAGATCGTAGCTTACTCTAGTGATCTAGTTAATCCTACGTTTCCGAGGCAGATCTAAAGCCTCGGCTCTGATACCACCTGTAGCGCCCCGCTCCCGAGCCCTAGCCTCGGGAACAGTGCACCCGCCGTATCTCGCTAAGGAGAATACAAAGCGTTGAATCAATCTCTTACTTTTCAGAAATGACGTAGAAATTTTTTCGCGGAAACGTAAATCATAACCTAAATTAAACTCGAATAATTGTTATTACATCACTAAATAAAAGGAAGTCTGACAATAAGACAATAAAGAAGTCTGTGAAAATCCCCAAAGATAACTAAGAACAATCAGCTGCAGAGTCCCATCGTATTCTAGATGCAGCTATCAACCAGTCCACTCTACTATGTCCTTCCCGTCCTCAACGAAGATGCGCTCATAGTCCTCATCCGGCTCACCTGGGAAGTAGGGGTGAGTGACAGAAATCACCCAGTAGATGCCCGCCTCAAACAAATACAAAACGTACATACCGAAATGATATAGCCACATAGCACATAAACATGATATAACACATAGCACATAAATATAAGATAACATGCATAAGATAAAGTAAATGCGGTAAGTAAAGCAGTCCACATAAAAATACGCAAGTACGTGATGCATGCTCAATCAACGTGTCACACGCAACAAGAAACATGTCATGCAATATGCACCTAGACCTATATGCAATGCATGATCCCGGGTCCTAAATCTAGCGTCGTGGTCTCTAGCCACCACTTGTCGTTTGGACACCCCCGCCCTATAGACGCGGCCTGTCTCATGACCCCGGTGCCCTATAGACACGGTAAGTCAACCCGATACCCACGCCCTATAGACGTAGTATACCTCATGCAAATGCACGTGCCATGAATGCAACAACAAAGTCGCCTGGGGCCCGTACGCCCATCCTCACCATCTCCGGCACTCAATATTTGGCTTCGTAAATTTTTTGAATATTGGAAAGTTGTTATTTAACATCCCCTTATTTTTTCTTAGAGTGTATTAATTTTCTAGAATTTTCTACTGATTTTTCCTTAATTAATTCCATTTACTACTAATTATTTTTAATTATTTACGTTTACAAAAATTCAGGAATCAAGTGAAAATAATTTAATTTTAACCTTTTATATTTTCTGGAATTTATTTAGAATTTTCTGATAATTAAATATTTTTTTCTGGAATTTTAAACTAATTTTAATTAATTATTTATTATTTATTCATTTCAGAAATTAATTTCCAGATTTTTTTTAATTTTTCGGTTTGGGCCGGCCTGCTACCTGGTCCGGTCCGCTGGCCATCCGGTCCGGTCCGGCAGCCTGGCCGGTACAACAGCATTTTCTTTTTTTTTCTATTTCCTTCTAACCTCCATAAAATCTTCGTTTTAACTCCGATTGATCTCAAACCAGTTGCGTTGGACTCGTTATAACGCGATGCAACTTTTGAGGGTGGACACGTCATCACGTGTCCGGACGCGCCGTCAGGGGCCGTGCGTGGGCCCCACGCGCCACCCCCTGAAACGCGTCCGTCAGACCTGTTTTTTCGACTTTCAACCCAATCCCAACCTATTCCGGGCTAGATGAACTTATTCTAAGGCCAAAACGCAATTTTAAAGAACCCTAAGTGTGAAAATATTCAACCTTTTGATTTCATTCATGGTGTTCCCAATCCGAATCACAACAACCATCAATTTCAATACACATGCACATACACATAGAGCCATAAACAACACATCTCATGCTTTCCCATATAAAACAAGACAAAATTCACATATTAAACATATAAACAACGAATCACATAAATATATCATCAAAGCATGCATGTATTATACCCGTTTGAGGGGGAAGAGGCACCTACCTTAAACTCGTAGATTAATGGTAAAATCAAAAATACGTGGTGATGCTTGGCTAGCCCTTTTCCTCCGCTCCTTTCTTTCTCTCTTCTTTTTCTTTTTCTTTTTTTTCCTTCCCTTGAATTGCTACTACAGTGGCTCTTATTATTATTTTTTTTCTTTTTGAGAATAGCAGCCAACGGCTGCTTTGTATAACATTTTTTGATTGTCTTTGTTGGGGGTGGGCGGCAGGGATTCGGGAATGGGAGTGGGGGTTATGGTATATTTATAAGGAAATTTAGGGTTTCGCATAGGTGATTAGGTTTAGTTTATCAAGTAGTATCCTATTCTACTTAAAGTTTGTTTGTGTTTATCATTATCTTACTTTTAATTGGGAAGAATAAATAATTATCTCTTCTCTTTTATTCATTTCTTTTTTTTCCAGGCCGTAACACTACAAGAGTGCGATACATTATTCAGTTATTCACACCGTTTAAGTTGAAAGGTTACGCAGTCCTATAGAAAAGTTGCAGGCTAAGATTTTATCTACTCTAATTCTGAAAAACAATCTGGCTTAAGTTGAGGTAGGGAGCAACATGTTTGGATTTCATTTATCTCTACAGATTCCCACTATTAAAATGTTTAGGCTAAATCCCAGTTCCTGCCACTTGTGGCGAGATAAGAACTAGTGACGACCAAGATCCGAGAGAAGATTTGTGCTGTAGTCTGAGAAAGAAAACTAGACCCTCAAGTCAATTTCAAGATTGTACTGTCTGAAGCTGCCACCAAGAAATAGTAAAACAAGCTAGCTTAAAACTTGAATATTGCAAGCCAAAGGGCCCCGACAGTGCCTTCAGCGTCAAAAACTTCAAATTCATCCTTTCAGGGTGAATTATATAGAAAATAAAACAATTTAGTTAAACTCGAACACTTGTTTCTGTTGGAGGAATTGAAAGTTTGGGTTTTGGCCCATTAAAACAAGTTGCAAACTTGGTTAAGCAACATACTTTGAGCTTAATTATAATTAGTTTCCGTTAATGGAAAATGAAAACTAATAAGCCCTTAATTATCTACGTAACAAGTAGTTAATTTTAGGTTTTGGAATCACTCAATTACGATACGGGGTGAATAAGAAACTAATGCTCAAAATAGATGAAAAACATGATTTAGTGGGTGATGTGTCCTATTCTTAGGAGGCCACATCACCTTTATGGAAGAAGACCACATTGGACAAAATCCACCTTGTAAATGGCTAGAATGACCACTTTAGATGTGCCCTTAGGGCATGAGAAGTTTTTGACCGGAGGGAAGACCTAGAAAGTGCCACACGCGCGTCGTCGCCCGCCCGCCCGCTTGGCTCGTTGGCCGGGCCGGTTCTATCTTTTTGGAGAAAATTTATTTGGGTTTTTGGATTAATTATTTTTAAATGTCTCCAGGTCCGGTCCATTATCGGTTAGGATCAAACGGTTTTTTCAAACGGGTTTGATCAAACAACTTCATATCTTCCCTTATGCGATAAGATCAAACAGTTTTGATCTAACGGACGGTAGTGGAAGTGTCAGTTTTGATCCAACGGTCGAAATTCAAACTGACTTAACCGCCCAACCGAATGTGGTTTTCATCCAACACTCCTAGATGAATCATGTAGTTCTGTTTCCATCTGACGGTTGAGATTTGAACTGTGCAAAACCGCCCAATAGATGATGTGTCGGTTTTCATTCGACGGCTCTGGCTCATCTACGGTTTTGATCCGACGGTCACAAATCCATTTGCATAACCGATTCTCCAACCGACTCCCATATATATATAGAGGCATGGTGTGTGATCAGAACACACACACTCCTCTTCTACTTTCATCATTTTCTATTTTCTGCATCACGTCCAAGAGAAGTCAGGACACTCGAAGGTTCGCTGTAGTTCAAGTTCAGCAGTGTCGCTCAACTGAACAGGTACTCGTTGTAACCTGGAAGACGATTGCTAACGCCGGTTGGGCACAGTATACCGGAGCAATACATCTTAAGGACAGAGTCCTCGACTCGCCCCGAGGTTTGGTCTTTTGTTTTCCGTTTTCATACGCACACACCGAACGATTGCGTCTTCATACATGATTGATTGTTTCTAACAATCTTAAGACGTATTCTGATTCAATTAATTTTTGTATTGTTCTTCAAATTTTGTACGCAAAGCAGTGATCATACACTGATTTGCAGTCTATTTCTACCTATTTCTTATATCCAAAACTGTTTTGATCTATACGTTTTGATCAACTGAACAGGAATGGAAAACGAGATCTCTAACTCTGTTCACGGCTTTAACGGTGCACACACTGTGTCTGCACCTGACAGGACCAATAATGTTGTTGTCGGTGCCTAGAACAATGTGTTGTTCAACACAGTTCCCCTGGCGCCTAACGAAGGGCCTCAGATGAATCCTGCTGCCACAGCTGCACACGTGGAGAAGCCTGCAAAATTCGCAGACAGTTTATTTAAGAGATGGCAGCAAAAGATGCTGTTCTATCTCACCGCAATAGGCTTGGCAAGAATTCTGAGCGAGGATCCACCAGTGGTGGAGCCTGTGGAGGATCAGAATCAGAATCAGAACATGCAGAATAGCTTGAGTGCTGAAGCATGGGCATATAACAATTTCTGTTGCTTGAATCTTATTGAGTTGCCTGGATAATACTATTTATGATGTGATTTGTACTTTTAAAACTGCAAAAACACTGTTGTTGGTTTTAGATAAAAAATATCGCACAGAAGATGATGGAACAAAAAAACTAATAGTCGGTAAATTTCTTGACTATAAAATGCTAGATTCCAAAACTATAATTTTGCAGGTTGAAGAAATACAAATGTTGGTATCTGAAACAGAAGAGGAGGTCATGACGCTCAGTGAATCTTTCCAAGTTGCGGCTGTGATTGAGAAGCTACCTCATTTGTGGAGGGAATTTAGCAGCTATCTCAAGCACAAACAAAAGGAAATGAAAATGGAAGATTTGATTGTTCGGCTTCGGATAGAGGAGGACAATCGTTGTGCTAATAAAAAGCTAACCTCTCAGTCTGGTCAAGCCAAGGCTCATGTTGTTGATGCAAGAAATAAAAAGAAGAATAACACTTTGGGCGTGAACGTCAAGGGCAAAGAGATTACAAAAAAGTTCACCGGTAAGTGTTATAACTGTAGAAGACCGGGGCACGACAGCAGTGACTGCCATAAACCCAAAAAGAGAGTCAAACCAACGCAAAGACGAATCTGGTCGTCGCAATGGAAGATCTAAATCTCTGTGCAGTGGTGACTGAATGCAATGCAGTGGGGAATCCACGTGAATGTGGGTGGACACAGGGACCACTCGACACGTATGTGCCAACAGGGCAATATTTAAAGACTAGTACCCACAACAAATAATGAACAACTCTTCACGGGAAACTCTGACAGCTCGAAGATTGAAGGATCAGGCAAAGGTGGTTCTGAACTGATCTCGAAAAGGGAGCTGGCCCTGCAAAATATGTTGCATGTTCCTGACATCCGTAAGAACTTGGTATCTAGCGCTCTACTAGTCAGTCATGGTTTCAGACTTGTTTTTGAGGCAAACAAATTTACTTTCTCTAAGAATGGCTTGTTTTTAGGAAAGGGGTACCTTACTGATAACATGTTTAAATTAACTGTTATGACTATTGTACCCAAGGAAGTTGTGCGCAATGAGGCTAATAAAATTGTTTCCTCTTCTGCTTACATGCTTGAGTCTTCTTGTTTATGGTATTTTCGTTTGGGGTACGTTAATTACAAGTCAATACAACGAATGATTAACCTTGACTTATTACACAAACTGAACTTTAATAATAAAGACAAATGCCAACTATGTGTTGAAGCAAAAAATAGCAAGAGCGCCATTTCCTTCAACAGAAATTGAAACACTGAACCCTTGGATTTAATTCATACAAACTTTTGTGATTTAAAGTTTGTGCAAACAAAAGGAGGTAAAATGTATTTTGTAACTTTTATCCACTATTACACTGGATAATGTTATGTTTATTTGCTAAATAGCAAAGATGAGGCCGTTGATGCTTTTAAAGATTATAAGAATGAAGTTGAGAATCAACTTAGCAAACGAATTAAAATAATTCGACGTGATAGAGGCGGGGAATATGACGCATCGTTTAATGACTTCTGTTTAGAACATGGCATTATTCATTAAATGACTGCACCATATTTACCTCAGTCTAATGGTATTGCAGAACACAAAAACCGTACTTCAAAGGAAATGATGAATGTTATGTTGATAAGTTCGAGTTTACCTCAGAACTTGTGGGGGGAAGCAATTCTCTCCGCCAACGTCATTTTAAATAGAATTCCATCTAAAAAGATGGATAAAACCTCATATGAACTTTGGAAAAGCTATAAGCCTAGCTACCAATGCTTGAAAGTGTGGCGGTGTCTGGTGAAGGTTGTTGTATATAAAACAAGACAAGTGAGAGAATCAGGCCTAAAATAATTGATTGCATATTCATATGTTATGCAACAAACAGTAGTGCGTATCGTTTCTTAGTGCACAAATTGGACATTCCCGAGATACATGAAAATGTTGTCATGGAGTCCAGGAATGCAGTGTTCTTTGAAGATGTCTTTCCGAAGAAACACAAAAACAGTGAAGAATCTAGTACTAGTAAGCGAGTGCGTGAGACGACCCCTCAAGAAACTGAGGAACCTCGTCAAAGCAAACTAGTCAAAATACTGACATCTTTTGGACCAGATTTTCTAACCTACATGGTACAAAACGAGCCAAGATCTTTCTTTGAGGCAATGACAACTCTAGAAGCTCCTTTCTGGAAAGAGACAATAAATAGTGAGATAGATTCTATTATTCAAAATCACACTTGGAAGTTGGTGTATCTTCCTCTAGGAAGTAAACCACTCGGATGCAAGTGGATTTTTAGGAAAAAATTGAAAGAAGATGGATCTATTGACAGGTACAAGGCCAGGTTGGTAGCCAAGGGCTACAGACAGAAAGAAGACTTTGACTTCTTTGACACCTACTCACCAGTGACTAGGATCACTTCCATCGCGGTGCTAGCAGCTATTGCTGCAGTCTACAACTTAGAAATCCATCAAATGGATGTGAATACTGCCTTTCTGAATGGTGAGTTAAAGGAAGAAATTTATATGGAACAACCCGAAGGCTTCGTCGTTCCAGGACAAGGAAAGAAAGTGTGTAGACTTGTTAAGTCTCTGTACGGACTTAAACAAGCACCCAAGCAGTGGCATTTAAAGTTTGATCAGGTAATGATGTCAAACGGCTTCAGGATCAACGAGTTTGACAAGTGTGTGTACGTCAAGAGCACACCAAATGCCTATGTGATAGTATGTCTCTATGTGGACGACATGCTAATCATAAGCAGTACTCGTGACATCATCTTGAATACAAAGAAGATGTTAACACAGAATTTTGATATGAAGGATATGGGGGTTGCCAATGTTATTCTAAGAATTAAAATTTCTCGGATAACTGATGGTCTTGTTATGTTGCAAACTCATTATATTGAATTGTTCTCAAACGATTCAATATGTTTGATACAAAACCAATAAAGACCCCACTTGACTTAAGTATACACTTAAGAAAAACCGAGGCGAACCTGTAGCTCAATTAAAATACTCGCAGGTAATCGGGAGTCTGATGTACATAACAAACTGTACAAGACCAGACTTAGCTTGTTCAGTAAACAAATTGAGCAGGTTTACCAGTAATCCAAGTGATGATCATTGGAAATCTCTAAATAGAGTGATGAGATACCTGAAATACACAATGAACCTTGGATTACATTACACGAGATATCCAACAGTATTAGAAGGATATTGCGATGCAAATTGGATATCAAATAGTAAGGATTCACCAGTGGATACTTATTCACTGTTGGTGGTGCTGCTGTGTCATAGAAATCCACAAAACAAACATGCATAGCTCGGTCTACTATGGAACCTGAGTTTATAGCACTGGATAAAGCTGGGGAAGAGGCTGAATGACTTCGAAATTTCCTAGAAGATGTTCCATGCTAACCTAAGTCAATCGCTCCTATTAGCATACACTGTGATAGTCAGTCAGCTATAGGACGAGCTCAAAGCAGCATCTACAATGGTAAGTCACGACATATACGTCGAAGACATAACACCATTAAACAGTTGATCTTGAATGGCGTGATTTCCATTGATTATATAAAATCAATGGAGAATCTTGTGGATCCACTTACAAAAGGCTTGCCTAGAGATCAGATGTCAAGATTGACAAACGGAATGGGAATTAAGCCTATAATGCAAGAATCTTTGTAATGGTAACCCAACCTTGTTGACTGGAGATCCCAGAATCTTAGTTCAATGGGACAACTAAGTTATGAAGTTTCAGTATAGCACTTGCTCATTCTATTACATAAAAGTGCTGTCTGTAGAGAATATTTAAGGTAAGCTAAAGCTTTTAATGATGTCCTATATCTTGATACATCAAGTGGGGTATAGCAGAATGCTCCTGGTAGGAATCACCTATTTAAGTGTGAAGTGGGGCCGCTTCTATGAGAACTCTGTGAGGCAAGATTTCTCTGAAACACTTTCTAAAACCAGGCTGTTGATAGACAAAACAAACACAACCATGAGAACCAAAAGGGTGTTAGAGAAAATGTTGTGTGAGTATCGTTGTCTAGGTTCACAGCAAAGGCAGACTAGTTCAAGACATCAAGTCACTAATCAGCAAGTGAATACGATGGTACATCACTATGAAAGGTTCAAAGCCAGAAGCTACCTCTTCTGATGCAATATTTTCTTGTCTCACTTCTCCTTAGAGCCTGCGTCTGTATTTGCATTAATTTTTATTTATGTGGGGGATTGTTGGAGGAATTAAAAGTTTGGGCTTTGGCCCATTAAAATAAGTTGCAGACTTGGTTAAGCAACATATTTTAAGCTTAATTATAATTAGTTTTCGTTAATGGAAAATGGAAACTAATAGACACTTAATTATCTATATAACGAGTATTTAATTTTAGGCTTTGGAATCACTCAATTACGATACCGGGTGAATGAGAAATTAATGCTCAAAGTAGATGGTAAACATGATTTAGTGGGTGATGCATCCTATTCTTAGGAGACCACGTCACCCTTATGGAAGAATACCACATTGGACAATTGAACTAATTTAGCCATCATATAAATAGCTAGAATGGCCACTTTAGATGTGTCCTTAGGGCATGTGAAGTTTTTGACCAGAAGGAAGACCTAGAAAGTGACACACACACGCGCTGCCGCCGTCGCCGCTCACCCGCCTATCTGGCCAGCTCGGCTTGGGCTCAGGCTCGTGGCTCGGTCTTGTGGCTCGGGGCTCGTCGGCATGTGGGCTGGGCCGGTTTCTATCTTTTTGGAAAAAAATTATTTGGGCTTTTAGATTAATTATTTTTTGTAAATAGTTAAAGGCATCAGGCCTAGCTGCGCAGTGGCCCAAAGGTCTCCAGGTCTGGTCCATTATCATTAGGATCAAACGGTTTTTCAAAACGGGTTTGATCAAACAGCTTCATATCTTCCCTTATGTGATAAGATCAAAAAATTTTGATCTAACGGTAGCGGAAGTGTCAGTTTTGATCCAACGGTTGAAACTCAAACTGACCTAACCGTCCAATCGAATGTGGTTTTCATACAACGCTCTAAGATGAATCATGTAGTTCTATTTCCATCTGACGGTTGAGATTTGAACTGTGCAAAACTGCCCAACAGATGATGTGTCGGTTTTCATCTGACGGCTCTGGCTCATCTACGGTTTTGATTTAACGGTCACAAATCCATTTGCATAACCGATTCTCCAACCGACTCCCTTATATAAACAGAGGCAGGGTGTGCGATCAGAACACACACACTCCTCTTCTGCTTTCATCGTTTTCTACTTTCTGCATCACGTCCGAGAGAAGTCGGGACACTCAAAGGTTCGCTGCAGTTCAAGTTCAGCAGTGCCGCTCAACTGAACAGGTACTCGTTGTATCCTGAGAGACGATTGCTAACGCCGGTTGGGCACAGTATACCAGAGCAATACGTCTTAAGGACAGAGTCCTCGACTCAACCCGAGGTTTGGTCTTTTATTTACTATTTTCATACGCACACACCGAACGATTGCGTCTTTGTACATGATTGATTGTTTCTAATAGTTTCCAGTCTGATACTTCCGAACCAAGTCATTTGAGAATGATGTCAAATTCACGAGAGAAATCTATTGGGGAAGTTTGAATTTTCAAGACACAATCGAAGAGTAAAAGCAAAAAAAAAAAGCATACCTCCTTCCCATTTTATAAGTCTGTATTACCATTTTCAGAAGTTCCAAAATACATGTCCAACAATACTCAAGCTTTTTTTCACTGTGTGAGGTCAACTATATAGATCAATCATTTCACTTGGTTTTTTTTGAGTGGTAGCCTAAATCCTACCCTCTTTTGTGTCTCCTATTATCTAATGCACAATATTCGCCTTAAGAATACGCGTCTTTCAAAAATATCATATCATCTCAATTGTGATTCCGGTCTAAAATTTTCACTTAAATCTTATACCTTCTACATGACACCGCTACATGAATCAGTTGTCTCTACTGTACTCTATCACTGACTATATGCTCCTCAATTGTCATACAAGTTATATCTTTCTTTCTTGGCTCTATTCATGTCTTCTTTGGTCTCTCTTTCACATTTATCATATAGAAATTTGAAGGTATTGTATTCATCAAGAATAGTTCAAATTACTTGGAAACCAAAGGATAGGAAATGATAAATCCGGTTTAAGATTTAATTCATCATATTCTTCTATTGAGCCCAAGTTATCAAAGTAAAAGCCAAATAAGTGAAAAACTCAACATGTCTCATCATATTATAAACCAAGGCACATACCCACTTGTTTTCATTGTAAGAAAATAGGACATGCAAAAAGTGCATATAGAGCTAGATTTAGCAACATGTATGTTTGAAAACCTAAGGGTCGACAAGCTAACCCATCAAAGGGCACCAATGTATAAATCTCTTGAATTTGTAGGTTCTCAAGATAAATGGAGTAGCCAAAGAAGAAGAAACAAAATGGCTTATGAACTACGGATGTTCAACACACATGACCGGAGACAAGACCTTGTTCATCAAGCTCAAGCTCCAAGATGGTGGAACGGTGCATTTTGGTAATATGAGAGCCAAAATCCTTGGACATGGAGAAATTGGTAACTCTTCTTTCAGTATTAATAATGTATTATATGTAGAAGGGCTTAAATATAATTTGATAAGTGTTAGCCAACTATGTGATGCTAATTTTCAAGTTGAATTAGTGAAAAGAATATGCATTGTGAAAAAGAATGATCAAATCGTTTTTGAGGCTATAAGGAAAAATGATGTTTATAAATTTAGCACACATGATTTGATATCACAAAAGGTTTCATATCTAGTTGCCAAAAATGATTTGACACAATTATGGCATAGACGACTTGGACATATTAGTTTCAAGAATTTCAAATAGATTTGCAAAAATGTAAAGGTCCAAGGTCTTCCAAAATTGAATTTCGAAAACCATGGCTTATGTGACACTATGATGAGACTTTTGCTGTGATGAGACTTTTGCTCCTGTAGCTAAATTAGAAGCTATTAGAATGCTACTAGCATATACATGCTATAAGGATTTCAAGCTATACCAAATGGATGTGAAATCCGCCTTCTTGAATAGAATAATCCAAGAAGTGTGTGCAGCTCAACCACCGGGATTTGAAAACTATGATTATCCAAATCATGTATTCAAACTCAAAAAGGCCATTTATGGACTTAAACAAGCTCCTATGGCATGGTATGAGAGATTAAATAACTTCCTCCTTAAAAATGGGTTTTCAAGAGGAAAAGTCGACACTGCTCTTTTTATTAAAGAACAAGGAAATAATCAATTACTTGTTCAAATTTATGTTGATGACATTATATTTGGTGCCACTAATTATTCTCTTTGTGAGCATTTTGCTAAGTTGATGGAAGGAGAATTTGAGATGAGCATGATGGGCGAACTCAATTACTTCCTTGTACTTCAAATTAAACATGGAGTATATATATCCCAAACGAAGTTCACCAAGGATCTTCTCAAGAAATACAAGTTTGAGGATGGAAGGAGTGTGAACACACCAATGAGCACAAGTACAAAGCTCAACAAAGATGAAAAAGGAAAGCCGGTTGAGGTAACCAAATATAGGGGTATGATTGGTAGTCTACTTTATTTAACTGCTAGTAGACTGGATATTTTGCGTGCTGTGTGTTTATATGCTAGATTTCAAAGTATGCCTAATGAATCGCATCTAGTTTCCATTAAACGTGTTTTTAGGTATTTGAAAGGTATTTTGAACTTTGGGTTATTTTATCCCAAAAATGACTGTTTTGACTTAAGAGGGTATAGTGACTCCGATTATGCCAGAAATCTAGTTGATAGGAAAAGCACATCCAAGACATGCCAATTCCTTGTAGATTGCTTAGTTTCTTGGTTCTCTAAGAAAAAAGATAGTGTGTCACTTTCAATGGCGGAATCCAAATACAATCGGCCGCTTCATGTTATGCCCAACTACTTTGGATGATAAACACCTTGAATGATTACAATGTCAAGTTTGACAAAGTCCCTATCTTATGTGATAATACTTCAGCATAAGCATAGCGCAAAACCCGGTACACCATAGTAGAACCAAGCATATTGTATTGAGACATCACTTTATAAGGGATTGTATTCAAAACGGGTTGGTTTGTGTTGAATGTGTTCCAACAAATGACCAACTAGTTGATATTTTCACCAAATCCCTTCCTACCGACACATTCAACTCTATTAGAACAAGATTAGAAATCATAAACAATGTTTAAGGGGTCAAAATTACCAAAAAGTCTGAAATCAGCGTAGATCGATCGATCTATGTAGCTGCTGAGAGACTGAAATACATCAGTCTCTCACATCGATCGATCGATCGATGTCATCGGGCACAACAACTATAAAAGTTGTGAAAAACATAAAATTCTTCATTCCAACTTTCTCCAAACGCGAACCTTAGCCCCAAAATCACCCCTCTTCAAAAATCCTGCCTTTCTACTCCAAAATTCTCGCAACAAACTTCAATTTGTCTTCAACCTAATCGATTTCTGCATCAATCTCTAGATTTTCATCAAGCTTCTTGAAAATTTTGTGCCCTAACATTCTAATGGCTTCAAGACCAAAAATACCTCCAAAAGGCCAAGAACCTCTCGTGAAGAGGAAGAGGTACCACAACAATCCCATCCACAAGTCCCAGCCGGTCCTAAAACAAATGGATTAAGGAAAAAGACTGACATTTCTCAAGAAAACATGTTGGCCGAGGTTAGGGAGAGGCTACAACTTAATAATTTTCTATGGCTCAAGTCCGGAGAATACAAGAATGCGTTAGAAGAGCCCATGGGTCCAGGTAAATTTGTATATATTTCACTTCGGGCTCAAGTATTATTGGATGAATGGAAAAATAAGAAAAGGTCTACCATTCCATTAAAATTGCTCAAAATTCAAGACATTTTTAGCAATGATGAATTAAGTCTGATCATCAATTGGTTGGACGATAAAAAATGGAGACCTGTTTGGAAGGTTTCGGGAATGGATTACAAGTCTACCCGTTACACCCCATGTTTTATGCAAATATTTGGGTAGAATATTTAAATGGACTCCCATTCTCTCTAAATTCTGTCATAAATGGTCAACTTGTTGCGTTTGATACAAAAACAATAATGAGCTTATTGGTGTCCAGATGAAGGTTTAGATGATTTTGATGCTTGAAAATGAGACAACTATAAGTACAAGGTGACTGGAAATGAGGTGAAGACTTTTCTTGGATTCTACCCCTCGAAAAATACTAACGATATACCTTTGGTTTATCGTGTTTTGCTTGCCATTGTTACTTTTTGTGCCAATGGTAAGTCAGACAAACTCTACTGTAACTTAGATTTTTATATTGTCTTTCGTATAGCAATGAGGAAAAAGTTGAATTTCGGGAAAATATTTTTGTGAATGTGTTGGAAGCTGTCACCAAAAGAGCAAGGCACTTCCATATAGCAATCTGATTTATAAATTGCTCAAAAAGACGAATGTGGTTTTGGATGAGGCAGATGAAGACAAAATATTCACTAAGGACTATTACACAAAAGCCAACATCCAAGAAATCCATAAATCCCAGAAGGAAGCACAATGCTGGGGTGTTCAAAATGAACCCGAAGAAGAAGAAGTCACACACATCCCTGCTCCAAAAACAACCCCCTAACACATCCCACCAAACCTCAACCTCAACCTCAACCAAGCCGTACTTCTCAGTAGATAAAGGAAAGGCCCAGATGGAGAAGGAGAGTAGTTCGGAATACAAATCTGACGCTGAAGTTGAGGTTGAAAAGATCCATAGGTATTTAAATCAATTTGGAGAAGACATGACCAAAGAACAAATTCAGACGGATGACCTTGAGAAGAAAAATGTAAATCTCAAGAAGAGAGGTACAACACTTGAGACCAAGTACAACAAGCTCAAGGCAAAACTCAAGGCGTGCATTCCCGGATTGGCATTCTCCTCGGTTGAAGAGTAGAGCTCATAATTCCTCATTCATCCCCATTTCCTTTTAGCTATATGTTCTAGCTTAGCATGACATATTTTATGTATTTGCTAAACTTCTAATCTTATGCTTATCTTATCTTGTTGGTTTTGATGTTTTCAAAAAGGAAGAGAAGTTGGTATTTGTGTGCTTACATTGGAATAGCTTATATTGGTGCTTAAGTTGCTTGCTTGCTTTATATTGGTGCTTAAGTTTCTTGCTTTGTTGAGGCAAAAATAAAAGTTTTTGACATATATGGTGCATAACTAGTGTAAATATCCTTGCTTGATGTATTTGGCATGCTTGGAATATGTTATTACATGTGGACATGTATGATTTGCAATACTTGGTTAGAAATAAGAATTTGGCATTTTTGGCATATATAATGAATAACCAAGGTAAATGCAAATATGCCATTATATATATGATTGCATTTACAAATTGAAGCATGATTTGATTGAGGGGGAGTTTTGAAATTTTTTCTATCATATCCACTGGTTTTAGGAAGATTACTTATTGAGGGAGAGTTTTGGATATGTTAACATGTTTCATGTCCTTAGGGGGAGCATGAAATGCATGGACTAAGGGGAAAATGTACAATTTCAAGTTTGAAACTCTTAGCTAGCTCAACTGTAAATTTACAAGCAAAAATATCTTTTAAAAGTATTGGTTTTGAAATTATCAAAAAGGAGGAGATTGTTGGGATATGAAATGTTTTGATAATGTAAAAAGATATTTTGAATGAGTTAAAAAGGAAATTCACACTTGGAATTTGAAGCAAAATGATAAAAACACATTGTGGGACATCGATCTCTCACATAGATCGATCTACGTATACATCAGTCTCTCAAAGAAAGACATCGATCGATCCATGTTGGAAAGGTCCAAGGTTGGAACCTTTCTGTCCAACATCGATCTCTCAAACTGGGGGACATCAATCGATCGATGTGACATCAGTCTCTCAAGGAAGAGACATCGATCGATCGATGTAGTGAAGGTTGAAAACTGGAACCTCTCTAGAAGGCATCGATCTCTCAGTCTTGGGGACATCGATCGGTCGACGTCACATTAGTCTCTCAAGGAGAGACTTCGATCGATCGATGTATGGCAGGTTCAAACTGGAACCTCTCTAGAAGACGTCGATCTCTCAGTCTTAGGGACATCGATCTATCGATGTCACATCAATCTCTCAATGAGAGACTTCGATTCATTGATGTATGGCAGGTTTAAAACTAGAACCTCTCTGGAGGACATCGATCCCTCAGCCCAGGCACATCGATCGATCGATACTATCCAGAATTCAAATTTTTATGACCGTTGGAACAAAATCCAAAGGAGATTCATGGTGTTTCTTTTTCCAATCTTGCTCAAATTTCTTGTGGACTTTTCTCTAACATTAACATGCTTCCTTGATTATTGTATCCATGTCTAGGATTCTCTAGGATGGCTTTGGAGGATCAAATCAATCCATAGAGTGGCTAAAGGTTATTTTCAAATTGTCAAGACTTGAGACTGACTTGAAGACATGGGGGAGGCTCAGAAAACGTGGATTACGTCTCCCATAAATAGAAGAAGCTCAGATGAGGCATTTATACACTTTCACCATCATCAAACTTCATTCTTCATTGTTGTAAATTTCTCTCATTTGTGTAAAAGTGCTTAAAAGCTTGTTAAGCCCTTATTCTTTCTTCATTGTTGCATATTGAGAGATTATAAGTCTAACACAAGAGGAACCATTTGATCTCTTGCTTGTGTTTAGACTAGTGAGAAAGTGTAAACCGTACCTACCTTCTTAAACCCACTGTGGGAAAGTTCTTTAAGAGAACTTTGTGAAGTTGTGAGGTAACAAGAACAAGCTGAAGTTGTTGTAGTTGTACAAAGTTGTTTTGTGCAAGAAGTTGTTGTTGTGATTGCTTACACTAAGTTGTTAGTGTAAGTATTGCTGTAGTTGTTCTTATTAAATATAATAAGAAGAACAGTTGTTGAAAATCCACTTTGGAAACAAAGTGGTAGTGGAGTAAACTCATTTACGATTCGAACCACTCTATATCCGGTATACTCATCCATTGTCTCTTATCTCACATTCTTACTTTGATTTTGAATTCCATTTGAGTTGGAAAAAGCCAAAAACAAAAAAATTCTGCAAAATTGTCTAACACTATATTCATCCTTCTTCTAAAGTGTTTGTTACGGGCCTAACAAATATACTTAAGAAGTTTACCAAATAGATTTTGAAAGAAGAAATGGGTTATGCTTTCAAGTAAGTCAATACACAAGCAATAGATCAAAATATATGTTAGTTCCTCTTGTTATAATTTGAATACTCTCAATAAAAGCAATAAATACAAGTATTGAATGGAAGAAAAATTTTCGACACTTCGCACAATTTTGTGCATGAGAAATAGAGAGTATTTTTGCTTGAAGGTTGGTGAAAGTGATGAATACCTCCTTTATGCTTTGTGTACATATAGATAACTTGAATTTCTTCCTAGACAGCCTCCTCTTGATCGATCTCTTCACTGAAACTAAGCTAACATCTCAACATGAAAGCTAGTAGTTAAATGAGTAAGCAAACATATAATAAGAACAAGCAAGTAATTGAACTTGAACAAATAGCTGATGGACTTGAGAAAGCTGGCAGCTAACAAAGATACATGTATGATAGCATGTTATGAAAATAAATTAAACTAGTTTAAAAGACAATAGAATGCAGAATGAACGAGAATTTTCATTTCATAACAGAAATAGTACCGTCCTAGTTCTGTATGAAAAGAAGAACTTCCAATTTATACGGTAAGTAAGTTGGTGCAGCGGACTGGTAAAGCATACTGCCGGATGTATCGGTGATGTAGGTGACTGCTCAAATAGAAATAGTATCAGCACATATAGTGAATCAGGCAACTGCACATGTGGATGATGCTAGTGCACACGACGCTGAAGCAAGATGCATAGTAACATGATGAAGCCGGATCTTCACCAAGGGTCTAGATGACCTCAAATTAGCTTCGTCAGTTAACTTGAAGAGTTGTTAACTGGAATTGAAATGGTTGTAGCTGGAATAGCGCCAAATATCCTGCACAAAGAAGCACAGGTCAGAGGTCCCGGGGGATTGGCCCCGGGAAAAACCCTCCGACGCTCAAGTCAGTTTGGGTCATATCTCACTGAGATTATAATTTGAAGGACGAGTTAGGAATTTCTCACAGTATTTGCTGAGGAGCCGAGT
Source organism: Eustoma russellianum (assembly GCA_036186865.1). Lineage (NCBI taxonomy): Eukaryota > Viridiplantae > Streptophyta > Magnoliopsida > Gentianales > Gentianaceae > Eustoma > Eustoma russellianum. The sequence goes on along the minus strand of AP025054.1, from coordinate 10,806,579 downwards.
GTATGAATTGGCTTTAGGGTATGAAAGATTGAATTCCGGATCCGGTCCTTTGTCTTGATTGGCTGGCTTTTATAGACTTTTTCCCGCCTTTAGCTCCTGATAGTGGATTATGGATAGGACGCTTACTTGGGGCAGAAAGCCTAGAAAGTTGTAGGTCTGCTGATATGATCAATAGTCTGACTGATGTGACTAATAGGTCGGCTTGGTTGATGTGACTAATAGGCCGATTGTTATAACCTTAGCGTGCTCAGGAAGAATACCTAGCTGTAGTTACTATTTTTTAATTACATCTATGTCCGAGGGTCCCACGAAGTATTATCGTAATGGGTTCATTTGTTGTGGTACGTAGCTGAACCCTGCCGAAGTGTATGACTTGCTATGGTACACAGCTGAACTCTGCCGAAGTGCGTGACTTGCTGTGGTACACAGCTGAACTCTGCCGAAGTGCGTGACTTGGCCTTATCCCGTAGAAGTGGTCTGAAGTGCGGTATCTAGACATAGGATGACGTTGATGCCGAGGTGCATACCTTAGCACATTCTTCGATGTTATAAAGACGCCATGATTCCCTGCTAAGGTGCCGCTGAGGCTGAACAGCCATACTTAGGCGCTGAACTGCTGAACTGCAGTACTTTGTATGCTGGGCTACTGGAATTGAGCCGTTGACTGTTGTTGACTAACGGACGATTCAGTTATGGTTTATCATTTGCCCCCAGATTTTGTGTGGCTGAGCTGAACTGCGAAGGCGGACAAATCTTGCTTTAATAGACCCGTGACGTGGCAGTTTTTTATTAATTGTACGGTTATCCTTTTATTTGCGCAGTAATTCCCACTTTCAATATAAGCGCTAATTTTGACACCTCATCATTACTTTTTTGGCGGTCCATTCCCCAAGGGAGGGAAATTCGTGAACTTCTGGCTCTTCGCATTTCAAACGAAAAGTTGTGGCTTTTTGTTTTCTCTTACTAATAAATAGAAACAATTTCCCTGATTCTTTCTTTTCTTCTTCCCTTATCTTGCTCAACTGGTTATTTTGCTGTTTTGTTGAACTGCTCTTCTTCTTCTTCTCAGAAGCTTTTCCTTTCAGTTCGACTCTTCATTTTTCTGTAAGCATTACTTCAACTCGCTCATGGCTTCCGTTGTTACAACCCCGTCTTCTTCGAATTCCCAAAACAAATATAATTCCTCTTACCCAGAGGATATGGAGGATGACCATGAGGTTCAATCCCCTCATAAAATATCTGATTCTGATAGGGATAACCGTCCTTTAAGGAGGTTATGCCTTACTGGCGGACCTTCTTCGGTTGCCACCTCATCTTCCGCCCTAGTACCCCTACCATTTCTTGATAGGGGTTCTCCTTCTCCTCTAGTGCAGGCTTCACCCTGTACTTTGACTATGGAGGACATCCCTCTTCTGTGCAATGAATTTAATATTGACGTAGACATATTTTTCCCAATTTTGCCTCTTCCTCATCAGTCTGCCTATGATCCACCCGTGGGGTATGAGGCAATTTACGATGAATACTTCAGGACAGGATTCGACCTTCCTGTCCCTGGCCCCCTTCTTCAGATTCTTGACTTTTACCAACTCAGACTTCCACAAATCATGCCTAACAGACTGAAATTCATCGCCAGGTACTTGCTCTACCTAAGAGCAGCTGAGGTTGATTTTGATTTAAATGTCTTCAGGGGGATGTTTGTGTGTAAGCACAAAGAAAGTTGGTATTACATTAGTAGGAGACATCCTAATAAAGTAATAAATCATGCTATAAACATCCCCTCTTCTGTAAAGAACTGGAAGGGGAGGTTCTTTTTTATCAAGGCTGCAGGGTTACCTGAGAGAACCCTATGGAGATCTGGCCTTGCAAACAACAAGAGGCCAAGCGAGAAATTTTTCAATGAAGCCTCAAAGTTGCTGCATCTTCCTCAGGCCGTGGACTGGAAAAGGGTAGATAGGTCAGTTGTATGGGCGGCTGACCCATACCACATAGGGTCTCTCCATCAGTATGAAACCCTGGGCTCCTCAGCCTTGGCCTCAATCTTGGGTATGTTTATAGTTCTGGCCGTGTACTGAATGTTTTTGACGTTACGAATATCTTCTATCTAATTTGTTGTGAGGAACCATGGTATCTGAGAGTCCCTCGGACTTGAAGAAAATGGATCCCAAGAAGAGAAAGAGAGGGGATGAATCAGCCTCTTCCTCTGATCTGCCCTCTTCTAAGGCCTTGCTTGCTCCCTCCGTTGTTCCTCCCACAAAACAAGGTAAAGGAGAAACATTTCTTCGTTGTTGCTGCTATTTGATTTACTTGATTTCAGTGCTTTTAACTCAAGTTTTTTCATTGCAGCTAAAGCTTCTGCTGGCACCTCCTCTTATTCCCAAAAGTCTCTTCAGGCTGCAACTCAGTCCTCAAAGAAGAAGACTTCTGGGGCTCCAGCCTTACCCCCCAAATCAGCGGCAAAGGCTGGGGGAGGTGCCAAGAAGACTGCCCCCACTCCAAAGGTCATCATCAAGGCTCCTCAAGCTAAGGTGATTTCATCAACTGTGTCAACCAAAGATGCTCCAGCTCCTAAAGCACCCATCTCTGATCTAGTCCTGGCTACTCCGGCTGATAACCCAATCCCTGCAGCACCAGTCACCATACAAACTCCATCAGACCCAATCTCTCATCCAAGAGGGGTAATCATCCGGGATCCTAAGGATGTCCCTACTGGGGGAGTGGAAATCACTTCGGGAGAGGCCTCCCCTCGAAATCCTTTTGGGAAGATGCCATATGAAGGGGAGCCTTCTCATCAATTCCACCGAAGATGGAGAAATTTGGTGTTCGGGATTACGGACACTGCTGATCACCCCGGTGTGGCAAGGAAATTAGCAGATTTATCTGTGCTGCCCGTGGATGGGGACTTTTTTGCTTGCCAGGACTGGGAGACTGCTATCGACACTTATTACACAAACATGTCCTTGGTAAGTTCTTTTGTTTTGTTTATTGAGCTTCACAATCCTTTCTCTTAAATTATTTGGATGATAAGCTGATCACGATGGTTGTTGCAGTATCGTGCTCAGGAGTGTGATATGCTGCATAGAGCTGAGGAGCTGCGCAGATTGGTGGTAAAGCTTTCTGAGGATAATGCTGGACTGAAGAGGGCCAATGATGCATTTGCTGAGACGGCCAGACCCAATGACTCCAGAGTGGATGAGATAGATGCTGAGCTGAATTCGTTGAGGTCAGAACTAGACTCAACGAAATCAGAGTTGGACTCCCTAAAGTCTGAAAATTCCAAACTGAGAGAAGAAAAAGAGGAGTCTGACACTCAGCTGGCTGTAGTCAATTCACAAGTGGACGAGCTGAAGAGAGTGATATCTGACTTAGAGCTGGAATCTGCCAAGATCCAGGCTGAGTTGGAATCCTCTCAGAAGGGACTCCATATTGCTGAACAAGAAATGTCCTCGCTAAAGAGCCAGACTAAAATAGATCAGAAGATAAAAGAAGATCTGGCTCAGCAGCTTGCGACAGAGAGAAAGCTAAAAGATGACCTGGCTCAGCAACTTGAAGCGGAGAAGAAGAGCAAAGCTAAGCTCACTTCTCAATTTGAGTCTCAAGCTGAAGAGATCAAGACATCTGCAGCTGCTGAGTTCAGAAAATCTCAGTATTTTGAAGAAAATTTGATGAGGATGCAAGCTGCTGTTGTAGCAATGGGACAGACATGCAATTGACGCCTGCCGGGGATTCTATCCCGACCTAGATAAGGAGCATCCTGAGCTTGCTAATCTCCACAATTCTGAGGCCGAAGCTATATTTGATAAGCTCCTTGAACAATTCCAAGAAGGCATTGACCTCAGAGAAGCTGGCCAGGAGGAGGGGCAGTAGTATAGGATTTTTCTTGTAATTTTTGTAGTAATAGACCATATACTTAATGAAAGTCCATTTTTCCCCAACTCCTGCTCTTCAGTTTATTTCAGCTTCTTTAACTATCTTTGTCTTCGGCACGTGAAGTCTTATCTGCTTCATGCAAGTATTTGTCTTCGACTCGCTCTATGTCAATAGTTTGCAAACATCTCTCTTCAGCAGGTACTGCGAAGTTTTGTTTGCTCTATTTCAATAGTTATGCAAGTATTTGTCTTCGACTCGCTCTATGTCAATAGTTTGCAAACATCTCTCTTCAGCAGGTACTGCGAATTTTTGTTTGCTCTATTTCAATATTTATGCAAGTATTTGTCTTCGACTCGCTCTATGTCAATAGTTTGCAAACATCTCTCTTCAGCAGGTACTGCGAAGTTTTGTTTGCTCTATTTCAATAGTTATGCAAGTATTTGTCTTCGACTCACTCTATGTCAATAGTTTGCAAACATCTCTCTTCAGCAGGTATTGCGAAGTTTTGTTTGCTCTATTTCAATAGCTATGCAAGTATTTAGCTTCGACTCGCTCTATGTCAATAGTTTGCAAACATCTCTCTTCAGCAGGTACTGCGAAGTTTTGTTTGCTCTATTTCAATAGTTATGCAAGTATTTGTCTTCGACTTCTTGGCTCCGCCAAAATATTTGCTGATGACAATAACTTTTAGATAAAGTAAAACCTGTTACTTTAATCCATTTAAGCAAGACGAATAAATCACAAACTATCTTTGTCCCGATCACTGTTTTATTCAGTACTCAATATCACTGGTAATAATTTACATTTCTCTAGCGTTGCTAAACAAGAGAACCATGAAAGACTCCTTATGGAAACACTCAGGCCTGCTGAGGTGAAATTCTTCACTGATGTAGAAGCCTCAAATGGGTAGAATGCCAAGTCTTTGTAAAAGTTTTGCCTTCCAAAGTTTGTAACTTGTAAGCCCCATTTGAGCGCACCTCTTTTATTCGATAAGGTCCTTCCCACTTAGGATTCAGAGCCCCAATTGGTGCTGCACGGCTTGCCTCGTTATTACGCAATACCAAGTCCCCTACTTGATAGGATCTTGGTCGTACTCGGGAATTGTAATATTGCACAATTAGATTTTTGTATTGAGCCATGCGGATATGGGCCCGCTCCCTTTTTTCTTCCAGTTCATCCAAATTCAACCGTAACTCTTGGTCATTGATTCCAGCAGAGTAACAATCTGTTCGGGTAGAGCTGGAACCAATTTCGGCTGGAATAACTGCCTCAGTGCCATATACTAAGGAAAATGGTGTTTCCTTAGTAGAGGTGGAGGGAGTAGTTCGGTACGCCCATAATACACTTGGGAGTTCTTCTACCCAACTTGCCCCAATCTGATATAGTCGCTTTCGCAGTCCATCCTTGATTGTTCTGTTGGCTAACTCAACCTGTCCGTTAGATTGAGGGTGCGCTACCGAAGTGAATCGTTGCTCAATTTTGAGCTCGGTGCACCAACTTTTAACTGGGTCATCAGCAAATTGCTTCCCATTATCCGATATAAGAACTTGTGGAAGGCCAAAACGACATATGATGTTCTTCCACAAGAATTTCTTGATCTGATTTCCTGTTATTGTAGCTAAGGGCTCTGCTTCCACCCATTTGGTGAAATAATCAATAGCCACAACCAATAATTTGATTGACCCTGGCGCTTGGGGTAGAGGTCCAACAAGATCTATCCCCCATTGTACGAACGGCCAGGGACTTGAAATAGAGGTGAGCTCTTGACTTGGCAAATGTGTCATAGTAGCATTAACTTGGCATGCTAGACATTTTTTGACCAATTCTTCTGTATCGCGCCGCGGAGTGGGCCAGTAGTATCTAGCCAGATAGCATTTCCTTGCCAACGACCGGGCTTCAGAATGATTTCTGCAGATTCCTTGATGCATCTCTTGAAGGATGTAATATCCTTCCTCATTGGTCACGCATTTCAACCAAGGCTGCAAAAATTATTTTTTATATATGTGGTCGTTGAAAAGGGCATACCTGGTTGCCTGCAACCGAAGATGCCGAGCCGCACGCTTGTCCTCGGGCTAAACACCATGCTGCAAGAAATTAATAAGTTCGTCCATCCAGGTGTTGCGATAGTCCACTTGCAACACTTCGTTTGCATCATAAGCGCGATGTTTTACCAGCTTCACAACTATCTTCTTCCCCAAAGTTGTTGAAGTGGATGATGCTAGCCGAGATAACGCGTCAGCTCTCTTATTGGCAGATCTGGGAATATGTTCGATATTGAAGTGCTCGAATGCCTGTCCGAGCTGTAGCACTTTAGCCAAATATTTTTTTCATGTTTTCCTCTTTGGCCTCATAATCCCCATTGACCTGAGAAACAATCAATTGTGAATCACTTCGGAAGATGATTCATTCTACCCCAACTTTCTCGCGGGGCCTAATCCTGCTATGAGGGCCTCATACTCTGCCTCATTGTTAGTTGATTCAAAATCAAACTGCAAGGCGTACCCAAATTCTTCTTTGTTGGGGTTGATGACTAGGAGTCCTGCTCCACAGCCATCTTTGGAGGAAGACTCATCCACATATAATGTCCATTCAACGACTAGCTTGATATCTTCCTCCACGGATATCCCTTCAGCTAAGAAATCTGCTAATGCCTGGGCCTTAACGGAAGTTCTTGATTTGTATTGGATATCATACTCTGCAAGCTCTACAGCCCATTTGCAGCTCAACCAGATGTGTCTGGCCTTGACAAGATTTGTTTCAAGGGCTGATCAGTGACCACTATGATAGGATGAGCTTGCAGGTAAGGCCTGAACTTCCTCGCTGCCACTACGAGTGCTAACACTATCTTCTCAGCGTTAGGATATCTTACTTCGGGCCCATGTAGAATTTTACTGGCAAAATAGATGGGCCTTTGCACATTATCCTGCTCCCTGAGCAGAACCGCACTAACTGCTTCTTTGCATGTTGATAGGTATATATATAGCTCTTCTCCGGGCAGAGGTGAAGTAAGCGTCAGCACCTCAGCCAAATGAGACTTTAATTCGTCGAAGGCTTTTTGGCATTGTTCGTCCTATTAGAAAGCTGTTCTCTTCTTCAAGACTTGGAAGAAAGGAAGGGATCTCTCAGCAGATTTGGATAGAAATCTGCTTAGCGCGGCAATTCGGCTCGTTAACCTCTGCACTTCCTTTATGTTCCTAGGGGATGCATGTTTTGAATAGCTTCAATTTTAGCAGGGTTTGCCTGTACCCCTTCTTTGGAAACCATGTATCCCAAGAACTTTCCAGTACGTAACCCAAATGTGCACTTCTTCGGGTTTAGTCTCATGTGTGAGTCTCTCAACACAGTGAAAACTTCCCTTAAGTTTTTGATATACTGATCAAAAGTCCTGGTCTTGATTAGCATATCATCGATGTAGACCTCCATTATCCGGCCAATTTGTTCACTGAACAAGGTATTGACCAGACATTGATAAGTGGCCCCAGCGTTCTTCAATCCAAATGGCATAGTTACATAACAATAAGTACCTGACTCAGTTATGAAAGCAGTCTTTTCCTGATCTTCTAATGCCACAAGGATCTGATGATAGTCTTTGAACGCATCCAAGAAATCAAAGATTTCATGCCCAAGCGTCGAATCCACTAACCTGTCTATTTTTGGTAGCGGGTAACAATCTTTTGGACATGCTTTGTTAAGTTCGGTGTAATCTATACACATTCTACAAGACTCATCCTGCTTGGGGACCACCACTGGGTTTGCCAACCAGATTGGAAAAAGTACTTCGACAATGAATTTTACGGCCAGCAACTTCCTGACTTCTCCTTCAATAACTTTATTCCGTTCTGGTGCGAAGTGTCGCTTCTTTTGTTTTATTGGCTTTGCCAAAGGATCAACATTCAGTTTATGCTCAGATAGATGTGGAGGTATCCCAGGCATATCCCGCAGTCCATGCGAAGATTATTGCGAACTCTCTCAGCAAATCCTGCAACTGAGATAGCAATTGAGATGGCATCCAAGCCCCGATTTTTATAACATTTTCAGGTCTGCTTGGATCAAGGATGAAGTCCTGAACTGCATCATCCGACTGTAAGTGTTCCTCATCTGAAGGTATCAGTTCATCTAGGCTGACTTGCTGAACTGATTCATTCCCCTTAGTGGCAATGGCGTAACAGCTCTGTGCCACTTGTGTATCTCCTTGGATTGTGGCCACTCCCCCTGGAGTGGGAAATTTCATGCTAACGTGCAAAGGTGATACAATGACCTCTAATGCCACCAAGGCCGGACGGCCTAATATGACGTTGTATGGGGATACATCCTTGACGATCAGAAAGTCTATCCATATGCATCGATAGGCAGGCGGTTTGCCAAAACTACAGCTGAGCGTAACGACACCTGCTGGTCGCACTGCAGCTCTAGTGAAACCGTACAAGAACGAGGTAACTGGTTTCATCAAGGAGTCAGGCAAACCAAGCTGCTGATACACCCGATAGAACATTATATTTACAGCGCTGCCGGTATCCACATAAACGCGTCGGACTTGCACAACTCTATCCGGAGGAAGGTGCACACACAACTCCACCACTAAACCTGCATTGTTGGAGTCTAGAGGAATGGGATCTTCTGGACCATAAGTTAGTTCTCTCGCCATCTTAGCCCTTTTAGCTGGTGGATCTGATGAGGTTCCTGAGGAACTAGGTGCTCCTGGGCCTGAGTGAGGTGGGCCTCCAGAAATTATATATATAATAGCATTGACTTGGGGCTGACCTGCAGCCCCACGCCTCCCCTGCTCTCCATCATCCTCGTTTCTGCGGTGCCGAGGTGGAGATTCTGGACGGCATTTGTCTTTCTGGGGATCCCTGTGATAGTCTAGGCGGTTGTTCAGGCGTAATCGAGGGTCATAAAACTGTTTAAATGTCCCTGTTCGATAAGTCGTTTAATAGCCTGAGCCAGCTGCCTGCAATCCTCAGTATCATACCCGATATCCCTATGGTAGTGGCAATAATACTTAGGATTTCTCTTCATCTTAGGCCCGTTCATAGGCTCTGGTTCTATCCTCAGACCATCTTTTTCCATGACGGTCAGAATATATTGTTGTGAAGCCAACAGCGGTAAGCCTTCCCTACCACCTTTATCCTTACTGCCTATTCGATCAAACGCACTGCGCCGATCATGATTTTTTTCTTCATGGCACCGGTCTTCCTTCTTCGAACTGGGTCGGCTTTCTTGCCGGGCTGAATGCTCGGCCTCTCTCTTTAACCTGTTTGCTTCTTCTCCTCGGACAAACTGGTGAGCCTTCTCCAGGCATTCTCTTAAAGTGGTAGGTCCCTCCTCAGCCAGTTGTGAGAAGAGGCGACCTGCCCGTAGTCCGTTAATGAAGGCTGCGGCTTTGACGCCTTCACTTCTGTCACTAACTTGCAGTGACTCGTCTAAAAAGCGTTGCATGTATTGCAACACAGATTCATCTGGACCTTGCCTCAAGGTCACTAGATGGGATGAGGTCTTCACAAACGGAGTGCTGGACACAAACTGTGACCTAAACTTATGTGCCAGCTGTTTGAAAGACTTCACAGATTTTGATGGAAGCTCTTGGAACCACCTCCTGGCTTTTCCCCTTAAATACAAAGGGAAAGTTTTGCACCGCAACGGGTCTGGGATGTTTTCAGACTCATTGCAGTTTGAAACTGAAAAAGATGGTCCGTTGTGTAGGATCTGCAAGGCACCACTAGAAGGGGGGTTGAATAGTGGGTGCGGAAAATGTGGTTTTTAAAATTTCTTTAAACTTGAACAATTCAAGTTCTGAAAACACTTTACCATGTGCCAAAAATCTGAGATGGAAAAAATCTGAGATATACACTTTACCATGTGCCAAAAATCAATCATAAAATCATTCCATAAATCAAGAGATACATCATAAATTGCAAGACAAATAAATTCTTCCATATCAAGTGAGAAAATCGGCCATAAAGCACTCTTGCCATGCTGAATTTTCAGCATGTGCATCCTTCCTTTTCTTTCAAAATAATACCAAACATTCTTTGATTTTTCATTATAAAAATGAATCAACAATCTATGGTAAGTATTGCTACCAATTAAGAAATGAACGTGGACATGTTTTGGCACTTAAATTCGGCCATCAAGGTTGTACACATGCTGAAAAATTTTCAGCATGTGTGATATGTAAGATATCACCATTTATTTATTTAAATTATATTCAAAACCTTTCCATTTCTTCTTCCAATTAATCACATAATAAAAGATGACAAAATATGTCACATTGAATAGCAAATTTCGGCCAGCCTTGTTTTAACATGCTGAAATTTTCAGCATGTGACATAAGTGAGATATATTTGAATTCTTACCATTTGTAGCTTCTCTCTTCAATTCACCAACATTGTATGATTGATCCTTGACCAATCAATATGCCAACATGGCTCCAAATATGCTCCAAAACAGCTGGTGTAGACGTTGGAATGAGGGTGTGAATGTGCTGAAATTTATTTTTGCTAACTTTGTAAAATAATGCACATTTAATGATACACACATGTAATATTCCAATCAGCCCTTAATTTAATTTTCTAGAACACTTTAAGATGTATATCATATGTAAAAAGTGTCTAGATACGTGTCACATGATGTACCAAAGACGTTCCATGTGTTGTGTGCGTAGAAAACCGAATTTTCGATACTTATCGATTACCCGATTTTTCTCTTATTTAAATTCCAACTTTTGCACATGTTATATATATTATGTTATACATAATATATATAATATATACTTTAAATCTCAGCTCTAGGCTGGTCTAAAGTGGTACCATTAACATGTGACAAAAATTAAACTTGGAATCTTCACATTTTGGCCTTAACGTGAGGTGATTTGTGTGTGCCAACATGGAAAGTATTTTTTCCTGATTTTTCAGTGATGTGCACGAAATTTACATCAAATTTTGATGTATATGGGCTGGCCATTTATTTATGGCAAGTACGTAACACGTTGGCGAAGTTTCGGTATTCGCCCGATACGACAATTTTCGGTTTAGAACCTTTTATCGTGTTGTATTTAATTTGTCATCACCATATCTTATATCATATGATATAAGACCTGAATATACTCATAAATATGAGTTAAGTATAGTGGTGTGACGTTAACGTACGTACGTAAAATATATAACGTGTCGGTAGTACGTTGGAATACATGTGTATGTGCCTTTTTCAAAAAATCTGAAAATATATGTAATATATATGTATATAGGCGTGTGTATTTAAGGATGGGAGGAGGAGAAAACTTTCCTTCCTTAGCTTTGTTGCCTTTGTGCCTTTTCCAAATGTGGCTTCCTTTAATGAACTACTTAGTTTAATAAACTAAGTACTCCACTTAATGAACTAGTTTAGTTCATTAATGGTGGCACCTGAAAATAGTATAAATACAACAAATGTTTGCCATATGATGTAAGCTTTAACGCTTCATGGCTCGTTAGTACGGCAACATTATATATAAGCTAAATAAGGCAAGTAATAGCAATGTATAATGCATACATGTATATATATCATGCACGTTTATGCTATGTTCGTTTTTGTGTACATTTAAATCATGTATTTGAAAATCACTCAAACCCCTTTTTCTCTACAATCTCCCCCTTTTGATGATTTTCAAAATAACCTATACTCATGATTTAAATCCTATCGCTCCCCTTCAATCATGCATAAAATCAAAACTTGAATTTTAAATTCCGAGTCGCTCCCCCTTAATTTATGCAATTAGTATCTCTCTCCCTTAAATCATGCTTTCTCTCTCCCTTTATTTTGGAAAGCAAATCAAAAGATGCCTGTAAAGATAAAGAAGGAAAAAATTATCCATTTCATATAACGTGCGTTCGTAAGGGTTATTTATTCAACCCTTTGAAAATGTCCCTTTTGGTACCCACATTTGGGTGACCTTTCTAGGTCTTCCAAAAGGTGAGAAAGATGATGAAAATGCAACATAGTATCCATTGGGGGCAAATGCGTTTGGCCTTTGGCCAAGAATCCCATCATGCATGTAGTATGGTTTTCGTTTTTGGTTTGCATGCACGGGGAGTGATCTAGATGCATTTTTATGATATGAATGTCGCATATGCATCAGTGGCTTTCTATATGGCATGTGATTTCTCTTTGTATGATAAGAAGCACGATGAGATGAGATAAATGGTGTACTAGTCTTCTTCTCATATTTATACGGCACATAATTATACTTCGTATGAGATGAAGAAGAGATATGACGAGATGTGGGGAGAGGAGGTTTTTGCTTTATTTTAGGCGCTACGTATGCCTTTGATGTGTCTACTTTCTTAGACAAAACAAACTTGGATGGTTTAGATGATGCTTCGTTTGTCTCGCTGTATCCTAATCCAGTTTTATCACTGTCATGTTTTTGTGATAAAATAATGCGATCTAGCATGTTGGATCCCGTATCAAATTGTTTCACCATTTTCTCTAAATCAGTATTCCTTGATTTCAAACTTGAAATCTCGGATTTCATTTCATTGTTCTCGGATGTCAATGATGAAAGTTCAGACTTTAATGAATTTATAATGTATGACGACTCTTCTTTTGAATCATTTAATTGAGACACAAGATCTTTGTTAGAAGATTCTAACAATTTCTTGTCTTCAATTAACCGTTTCTTTTGTTTTGCAAGAGTTCTAGCAAACTTATGCAATTCAAGATATTCAACATATAAATCATCATAAGATAGTTCAGAATCCGAGTCAGAATCAGAATTTACCTCATTTTCAAATAGTGGATGCATTTGGCTTGACATACCTTCTTGCTCGGTTTTGTCGCTAGTGGTTGCCATCTCACAAAGATCGTTGGATCCTTTTGTTGTGAATGTTCCTGCGCTCTGATACCAATTTTAGGATCTGCAAGGCACCACTAGAAGGGGGGTTGAATAGTGGGTGCGGAAAATGTGGTTTTTAAAATTTCTTTAAACTTGAACAATTCAAGTTCTAAAAACAGATTCTGTTTTCAGGACCAGTTTTAAAACGTTTTGAAAGCTAGGTTTCAGGTCTTCAAAAATTCTGAAATTTGGAGAGAACTTATACTCAGATGTTATAAGTATCTCCTAAAAATTTCAGATTAAAATTCAACCTCTAACCCCTTGAAAAATCGTTGGTGGTCAGATTGCGCAAATCTGCCAGAACCGATACACTGATTTAAAAAATTAATTCCAATTTGTACACAACTCCAAATGCTCTGAAAATTTAACCACTAACCCCTTATATGTTATATTTAAATGTGTTGAAACAGTTTTGAAAAATTCTTTTGGAAAGTTAGTCAAATACGATCAAAGTCTCAACCTTTGCAAGCCTGAAAATCAGACTGCACTAGTCTCAGAACTTTGGACGTTTGAAAGACTTATACTTGTCCAAAAGGGTTGAAACTTGCGCCAAAAGAACCCTAGAACGTGTGGTTATATTTTCTGAAAGTTTCGTGATTTTTGAAATTCGTTTACTATTTTTACGAACGTGATTAAAAACAGTAAACAATGCTGAAACAGAAAATCAGTGCTGAAAGTAAATGACACCAAGAATTTTATACTGGTTCGGTTATCAACAACCTACTCCTGTCTTCAAGGAACACCTTCCTTGGTTCACACTAATAACACAACTCAAAAACACCTTACCACAGGGTTGATGGAGTTACACACCAACTCCAACCCTTTACAAACCTTGTATGATAAATACAATTCACACGAACACCACCACCTCGCAAGAATGAAGATTGATCACACCTTGATCAATCTTTTACAAAGATATATGAATGGTGGTTTATCTCAAGCCTATTAAAGATTGAAAGATATGAAAACAATAGGCTTTACAAGAAGAGAGAAAGAAAGAAGATGTAGAAGAAGAAGGCTAGAACACTTTTGATCTTTGATTTTGCAACTCTTGTTCTTGTTCTTGTTTTGCTCTTCTTCTCTCCATTTTAATGGTGCAGGCCGTCCCCCCTTGGCTGCCTTCCCCTCTTGAAAATTACCTTTTAAGTCCTTGAGAGAGTGTAAGACATCATTGTGACAAGCCCTTGCTTACTTGGCATCTTCTTATTGGATGATCATTTAGTCTTCGCTTACTTGGCACCTCTTTATTGGTTCAACATTGTCATCATGATGACATGGAAAAAATCTGAGATATACACTTTACCATGTGCCAAAAATCAATCATAAAATCATTCCATAAATCAAGAGATACATCATAAATTGCAAGACAAATAAATTCTTCCATATCAAGTGAGAAAATCGGCCATAAAGCACTCTTGCCATGCTGAATTTTCAGCATGTGCATCCTTCCTTTTCTTTCAAAATAATACCAAACATTCTTTGATTTTTCATTATAAAAATGAATCAACAATCTATGGTAAGTATTGCTACCAATTAAGAAATGAACGTGGACATGTTTTGGCACTTAAATTCGGCCATCAAGGTTGTACACATGCTGAAAAATTTTCAGCATGTGTGATATGTAAGATATCACCATTTATTTATTTAAATTATATTCAAAACCTTTCCATTTCTTCTTCCAATTAATCACATAATAAAAGATGACAAAATATGTCACATTGAATAGCAAATTTCGGCCAGCCTTGTTTTAACATGCTGAAATTTTCAGCATGTGACATAAGTGAGATATATTTGAATTCTTACCATTTGTAGCTTCTCTCTTCAATTCACCAACATTGTATAATTGATCCTTGACCAATCAATATGCCAACATGGCTCCAAATATGCTCCAAAACAGCTGGTGTAGACGTTGGAATGAGGGTGTGAATGTGCTGAAATTTATTTTTGCTAACTTTGTAAAATAATGCACATTTAATGATACACACATGTAATATTCCAATCAGCCCTTAATTTAATTTTCTAGAACACTTTAAGATGTATATCATATGTAAAAAATGTCTAGATACGTGTCACATGATGTACCAAAGACGTTCCATGTGTTGTGTGCGTAGAAAACCGAATTTTCGATATTTATCGATTACCCGATTTTTCTCTTATTTAAATTCCAACTTTTGCACATGTTATATATATTATGTTATACATAATATATATAATATATACTTTAAATCTCAGCACTAGGCTGGTCTAAAGTGGTACCATTAACATGTGACAAAAATTAAACTTGGAATCTTCACATTTTGGCCTTAACGTGAGGTGATTTGTGTGTGCCAACATGGAAAGTATTTTTGCCTGATTTTTCAGTGATGTGCACGAAATTTACATCAAATTTTGATGTATATGGGCTGGCCATTTATTTATGGCAAGTACGTGACACGTTGGCGAAGTTTCAGTATTCGCCCGATACGACAATTTTCGGTTTAGAACCTTTTATCGTGTCGTATTTAATTTGTCATCACCATATCTTATATCATATGATATAAGACCTGAATATACTCATAAATATGAGTTAAGTATAGTGGTGTGACGTTAACGTACGTACGTAAAATATATAACGTGTCGGTAGTACGTTGGAATACATGTGTATGTGCCTTTTTCAAAAAATCTGAAAATATATGTAATATATATGTATATAGGCGTGTGTATTTAAGGATAGGAGGAGGAGAAAACTTTCCTTCCTTAGCTTTGTTGCCTTTGTGCCTTTTCCAAATGTGGCTTCCTTTAATGAACTACTTAGTTTAATAAACTAAGTACTTCACTTAATGAACTAGTTTAGTTCATTAATGGTGGCACCTGAAAATAGTATAAATACAACAAATGTTTGCCATATGATATAAGCTTTAACGCTTCATGGCTCGTTAGTACGGCAACATTATATATAAGCTAAATAAGGCAAGTAATAGCAATGTATAATGCATACATGTATATATATCATGCACGTTTATGCTATGTTCGTTTTTGTGCACATTTAAATCATGTATTTGAAAATCCCTCAAACCCCTTTTTCTCTACACGTTGGATCTATGGTCCCATCATAAGTGTCCATCTTTGGCACCTTAAAACTGTCGGGTGCTAAATATTCTGCTATATCCCAGGAGAAAGGACTATCCTGGACTGCTTGCACAAACTCTTGCCTGTGCTCTTCATAGTATACCCTCGGCCTGCGAGGGACTTCTTCTTAAGTGAGGTCTGGACGTATGCTCTGACTCCACGGCTGGAGCCTTGAAACTATGTCTTCTGGCATCCGCCATGAATCCTTTATGCGGTCTAATAGAGTGGCCTTGTGATACTTCTCTCTAAGGAGGAGGTGGATCAACCTCCATATTTTGCACCTCCGGCTGCTTGCCTTTGAGATGTCGTACCATGGCCTCGAACATTTCCATGTTCTCAGCAACGTATTTCATCGCTTTCTCTCTTACTTCTTTTGAAGTTTCAGGGATATGATCAGGATTAGGCATAGGAGATTCAGGTACCTGAAAAACCTGTTCTAGGGCGGCTGAACGTGTAACCATGCGTCGTGGTGGGTTGGATGACTCACCCAAACCTTCTCGTCCACCTTTTGTCATAAATAATTGTTGGCTGTTTTGAGCTTGAACTTTTTATTAGATTAAAGGACTAAGGGGCCCTCCTTCTAGCGCCAAATAATGAAGCCGGATCTTCACCAAGGGTCTAGATGACCTCAAATTAGCTTCGTCAGTTAACTTGAAGAGTTGTTAACTGGAATTGAAATGGTTGTAGCTGGAATAGCGCCAAATATCCTGCACAAAGAAGCACAGGTCAGAGGTCCCGGGGGATTGGCCCCGGGAAAAACCCTCCGACGCTCAAGTCAGTTTGGGCCATATCTCACTGAGATTATAATTTGAATGATGAGTTAGGAATTTCTCACAGTATTTGCCGAGGAGCCGAGTGTATGAATTGGCTTTAGGTTATGAAAGATTGAATTCCGGATCCGGTCCTTTGTCTTGATTGGCTGGCTTTTATAGACCTTTTCCCGCCTTTAGCTCCTGATAGTGGATTATGGATAGGACGCTTACTTGGGGCAGAAAGCTTAGAAAGCTGTAGGTCTGTTGATATGATCAATAGCTTGACTGCTGTGACTAATAGGCCGGCTTGGTTGATGTGACTAATAGGTCGGCTTGGTTGATGTGACTAATAGGCCGATTGTTATGGAAGAATACACAGCTGTAGTTACTATATTTGAATTGCATCTCTGTCCGAGGGTCCACGAAGTATTATCGTAATGGGTTCATTTGCTGTGGTACACAGCTGAACCCTGCCGAAGTGTATGACTTGTTGTGGTACACAGCTGAACTCTGCCGAAGTGCGTGACTTGCTATGGTACACAGCTGAACTCTGCCGAAGTGCGTGACTTGGCCTTATCCCGTAGAAGTGGTCTGAAGTGCGGATCTAGACATAAGATGACGTTGATGCCGAGGTGCATGTAAGATCTGCAAGGCACCACTAGAAGGAGGGGTTGAATAGGTGGTGCGGAAAGTGTGGTTTTTAAAATTTGTTTAAAACTAAACAACTCAACTTCTGAAAACAGATTCTGTTTTCAGGATCAGTTTTAAAATGTTTTTAAAACAAGGTTATAGGTCTCCAAAAATTCTGAAATTTTGAGAGAACTTAGCGTCAGATGTTATGAGGGTCCCCTAAAAATTTCAAATTAAAATTCAACCTTTAACTCCTTCAAAAAACGTTGGTGATCAGATTGCGCGAATCTGCCAGAAACGGTAGACGGTTTTGAAAAATTTATTTCTATTTGTGTGTAAGTCCAAATGCTCTGAAAATTTAACCACTAACTCCTTATATACTATATTTAAGTGGGTAGAAACATTTTTGCAAAATTCTTTTGGGAAATAGGTCAATTACAATCAAAGTCTCAACTTTTGCAAGTCTGAAAATCAGACTGCACTAGTCTCAGATCTTTTGATGTTTGATCGACTTATACTTATCCAAAAAGGTTGAAACTTGTGCCAAATTAACCCTAGAACGCGTGGCTATGTTTCTAGAAATTTTTGTGATTTTGGAAAGTCGTTTACTATTTTTACGAACGCAAACAAAAAGAGTAAACTGTGCAGTAACAGAAATTAAATGCTGAAAGTAAATGGCACCAAGAATTTTATACTGGTTTAGTTATAAATAACATACTCCAGTCTTCAAGGAACACCTTCCTTCGTTCACACTAGTCACACACACGCAATACATCTTACCATAGGGTTGATGGAGTTACACACCAACTCCAACCCTTTACAAACCTTGTACGATGAATACAATTCGCACGAACACCACCACCTCGCAAGAATGAAGATTGATCACACCTTGATCAATCTTTTAAAAAGATATAGAATATGTGGTGGTCTATAACAAGCCTATTCAAGATTGAAAATATGAATACAATAGGCTTTCAAGAAGAAGAAAGAAAGAGAGTGTAGAAGAAGAGAGGCTAGGCGTTTTGATCACTTGATTTTGCAATGCTTGTGCTTGTCTTGTTTTTGCTCATCTTCTTTCCTTTTAAGCCTTGCAGCCATCCCCCCTTGGTATCCTTCCCCTCTTGAAAATTATCTTCTAAGTCCTTGGGAGAATGTAAGACATCATTGTGACATGGTCTTGCTTACTTGTCACCTTCTCATTGGATGATCATTTAAGCTTTGCTTACTTGGCACTTCATGATAGGTTGGATGTTGTCATCATCGATGACTTGAAAAATCTGAATATATCACTCAAAACATGTGCCAAAATCAACATAGAATAATTTCCATAATATACAATATTGTCACATAAATTTTGCAAGACAAAATTCCTCCTTACCAAGGTAAAAAATCGGCCAAGATGGGTGATTACCATGCTAAAATTTCAGCATGCGATACATGGCTCTTCAATTCAAAATATTTCCATTTCTATTGATTTTTCTTTTTTAAATAAATCATTAATTGATAGCAAATATCCTTATCAAATTGGAAATGAATTTGGACACCCTTATGAACTTACATTTGGCCAAGACATATCACACACATGCTGAAAAATTTCAGCATGTGTGATATATAAAATATCACTCTTTATGACTTTGAAACATATTCAAATTGCTTCCATTTCTTCTTCCAATCAATCACATAATTCAAGATGATAAAATATGTCTCATTAAACTACAAAAATCGGCCAGCCTATTTCAACATGCTGAAATTTTCAGCATGTGCTTTAAATGTAACAAAGTTTGAAACCTTACCATTTGTAGCTCCTTTCTTTAATTCACCAACATTGCATGATTGATTCTTGACCAATCAATATGCCAACAAGGCTCCATATAAGCTCCATCTCAGCTGTAGGGGCGTTGGATAATGTATATGCATGTGCTG
Source organism: Eustoma russellianum (assembly GCA_036186865.1). NCBI lineage: Eukaryota > Viridiplantae > Streptophyta > Magnoliopsida > Gentianales > Gentianaceae > Eustoma > Eustoma russellianum. Next base: position 10,787,427 of record AP025054.1, on the reverse strand, counting down.
AAATTAATTTTTGCTAACTTTGTAAAATAGTGCACATTTAATAAGACACACATGTTATATTCCAATCAGCCCTTAACTTAATTTTCTAGAACACTTTAAGATGTATGACATATGTAAAAAGTGTCTAGATATGTGTCGTATGATGTGCCAAAAATATTCCATGTGTTGTGTACGTAGAAAACCGAATTTTCGATGTTTATCGATTACCCGATTTTTCTCCAATTAAATTCCAACTTTTTGCACATGTTATATATATTATGTTACACATAATATATATAATATATACTTTAAATCTCAGCACTTGGCTGGTCTCAAGTGGCGCCATTAACATGTGACAAAATTAAAATTGGAATCTTCACATTTTGGCCTTAATGTGGGGTGATTTGTGTGTGTCAACATGGAAAGAATTTTTGGCTGAAAATATCACCCTAGGCACGAAATTGTTGATGATTTTTGAAGTATAGGGGCTGGCCATTTATTTATGGCAAGTACGTGACACGTTGGCGAAGTTTCGGTATTCGCCCGATACGACAATTTTCGGTTTAGAACCTTTTAACGTGTCGTATTTAATTTGTCATCATCATGACTTATATCATATGATATAAGACCTGAATATACTCATAAATATGAGTTAAGTATAGTGGTGTGACGTTAACGTACGTACGTAAAATATATAACGTGTCGGTAGTACGTTGGAATACATGTGTATGTGCCTTTTTCAAAAAATCTGAAAATATATGTATTAATATATGTATATGGCGTGTATAATGAATGAGGGGAGGAGGAAAAGACTTTCCTTCATTAGCCTTGTTGCCTTTGTGCCTTTTTCAAATGTTGTTTCCTTTAATGAACTACTTAGTTTAATTAACTAAGTACTTCACTTAATGAACTAGTTTAGTTCATTAATGGTGGCACCTGAAAATAGTATAAACATAACAAATGTTTGCCATATGATGTAAGCTTTAACGCTTCATGGCTCATTAGTACGGCACCATTATATATGAGCTAAATAAGGCAAGTAATAAGCAATGTATCATGTATACATGTATATCATGCACACGTTTTACGTCATTCATTTAAATCACATATTTTGAAATCATTCAAACCACTTTTTCTCTACAGTGCATACCTTCGCACATTCTTCGATGTTATAAAGATGCCATGATGCCCTGCTGAGGTGCCGCTGAGGCTGAACAGCCATACTTAGGCGCTGAACTGCTGAACTGCAGTACTTTGTATGCTGGGCTACTTGAATTGAGCCGTTGACTGTTGTTGACTAACGGACGATTCAGTTATGGTTTATCATAACATAAATGAAGATATATTAAGAGACCGTTGAGCGATCTGATTTAAATCTTTTATGAAAAATTTTTTAGGGTTGAGATGGTGGAGGCTTTCGGAGTCAAAATATGACATTTTTGCATCTAAGTAACGTAAGTGAAGAACCATGCTTTGATGTCATCTTTATCTTGTTTTGACACAATTTAAAACTGATCTTTTATAGTCGAATGAACATCTACAAAATACGTAGTGTCTATAATACATATTTATTTGTAAGATAAAAATATCAATTTTAAAAAAGTTCTATGAAAGAACGATACCTAGTTCAAATGGTTAGATTTAAGACACTAAGAACCATAGATTTTATGTTTTTTTTTTGTAATTAACCATAGATTTTATGTTTGAATCTCTATAAGTACATTCAATCAATCAATCAATCATACCCAGTATATCCCAACGACAGCAAAAGCTATCGCTAGGGTCTGGGAAAGGTGAGTGGCAAGCAAACACTACCTCCATCCCAAGGGATAGAGAGTTTGCTTCCAGTGAGACTCTCCGCTCTATATGTACTGCATAGATAGCACAATGATAGGAATATGTACTAGTGAAGGGATTTTATTAAACATAAAAGAAAATCTTTTGATATTAAAATAGTCATAACAGAGGGTATGCACAAATAGTTGAAAGACAAATACCGAAACAAAAAAGTGCAAAGTCAACTGCAGTGTAAATACTATCTAATCCTCTAAGGTGCCTCTATAACCTGTCTACCCCTCCTTAACCTTAATCATCTGCATCCATGAACTCCTATCCTGGATCATATCCTCAAAGAGGTGTAACTCTAGTAAATCATGCCTAATATGCTCATCCTACGTTAGTTTTGGCCTGCCTTTACCCCTCTTCCCTTCTACAATGAGGCTTTCAATTGCTCTGACAGACGACGTTGTCTGTCTCCCCTTGACATGCCCAAGTCATCTCAGTCTTTCCTCTCTTATCTTATCTGCTACACTAGCCACCCCTAACCTTTCTCTGTATACCTCATTTCTTATCATGTCTAGCCTTATATGCCCACACATCCACCTTAGCATCCTCATCTCTGCCACTTCCATCTTCTGTGACTGCGTCCTCTTGATGGCCCAGCAGTTTGTTCCATATAACATTGCCGGTCACATTGCCATTCTATAAAATTTTTCCTTTAATTTAGTTGGAAAACTCTTGTCACACAGCAATCCTGAGGCCGCTCTCCACTTACACCAACCTGCCTGAACTCGGTGTACTACGTCACTCTCTATGTCCCCATCTTTCTGTACAAATGATCTTAAGTACTTGAACTTACTTGGGACCACTTGACTCTCGATGGTGAGTTGGCTATTCTCATTGTCGGCTATGCGGCGGCTGCGCCGCTGAAGTCGCAGTGCAGATACTCAGTCTTAGAACGACTAATCCTTAGGCACTTTTCTCTCTAACGCACCTTGCCACTCCTCTAGTCTCATACTCAGGTTATGTCTATTTTCCGCGACTAATACAATATCGTTAGCAAAAAGGATACACCATGAGACTGTTTCTTGGATCGGCTTTGACAACTCGTCTAGGACAACTGCAAAAAGAAATGGGCTCAAAGTGGACCCTTGATGTAGGCCTACCTCCATCGGATAGCAGTCTGTATTCCCTACAGGCTCATAAACGGTTGTTTTCGTCCTAGAATACATATCCCTAGTTATGTCTATATACTTCATAGGAACCCTTTTGCGTCCAGACTATCTCATATCAGTCTGCGTGGCACACTATTATACGCTTTTTCAAGATCGATGAAAACCATATGTATGTCGCGCTTCTTCTCCCTATACTTCTCCATCAATCTCCTTAAAATGTGTATTGTCTCCGTAGTTGACCGTCCTGACATAAAACCAAATTGGTTTACCGTAACTTGAGTTTCTTCCCTAATTCTGGTGTCGATTACTCTCTCCCATAACTTCATAGTATGACTTAACAATTTAATCCTCCTGTAATTCTCACAATATTGTACGTCTCCTTTTTTCTTATATAGAGGGATCACTACACTCTTTCTCCACTCATCTGACATTTTTCCTGTTTTGGAAATAACGTTGAACAGAGTAGTTAGCCATTGAACCTCCTCATCTTCTCAACACTTCCACGCTTCAATGGGTATGTTATCCAGACCAACTGCCTTAGCTCTTCCTATCTAGTTGAGTGTTCTCTTCATCTCTCCTTGTGTGATGCTACGACAATCGCAGTTGTTATGTTGTCGTTTTTGGGTAGCGATGCTTTCTCTTTTTTTTTGGACGACCTTTCCGTTGTTGAAAAGATTGTGAAAGTATGTTTGTTATTGTCCCTTGATAGAATAATTGCATGTGATTGATGGTTCTTTTCATATATCGGTAGTTCATTTCACATAGTGTAATGGCTTATTGCATAAATCTATAGAATGACTTAGAGTTAATTGTAATTTTTATTTAATTTTTTCGGTTATTGCATAAAATATTCAAAACTTCTTGCTCAAATCTTGTTAAATTATTGCACTAAATATCAATTTTGTTGCTATCAAATCATCCCCAATAATATAGAATATATACTTAGTCTAACAAACTAAATATTTTTATGATCAAACGAAACCTGGGCAGCATGAATCATTTGCAATTTTTCATACAGCTGAAAAATTCCTTCTTCACCAACCTCTTTTTTCTGCCTGCCGCAGTAACTTTCTTACAGTCGCCGGTGGTTAATGACCATTTTCCGTCGCTGTCGTCATCGGTGGTAGGCCATCTCCGGCTGTGTATTTTGCTAGTTAATAGTGGCCTTACACCAACATTTTTCACTCTTGCTACAGTTGAAGCACCCCAAAAATTAACCCTCCGAAGAAATGCGTTTTCCACTCCTTGACTTATTTCTGCCGTTTCGTTTGCAGGAGCTCTGGCGGACCGGTAACTACTGATGCGGAATTTGATTTGAGGAAATTGCTGACGAATTAGGTAAATACTGCTAGTTTTCTTCACTTCATTAATTCAGAGGGTTTCGAATTTTCGCTCCAATTTATTGCCCATGTTTGTTGTTGCTGCTTTTCGAGAAAATAATTTCAACATTCTACAATCATAGAAAGCTTTTCCTACCCCTTCTGTACTTCAACTGGTCTTGTTCCGGGAAAAAGTAAGAAGCTTTCAGCCTCATTACCCCCTAATTATCCAATTTTTTCAGATAGTTACGCAATGAATGGGTGGTGTATCTCATGGTGAACTGATTCTACCTTATATTATCATTAGATAATACCAACTGTTATGGCATTTTCCGTTTCGATCATCTGAGCAGTTACCTCTTTATTTCGAAAGCACAAAGCAAATTAAAGGAAAAGGAAGTCTAAAAATTGTCTTCTGATGTTTTGCTGTCAACCTTTGGCCTCTCGTTTATGATACCCTTCAACTGAAAGGGTTAGGCATAATGGAAAATCTTCAAGCGAACTTGGATGGAACTTGAGGATTTTCTATTGTCCTATGCCTACCATGTCACTCCTTCAATATAACCAAATTCCGGCAAACGTATAGTTGCTCAGTAATTTTCTTGGTCAAGTAATCCAAATCACCACAGCCTGACCCAGACCTGAAGGATGGCCACGGTCATAAGTTCATTGTTGTGGAAACTTTTGAGCTTTAATGTACGTTAAGATGGCAAAGTTCTCCGCCCCTCCCAAATCGCCGCGTAGTCCGTAACATCGAAATTTTGAAAATTTTGATAGGATGAATTCCATGAAAGCTTCTTACATTATATAAGAAAGACATAATTTTCCAGTATGCCAATTAACATAGCAAAAAAGGTCCTGCACTTGCTACCAGTAGCATGCACATCTTATATATCGGAAATTCTGTAATATAAGTTTTTCATATTGACTATTCTTTTCAGGGCTCAACTATTTGATGTTCTGATTTAGAAATAACTTGCTGTGGATGTTGATTAGATAAAAGTTTCATGAATGATTTAATTGTTTCCCAGGAAGTTGGTTGGCAAATTAGCGATCATTATTTGATACTCGTTGTTGCTATCTATTCTCTGGGGTTTGGAGGTGTATCCTGCAGCAGTTGAGGATATAACTGACGTAAATGGAAAGATACACAGTAAAAGATGTGATTGATCAAAAATATGACCGATTTGAGTGCAGATTTGATGATAATAGAAGTGAGGGGCTTGGTTCTTCTAATCAAAGGTTTTTCCATGATCCGTACACCTCAACAAACAACAGCATAAGGCCTCCAGATATTGGGTTTCCACTTGTAGCTAGACCTGTTTTGAACTATTCCATTCAGACTGGTGAAGAGTTTGCTGTTGAATTTATGCGAGACAGGTTCAACCCAATGCAGCAGTTTATTCCAACTTGTTCCGGCACTAATAGTAATGGTACGACTACCTATATGGATATAAATGGCGCACCAGGAATAGCAGCCTCTGAAATCGCCATGATTTCCCCTATAGAAAATGATCAGGAGTCCCATCATGACAAAAACAATATATCTTCAAAACCAGTGGAGGTTTTCCGCCATCCGAAGTTAGAGACACAAGCCTCATGTAGGACTAGCATCTCTCATGTGCGTGATCTGCGTGGTACTTCTGGTGTTTCAGATTCTTTATTGCCAATACTTAAATTTCTCTGCAGTTTTAGGGGTAGAATTTTGCCTCGTCCAAGTGATGGAAAGCTCAGGTATGTGGGTGGTGAAACACGCATTATACGGGTAAGAAAAGATATATCCTGGGAGGAGCTCATGCAGAAAGCATTGGCTATCTACACTGAGACTTGCGCAATTAAGTATCAACTTCCTGGAGAGGACCTTGATGCCTTGGTATCAGTTTCCTGTGATGAGGACCTGCAGAATATGATGGAAGAATGTATTGTGATCAAGGAAAGTGGACCTCCAAAACTTAGGATGTTTCTCTTTTCTGCTGTTGACTTGGATGATTCTCAAATTGGCCTTGGTAGTACGGAAGGTGATACTGAGGTTCAGTATGTTCTTGCTATAAATGGTATGGACTTTGGATTAAGAAGGAATTCCTTATTTACCAGGAGCACATTAAGAAATAATATGGATGAGGTTCACAGTTCAAGCGTCGAAAGGGAGTTTGATGGAATTGCAGCTGGCTTTGCTGGAATTAGTATGGGACAAGGTAGGGATGATATGTTTCCTGCTGGTCAGTACATGCAGTCATTGGTACAAAATTTATCACAGCCGTTTGATTTGGATCCACCTCGTGACATGGTTAACATGTTGCCTAGAGAGATAGAAGGGAATCCATTACCCACTCCCCAACCAAGAGAAAGTTCCTCCCATGCAGATGTCAAAAGCACAGTTCAAGCTAATAAGATGCAACCATACGATTTTGGTTGCAGTGGGTCCGATCTCTCAGTGAATATAGAAATCTCAGTTCCAGAATCTATCCAAGTGTCTATTGCTCAAAAGGGAGGCCTCCCAGAGGCGACATCATACAGCAGCAACATGTGTGCACAAGGTCCTGAAATTGCAGTTGGTCAGTCGAGAGTTGATCCAGATATCTCAGTGAGCAAGCAAAGTGAATGTACAAAAAGTGAGAGTGTTGAGAAGGATGCACATGTGGAGAGAAAGATGAGCAGGGAAAATTCAAGCCAAAAGCTGAACGAGCCTCAGAAATTCTCAGTGACAGGAAGCAAAAAGGCTGCATCTTCAAATCCATACAATGGTCATGTTTCCAGTTTTATATCTAAAGATGAGGCACAACCAGTTCCTACTACAAGCTATCTGAGTCCTACTACCATTGCATCAAGACTTGATGAAAATTCTCAGCAACCTGTTAACAGTTCAGCTACTCTTGGAGTTAAGGAAGAGAAAGTGGACAACTATTACGAAGATGGCCAGTCGTGTGCATCTAGCAGAGCATATGTTGACGACTTTGGTGATTTTGAGTCGCCACAAGACTTGAGCTATGAACTACCAGTGCTTCCTCAGCGTATTTTTCATTCAGAACGAATACCTAGAGAGCTAACTGGTCTAAATCGTCTATCGAAGTCTGATGATTCGTCTGGCGTTCAGTTTCTGGTGGCGCAAGCAAATGTTTCACAGCTTAATGAATCAATAGATCAGCATCAGCTGCGTGGAATGAATGAGATTGTAGCAGAGTCTGCTGATATGGCCGATAATTCCTCCACCAAACAAGAACTTTTATCCTCTGGAAGAAGTCTTCATTCTAATGTCCCTGGTACAGAAGATAAGGTGGAACTATTACACAAGGTTTTCATGGCCGATGATAAATTTCATCTAAGCCCCAGTAATTCTAAAGAAGTTTTTGAATCAAATACCCGGAAGTCTGAGGTAAAGGTGTTACCTGCAGAAGAAGAACCTTCTGGAGCTAATCTTCTTATTTCAACTCCGGCTGGTTTTTCTCAAGTGCAGGATGAGTCTGTTCCTAAGGTAAGAGAGCTTACATTGAGTGAGGGGGCTAGCAGATCAATGAATGGAAGCAACATAATGGTGCAACTTCCGCCTGTGGCTGAAAGAGGCCATCCTGGTGTAGACGTTTCTGAGGAAAAGCCTTCTGTGAAGTTTTCTTCTCCGGAACACCAAGACATCCTTATCGATATTAATGACCGTTTCCCCCCTGATTTTTTGTCTGATATATTTTTGAAATCTCAAATAATGGGGGAACTAGAGCGAGTTTCTCCATTTCCAAGAGACGATAATGGTCTGAGTTTAAATTTGGAGAATCATGAACCGCAACATTGGTCATTCTTCCGGAAGTTGGCGCAAGATGACTTTGTCAGGAAAGATGTCTCTCTAATGGATCAAGATCATCCAGGTTTTTCCATGCATGCAAATGTTGAAGATGAGAAATTTTTGGAGTGCAGATTTCCACCTCCCCATTACGGAGTTCCAGAGGAACCTCATCGTTTCTCTAGGCCAAATACTATGAGTTTTCCCTCAGATTATGACCCTGCGAAGGATACTGGCAGTGAAACCACACATCTCGAGGACCCAATGAACTCAGCAGTGCCTGAAGCAGATTATCTGGTATTATATCCGTCTTCCATCTTCCTGCTTATTTTTTCTTTTTTTTTTCTTTTTTTCCTTTTTAAATTCTATTTCTTTTGTAAGGATTTTTTTTGGGTCTGGTGGTCTCAGATGTTCTGATTAGATTTTTTTCATTAAAGGTGAAAGATGGTGAAAATTTAGCCTTTTCTCGGATTGATCTGGGTTTGAGAGATTTTGATCCTAGCAGCTTGCAGGTATTGTCCAAATTGATAAACTGTGATTTCATAAGCAAATTGCAATATTAAAGCTAATGTCAATATCTTTTGTTGCATATTTTGGTGATCTGACATTTGATTCAAAGTTAATGTCTTGAAAAGTGGTTCTTTGAGGCCAGGGAATGTCAACTATTTTCTAAAGTAGACTCTTGGAGAAATACCATGCTTATATCCTCAGCTGATGCTTGGAGTTTTCTTATCCTGGTGTAAAATTGTTAGAGTAGCTGCATCCACCTTCCAGATGACAGCATATTCAGATTGCGCTGAACCACACTTTAGCCATATTCATGAATTAATATTAAAATTCAACTGGAACTGGTTCTTCTGCTATCTTGCAGCCTGCATGCCTACTGAATGGAGGTTCTCTCACTTGGAAAAGTGTATTGCTGGCTTTTGGCTAAGCTAAGATTCCTGTTATTTTAGGGATACTATAGTTGCAATCAATCATTCTGGTTTGGCTATGTGGTTTTAACGATGATATGTGTGTACATGGTCTATCAATGTTCACGGAAACTGATAGACCAAGTATGACAAAATGTTTTGAGTCTTCTCTACTCCTGAAGGTGAGTACCCTTCTTTTACCTGATTTGTCTTAATAATAGTCTGCCAATTGTGACATTTCTAGTACCAAGCTGAAAAGAAAGATATATGAAGAACATCAATCTATTCGGATAAATGAAAGCTAAAAAAAACCCACTTTCATACTCGTTAGAAATTATTTTCAAACTAGTAACCGCCGTGGTCCTATTTGACTTTTTCTTCCTATTACCCCCCATTAACCGACCAAAAGCCTTGTGTTATCCATAATTTCCATAGCTTTAGCTCTTGGCCCTTTGCTCACAAGTTGATACTTTCATTGATTGCTTTCGTGCCACACCCCGTGCACAGCTGCAACCAAGCTTAGTTTCATCTTCGTGCCACTCTAATATTGAGAAGCTATGGTCCCCGGTGATTCAATCAAGAAACTGCTGCCAAGTATGCAGCCTTTGCTTGCACAGAGTGGACTTTAGAGTAGACAATGAAATTCTTCTTGAGTAGGAAGGAGAAAAAATAGATGATCTCTGTTCTCCTGTAGACCCATGCACGGCATACAATAGTTCTGTTGAATAAGCCCCATTCTAGCAGCTTGTCCTGGGCAAATATCCGATCCAAACGTGTTACCCCCAAGATGAATGCTTCACTAGGAATATACCTCTCTGGCCCAAACTACGAGCCCATGGGACACTCGGAGTTTGTACAAACAGGGATCAAGAGTGCTCTTGAGGGACACTGCTTTAATTTATCCTTTACGTGGTTTCCGTTAAGGTGGATTTTAATGCAATCATCCATGAAATCCTGAGGTTCCTCATGCCAACACTTTGCCTTTATGCCAGTTTGCTTCTTTTATGCTGGTCTTTTAAACATGTGAATAATCATTACAGGATTTGTTTCTTGATTGAATCTCTGTTAAAGGTTGGGTAATGGCCTTGTAAAGTTTTTTTTTTAAAAAAAAATAAAAAATAAAAATCACTTGCTCATGTTTGCTGCAAGTTTGGCGTGTGTGTATGTCTTGTCTGTAAGGGTTTGAGGCAATAGTTGTTGGTAGAAAACTATGGACTATTGATACATTGGGGAGTAATGAAGCCTTGATTTACAGATGCTGCTATATCAGTTATAATAATCAACTCTTTGCCTCTTTTACTTTACTTTTCTTGTTCTGTGGCTTTGTAAGCTTGCTGTTTGCTAGCTTGATCTTTTGGTTTGGTCATCCAGAGCACTGCCCAAAAAGTTAATCTGATTTTTATAGATCAATTGTTAAAACATTGTGTTACTTGATTTAGGATATTATATTCGTGCATAATGTGTTGCTGGCTTGCTATTTTAGATCATTAAGAATGAAGATCTTGAAGAGTTGAGAGAACTCGGGGCTGGAACATTTGGAACTGTGTATCATGGGAAATGGCGTGGAACTGATGTAGCCATTAAGAGAATAAAGAAAAGCTGTTTTACAGGCCGGTCATCTGAGCAGGAGAGATTAGTGAGCTCTCTTCTCAGCTTTTGTGTTCCCATAGCTAGTTAGGGCACCATCTGTCTATGACTGTTCTATGAAAGGACTACTTACTTGATTACCGTCTTTGTTGATTGCTATCCTGCAGACAATAGAATTCTGGCGTGAAGCTGAAATTCTTTCAAGACTTCACCACCCAAATGTGGTGGCATTTTATGGGGTGGTGCAAGATGGACCAGGGGAAACGCTTGCCACAGTGACTGAATTCATGGTTAACGGTTCCCTCAGACATGTTTTAGTTAGTAAGGAGAGGTAAAGCTATTTATTATCTTCTATCTTCAGAGACACATTTTTGCTTGGGGCTGTGCATTAATTTTTGCTTGTTGCTGTTAATTTCTTGAAGTTTGTGTAGCTCTTCCTTGATGCTTTTTTGGGCGAATACCTTCATGATGTTTCAACCTCTCTGTTTCGTGTATGCAGGCATCTTGATCGCCGGAAGCGCCTGATTATTGCTATGGATGCTGCCTTTGGCATGGAATATCTGCATTCAAAGAACATTGTGCATTTTGATTTAAAATGTGATAACTTGCTTGTCAATTTGAAGGATCCTTCTCGACCCATCTGCAAGGTGCCAGTTTCGGATCTGTTTGTCGCTGTTTTTTGCTGCTACATAACTGCGTAATGGTGGTGTTAATAGTTGGATATTATGTGCTGATTTCACAAACAAATATGGTTGACTAAGATGCTTTGATAGATCTTATTCAGTACTAAGTCTTTCAGGGTGATCGCGAGTCTGATTCTTCTTTTCTTACCTAAGCCAGAATTGGAAATCAGTTCGAAGCTAGAAAAGCAACTATTGGCTTAAACGAACCAAGTCTGTTAATAGTATTTTACGATATGCAGGTTGGCGATTTTGGGCTTTCAAAAATTAAGAGAAATACCCTGGTTACTGGTGGAGTGAGAGGAACCCTTCCTTGGATGGCTCCTGAGCTTTTAAATGGCAGTAGTAGTAAAGTTTCTGAAAAGGTACATTTTCTTAGAAAGTTCATTTGCTTTCTGTTATGACGTGGAATACTAGGGTACTTAAGGAGCATATCCTCTACATATGTACTCCTTCCTTTCCAGTACCGCAGACTGCAGGAAATATGAATTAGTGAGAAGAGATCATTCAATGCATCATCTGGTCATTAAAACTGATCCAAAATTCTACTTTTACACTTTGACAAGTGACTTGCTTACACTTTCTGGAAATCGATACATCATTAGCTTACTATTAATGTATTGTCTTTATTGGTCGTTTACATACAAGGATTGGAATTGAATATAATTTGATAGGTTTATTGTGGAAAGTGGACAACACTACTGGCCTGTTTCTTTAATCTACCTCAGATTCCACATTCTTGTCTTGTGTGTCTGGGTTTTTTTTTTTTTGAAGTCCCTCGTTAGGTTTCTGTGAGCATGATATAATTTGAAAACAGTTTGGATGGATATGTTCAAAGTTCCTTTCTATTGATAGAATACAGATTCTTAAGATGTAGATGTATGCAGTTGGTGACTGAGAAATAACAAAATTATTTATCAGGAGAAGGAACCTGTTCTAATTTATGGGATCACAACAATTTGGCATTTTTAAGATTGAATCAAATGCAAAAGATTACAGTCTGTGGCCTCCGGCTTTGAATTACTCAGATGACTTTCTTCCTTGGTGATATTTTTCCCCTCTCTAATTATTTTCTTTTGGTTGTAGGTTGATGTGTTCTCGTTTGGAATTGTGCTGTGGGAGATTCTTACTGGTGAGGAGCCTTACTCCAACATGCATTATGGAGCCATCATAGGTTGGTTAAAATTGCATTTAGTCATACTGATTTTTGTTTTATCCCTTTCCTAACAACGGTTTTTGGCATTGCTGCTGTTTATAAATATTGTCATGTCCCTTTTTGAGCTTTGGCTTTTGAGTAGCTTTGGAGATTGATAATACAGGCTCTGGAAATTCATTTGCAATTCAATCTTAACTTGGATAGTTGCCTCTTTCAGTGGCATGTGTATTTATATTTATCTCTTTGGTTTCTGTTTTTGTGTTTTGGGATACATAGATGTATACTTTTTAATTTTCTCATTTATTTAAACTGATGTTATTTTTGTAAGTGCTGCTTGATTTTTTTATTTTATTTTTTTTTTTTGGGGGGGGGGGGGGGGGGTGGAACAGGTTTTATTTCTTTATTTTGGGATAAAAATGTGTATTAGGTAATAAACTTGTGTTTCACACAGTTTAGTAAAGTTGAATGTAATACTTGTGTCCTTTTATCTTTAAAGATTTTGTTTGAGTGATTTGTTAAACTATATTATTTGATGTATGTACGCTTTTTAATGATGGAAATAATTTTTAGTATCTTATGTTTCTATGTTTTTGAATATTTGTTATTTTATAAATATATTGTTTTCTTCTTAACATATATGATCCAAAGGTCAATCGGTCACCCACCGGTTGAGCCAATGGCCGATTGATCCGGTCATCACATAGGGTTGATGTCCAGTCCATATTTAATAATTATGATTCAAACTGGTGAACAGTTGTGCCAATTGGCCCAAATTGGTTTTATGGTTCTTTTGATGACGTTGGTCTGAGAATTCCTACGAGGACTTGCCGCCAGCTTCGATTTGAGAGTCACCTCCATTGTTAAGATCCAGAGGTCTCTTGTCCTCTCAAAAAAACATCTTATCAACAAGGGCCATTTTATTGCAGTTGCATATTCTGTGTCACTGTTACCTCAACGGCAGCCATCCATATGTACGATAGAAGGTAATTGGATGTATAGAACAGCGGTGAGTGGGAATGGATACTGAATTCTTTGTACCATTTTGTTGTATTTGGGTCGGCACACAGCCAGGCAGTGAGCTATTCTTTCGCCTTTTACTAAAGTATTTGGGTTGGCCTCACATCCCATTGGAAAAGAGGGAGATCGTTACATCAGTGAGGGTAGATGTGGAAGAACGCAGATGATATTGGGACTTCGGAGTAGGAAAGTTGAGTTCTGTATAACAAAAAAACATTATCGAAGGAAGAGAGTTTGTTGGGAACTAGTCTGATAGTCAATGATTTTAGGGTTACCTTTTTGGTTGATGCTTGACAAGCACTTAAGCCGAGCATTATCGGCTTACCATTTTACTTCGATCAAGTCAAAGTGAATCGAATCATTTTAAGTATATACCGCCTGTCTGCTCCTTTGTGGCCCTATTTTGAAGTTGGTTGTGAGCAAATGTCAGAAAATAAGAAGGGAGGGGACAAGGTGCTGATGGGCACTGTAGTATGAGCATGGGAGCTCGCAGTGTCCCATCCTTAGCCATTCGATATCGAATTTTAATTTCGTTCATTTGTAATTTTGTATCCTCATGCCAGTTCTTGCTTGCTAATCCCTATGTACTGTCTTGTGCCTGTGGCAATTAGGTTGGTGATTACAGAATGTTGTACTTTCTCTTAGTTATTAAATGAATTTTCTTATTCTATCTTATTCAGGGGGCATAGTGAATAACACATTGAGGCCACCTGTGCCCAGCTTCTGTGACGCTGACTGGAGATTGCTTATGGAGCAATGTTGGGCTCCCGATCCAGCTGCGCGCCCCTCCTTCACTGAAATCGCCAGACGGTTGCGCCTCATGTCAACTGCAGGAGGCCCAAGTGGACAGCAAAGTAACAAGCAGAACCAGATTTCCAAGTGAATACGTTTCGCTTCTGTTTTATCTCCGACTTCTAATTGGTCCCATAAGCTGCTTAGGTATTATACGATAAGCTTTTTGTGTGAGTGTGAAGGTTGGGCTGCAGCTAGATGTGTGTAGAAAACATGTATTTATAGTCACTTTGTATGAAGTGTTTCGAGTCTTTATTCAAAACCTGAAGAATTACCACCTTATTTAATATGTATAGCATTATTCGTTTAAGTGCAAAGTAAATATAGTGCTCCATTTCACTTATAATATATATAATGCTACATTTTTGTATTTCTAATTATGATTCCGGTGATGTATATAGTAGATATGACATTGTGAAGAAAGTTCTGTGTACATCTTAACTGCATCATTTGACGTTTTTATTTTTTTGCCTCCTTATGTGAAGTAGATTGCTGTTCTCTTGTTTGGTAAAGGACAGCGGTAATGATGTATTCTCTGCCGGTAACATTTTAAAGACCTTGTGTAATTTATTTGTAAGTCAACAATATATGCCTTGAGCTTACATGCGTAATATAAATCTTGATGTTTTCTGAGGGTAAGAAACCAACTTAAATTGCCTGCCACAAGGGAAAACTTATCCTCTATCCACAAAATGGTACATCTGCGTCCAATTTGGATAGGCTAACTTGGGAACTTCTGAGTATTTTGAAGACATCATTCAATTGGAAAAAAGCCAAAAATATTATTTTAATAAGAAAACTTACAATTGTAGTACGAATTGAAAAAATTTCCTGTAATAAAGACACATTTGATATAAACGTCTAGGCTCAGGATGTCAAATGTCAAAGACGTTCTAGAATTTGCACTCAGGACGCATTTGCTACTGACGTCCCATGTAGGACGCGATTGACAGGAGGGACAGCAGTATTAGAACACGAAAACCATCTAACTAGGACGTTACTGGAAAAGACTTCCTAACATGCAGAACGCTAATGGCAAGAACGTCTGGGGTGTCGTCCTATGTGCTGGACTACCAACATTTTCCATCTGTAATCCGACTTTATTTAATCGCGATGATATTTTAATAAAGAAACTATCTTGAAAATCTTTTTTACAATCTCCACATAGTGAAAAATGCGTTCAAAAATCCACATTGCTCTGTATTACGGAGGTGAAAGGTGAATTCACATAATGAAATTGCATATGATTGTGCTCCAAACAAAATAACGAAGGTTCCAAGTGATATCGTGCATAGAAAATTTAAAGAGCGAGTTAAATCAAGATTGGAGCTGAATGAAGATGTTGGAGCAATTAAGTTGGTCTGTCGCTACCCATTCAAGTCTAATGCAGCTACTTACGTTTACAATTTGGCTAGCATTTTTGACAAGGAAGACTTAAAATCAGTTCTAGAAATTCCATTTGTTGTCCAACCCAGGAATAGAGATATATTTAACACTTCGTGATGTTTCATCATCAGCGGCAAATCTTATTGGTGGTGCTATAGATAAAGATATTGTTGGTGGATCTACATATAATGTAATTGGGAGTTGCTCATCACATGCATCTGTAGAAGATCAAACTAATATAGAAGATGGAGAAAATGACGATGATGATGAAATCGAGGACGATGAAGAAGAAGAAGATTATTTAGAGGACCTTGAGGAATCGGAGGATGAAGAAGAGGTGTCTCAGCCAGTGATACCTCATTTTGACAAAAATGCTGCGTAATGAAAATGGTGTATGGTGATCGACTTGAATCTTTTGGTGAGTTGCCTCGCTACATGCCTGCGTTGAGGGATCAAAAGAAGGATATAGTCCGATGGATGCATGACCCAGAGTTGAGCACTGTCGATCAAAAGGTGTTTGGAACAGTTTTTTAGGTATTCAGACCATCAATTTTAGGGTTCAAATATTTTCGTTCGATGATATCAATAGACAATACGCATTTGTATGATAAGTTAAGAGAAAACTTATTGATTGTCGTTGATGTTGTATGATAAGATCAGTGAAAGCTTATTGATTGTTGTTGAGGTTGATGTCGTTGAACATATATTTCTAATAGCTTATGCTATTCTTGATGAGGAGAACGAATATAATTGGGGACGGTTGCTTGGTTGCTTCAAAATATCTAGCAACATATACTTGGCGATATGAAAGATATATGTTTGATTTCAGATTGATCTAAGAGGACTCCAAACAGCAATTCGAGCAAATTCTACATGGTAACCACCTTATGTATACCATAGATACAACAATAACAACAACATTACCATAGATACTGTCTCCTTTATAACAAAATGAATTTTTAGGTAAATATTTTTACAAATAATTGACGTGTATTATAGCTATTGTCTTTATAATAAGTTGCTTAAGGGTTACAAAAATCAAACTAGCACAATAAAAGTAATATAACTATAACATGAAAATAATAAAAATAATATAATAAGAATAACAATAGTATAAGAACAATAATAAAGTAATAACATTATACTAATAACATACATACAACATTAACATAATAACAACAACATACTAACACAATAACAGCATGACGCAAATAACATAATATATAACATAACGGTAATGTATTAATAATAACAATAGCATAATAATAACAATAGCAAGCTGAATATCAAATTTAAAACTATTAAAAATAGACATTATCACTAGTTTGTCCAGTTATAGCTCGTCGTAGATTTCGTATCTGTCAAGCTGTTTTACTCTTCAATTCACTGTTGTGAATACAATGCAAAATATTTTTTTTTAAAACGGAATTCTGAATGGCGTCTTAGGTGGGCAGTTTTTCAACCCCCATTTGATTTTGCGTGAGGCGCTATTCAAAATGATACCTTAGCTATTTAAGAAATTTTTCTCGTTCATATCATATTTGTAGTTTTTCTTTTTAAAACTACATTATTTTTTGAAATTTCCCATCTTTTCCATATGCTTCTGTTTACTTGTTCTTCTATTTTTTTTCCTGGTTTATATACCGAAATAGCCTACAACACAACAAAAACACAAAGAGAGTGATTCAACAAAATTCAAAAGATAATAAAATAAAAAAAATCAAAATAAAGCTCGTGAAACAAGTTGACATGTGGGCGTGCATAGTTATAAACAACATTCTGAATGTATTAGGTTTTTACGTTTTTTTATAGGGCTTGAGGAGAGGTCGCATCGTTTTGCGATCTGATATACGCAGTCTTACTTTACACTTTG
Source organism: Eustoma russellianum (assembly GCA_036186865.1). Taxonomy (NCBI): domain Eukaryota; kingdom Viridiplantae; phylum Streptophyta; class Magnoliopsida; order Gentianales; family Gentianaceae; genus Eustoma; species Eustoma russellianum. Next base: position 10,769,998 of record AP025054.1, on the reverse strand, counting down.
TACAAGAGACTGTTTTAGCGTTTCGAACTCGTGACTTCAAAGTCACAAATCAACAACATGGAGGGTTTAATTGACAAGATCAATCAATCAACTACGAAAACAGGCAAGCAAGATTAAAACTATGATGAAGTCTATGTCATCGTAACTGAAATAAAAATTTATTTGATTCATGATTTAAATCATATTTCCCATTGTGACGATTTTCTTATTCACAGGTTTACTCACTGGCGTTTATCAAAATCTCGATCAAAATTGTATGATTTGTGCAAAAGCAAGACAAAACAGAAAGTTATGAATGAAAGTTTAAAATATTAAATACAAACAGTTTAAGAATGACAAATGATTTAAATCAAAATTATTAATGTAAGTCCTTTGTTTGTAGCTTTTATGAAAAATTAAAACTCATTAGCTTTACTCTAAGAGTTTTAGAAAATTTTCTTTTTCTACTTCTTCATTTTTATCAACATTTACACATGTAAAATCTACAGAATGTCTACAACCCATAATTAAACAAAACGGAAACATCTATTTAGCTTTTCACAATCATAGCTCAATCCATTTCTTTATTTTCGATTTTACAATTTCTGAAACTATAGTTAATAAAGTGTGAGCCCACGTGTTCAGTGTAAAAAGATGTGCCTAACTATGAATAACAATAAGTGACACATCAACGTTTAAACACCCAAAAATGAATGTTAATACAACAATAACAATTTTTTTAAAATTATTTTAAACGTAATGCATGCATATAACACATAGTATCATTCAACAACTAGCATGCCCACATACAACTGTAGTAAATATTTATTAAATACCGAGTCAGTTTATTTGTACTAACCAAGATAAGAGAATTCCCAATTCTAAATAACATTTCTATGTAAAGCATTCATACCATAACATATAAGAATTTTCCTAATGCAAGATTTCCTTGATCTTAATGATACTTCTAGCCGGAAATTGACGCAGCTTCTTCCCTCCCTCTTATGCTATAACCCCACTTGGTATGCTTTTTCACCTTCTTTAGACTAGCCTATCTATAGGTGAAATCTAGTTGCAGATTCAGTCCCCTTCAATCTAGTAATTCATTGAACTTTTACATAATTACCTTATTTATCTTCAGGAATCCGTGTATCTTTCATATCCCATATTAATTACTAATATACTTTCTTGCTTAATTCAGTTTTATATACTTTAAGAAATTCAGGGTTATTACATGACTAGGAACGACAATGAACATTTCAAGAATTATCCTCAGTTTATCAAGATATCTGGCTCCATCGAGCTTCTTCAAACAAATTTCTGATTTTTTTTTTTTTTGACATAATAAACAAAAGTAGTGAAATTTTAAAAAAAATGTAGTTACTGCAAAAACAAAATTTGAGATCTTTCAGTCAAAGATACAAGAAAACACGGTATTGTTAGTAAAAGTTCAAAACATTGCTCATTTACAAAGTATTAGAATCAATCATAGGGTTTTTTTTTATTGACTACGGAAAAGTCATCAAGTCATATTTGCTAATTGACTTCACCCTGATCATAGAACATGTCATTGTAGGACAATCAATAAATGTTACAACCAATTGTTAGGTCCGTAAAGAACATTCTAGAGGAAGATGAATAAAGCGTTTGGGTAATTCTTGAGTTTTTTCGATTTAGCTCAGGCTAACTCACGATAATCACCAAAATAATAAAGAGGAATATGAGAAGTAATGAATAAAGATTTTACTCCACTACCATTTTGTTTCTAAAGTAGATTTTCAACACAACTTTCTTATTACATTCAAAAAGAAGCAAGAACTACAACAACTACTACAACTATTGTAATAACTTGTGCAACATCAACTACTACAACAACGATTACAACAACTTGTGCAAAACTACTACTACAATAACCACAAGCAAGACCTTCGACCTTTAGAGCTTGTCTACTTTCTTCTTTACAACTTCAATAAAGTTATATCTAAGAGCTTTCACCAAATGTGTTTTGGGAGAAGAAGTAGAGTGACACTTTCAAAACAAACCTAAATTACAAGCAAGAGACCAAATATGTTTCATTTCTCTTGTATCAGACGTCAATACTCTTACAATAAAACAGTGGAAACTAGTAACAAGAGCTTAATGAGCTTTAAGCACTTTTGCACTTGAGAGCTTTTGAGATGAAGAGGAGATAGAACTTGAAGAGGTTGAAAGTTTGTAATTTCATCTTATGTGATTCTTCTATTTGTAGACGGGATCATTTTCATTTTGCAACGTTCCCTAACGCCTCACACTTCATTAATTGCATTGGAGAAGTGAAACTTATTTTCAACCATCTTACTCTTGGATTTGTTGAATTATAGCCACTAGAAAAGCTTTGATAGGTGTGCATTGAGAAGGATTGTCAGAGCAACTTGGTCCTTTTCAAAGGATTCTTAGTCCTCATTGTAATTTTTTCCAAAATTTGAAATTTTAGAGCTTTATGCAGATATAAAGAGGATGAATAAGCTAAAGCGAAAACTAGGATTATTGAAGAGGAATTTGAAGTTCTTGCTTGAATTTGAAGAGACTGGGTGATTTGGAGAAGACAATTTCACCAAACCTAAGTATTGGGCGGTCGATATTGAGAAAAGATAGGGTCAAGTGATCGAAGTTTTGATAACTTTTATAGCGGCTGAATCCATTAGACGGTATTTTTGGTCTTGAGAAGGATTGTCATAGCTACTTGGTCATTTCAAAGGATTCTTAGTCCTCATTGTAAGTTTTTCCAAATTTGAGATTTTAGGGTTTTATGCATATGTGAAGAGGATAAAGAAGATAAAATGAAAATGAGGATTATTGAATAGCAACTTGAATTACTTGCTTGAATTTGAAGAGAGTGGATGATTTTGAAGAAGAAGATTTTGCCAAAACAAGTATTGGGCGGTCAATACTGATAAAAGATAGGGTCAAGCGATCGAACTTTTGATAGCTTTTATGAACCCATTGGACGTCGATCCCGCGACTGACGTTTACATCGATCGCTCAATACAGAGATCGATCGATATACATTGATCTCTTATCAACTATGTCGATTGATTGACGTGTCCAATTTGTAGTGTTATTAAGTTTTAACTTTTTATACATTGTTTATCATGCCCAATCTTGTTCCAATTCACGATATACCTTCAGATCATCTTCAATTTCTATAATTCACGTATGTTGCATTTCTTGATCATAGAGCAACAAGTCCAACATATTTGCCTTCATCATCTTCACCTTACGATTTGAAGAAAATGATAATATCAAGTTGTTACTTCCGTATTAAAAGCCTTCTTTTTTAAAGGGAAGACTTTCTTTTCTTGTTTTTGCGGCTCCTTGACATGGGAATCCATAATAAAGTGATTATCTCGACTACACCTATAACATTTTTCACACTTTTCTTTGCCTTGGGGTGAACGTTTGAAAAACTTCCTTACTTGAGATTTGTTTCTAAAGCAACTCTTCTAAAATTTCTTAACTAGAAGTGCAACTACTTTATCTGAATCTTCGGACTCAAAATAAACCCATTGTGTAGCGCTTGTGGATACTTAATAGGATACAAGCAATTTTGCTCATCAACCAAGAATTCGTGTGCCAAATTTTTTTTTTTTGCATAATTCATTAAGAGAGGGTGTCTTGAGATTTCTGGATTCGATGATGGCCGCCACTTTGGGCGTCCACTCTATTGGCAAGGAGGTAACGAATTATGAGGCAATATCTTCATTTGATATTTTCTTGTCAAACATGAAAAATTGATTTACTATTTGGGTGAATTGATGAATAGTTTTTTCAATCTTTTCACTGCATTTCATACCAAAAATTTCGTATTCCTTCATGAGTATTAGCTTTTTGGCCATTCTTACCTGTTCAGTTCCTTTATGGATAATCTCTAGCATTTTTCATGCTTCATGAGCCATTTCAAAACCATGAAGTCTAATAGCTCGATAGTGTTTAGAACACTTGAAACAATATCAAATGTGTTTCCATAGATAGCATATTTGAGCTTTTCTTTATGAGTGTAGTCATCTTCATTCTTATATATTCTTTCACCTTTTGAGTTCATAAGCATAGGAACTTCAATTCCTTTGACAATCGCTATTTATATATCAAAGCCACACCTTTTCAAATGATTTATCATTTTGAACTTCAAGAAGAAGTAGTTTTGTGCTTCAAACATGGGAGCATTTGTGTTTCATGATGTGAATATAATGGATGCTTTGGGAGTTGAGCTAGTAAAAGTGGAGGTTGTCGTTGCCCTATTTTTTTAAATGATCTTTAACCCTGTTACTTGAAAAATTGGTCAAGCAATCAAGTGTAAGATTTGATACTAATTGTTAAGTCTGTAAAGAAACTATAAAAAAAGGCACTATAAAGAAATGTAAATAGAGTGTTGAAATATTTTCAAATTTTTGTCGATTTAACTTGTATCAACTCGCAATACTCACCAAAACAATATAGAGGAAGATGAGAAACAATGAATGAAGACATACAATTCATGTAGGTTCAAATCTCTTTGATTTGTACCCTGCTATCACTTTGTTTCCAAGGTGGATTTTCAACAACAATTTTTTATTACATTCAACAAGGAACAATAAATATAACGACAACCACTACAATAACTATTGCAGTAACAACTTGTGCAAAATCAACTACTACAACAACAATTGCAATAATAACTTGTGCAATGCAAATACTAGAATAACTACAAGTAAGAACTTTGAGCTTTTTTACTTGTTCTTCATAACTTCAATGAAATTCTACCAAAAAACTTTCACCAAATGAGTTTTGAGAGAAAAAGTGGAACGACACTTCAAAAACAAATCTTAGTCACAAGTAAGAGATTGATATGTTTGCTTCCTATTGTATTAGACTTTAATACTCTCATAATACAAAAACAAACAACAAGAGCTTAATTAGCTTTATGCACTTTTGGACTTGAGAGCTTTTGCGATGAAGAGAAGATGGGGCTTGAAAAGGTTGAAAGTGTGTAATTTTTTCTTCTGTGTTTTTTCTATATATAGAGGGGATCATTTTTATTTTGCAGTGTTCTCCAATGTCTCACATTTCGTTAATTGCTTTGGAGAAGTCCAACTTGTCTTCAACCATCCTATTCTTCAATTTGTTGAATCATAGATACCCTAGAAGAGCTTAGATATGTGTAGAACACTCAAAATATCATTAGATATGTTGGTAATAAATGCGCTATCAATTTGGAAAAGAATAAAGAGAGAAAACACTTTTAAATACGCATTAAATATGTTTGCAAGGGCAATACAAAGTTGAATTCAGTATGACATTGATTGGTTGATGTCTATCAGTTTAAAGATGGATGCCTACATCGATCAATAGATGTATTCTGTTTAGAGATTGACATCACTTTTATTTTAAATTTTAGTTTAACAACATCGATAGCTTCATTTTAGAGATCGACGTTGGATATTGTACTCTCAAATTTGAACAATTATATATAGATCGATAGATGTCTCTATTTTAGAGATCGATGTATACATCGATCAATTGATGTCACTTTTAGAGATCGCTGTTTTATTTTTACTTGGAATATAGATCGATCAATGTAGAGATTGATGTAGGACGGTGTGCTCTCAATTTTGAACAAAACTAACATAGATCGAACGATGTCTATATTTTCAAGATCGATGTATATATAGATCAATCTACGTCGAGATCGATGTGTACATGGATCTCTGTTTTAGAGATTTATGACCTATTTTTAAAGCCTGTCTTATTTCCAAGTTTAAATCAATCTTCTCTATTCTTTTCCAAACATACCAAATCTTTTAGATTCATAAAAATATTCATACTCCAACCATAATAATTCAAAAGCACACTTCAAATGTGTCCAATTTCTCGGTTAATTTATAAATATAGTTCAGAAGAGAAGTTAAATAAGTGACATTACTACTGTGGAAGGTGTAGAATAAACCAGAGTAGATTGATTGTCAATTACTGCATAATGATATGAATTCAAGAAAAATCACATATAATTACCTTTATACCCTATGTATTTAGATGTAATTACTTTTGGACTCCATCTAGCTTAAAATTCGGGTTTTACATCTCTGTGTTATTTTGTCTAAATTGAAAATAATAGTTTCTGATAAAAATGAACAAAAAATATCATCTTTTAACCCCATTTGATTTGACATATAATTCCTTACATCTCTATCTGTTTTGAAAATTTTGTTACCTTTGCTCACCATATGATTGTAGACTAAAGCTATAATTTTTATTTACTTTGACAAAAAAAAAATTCTTATTGCCAGTTTAGCTAAAAAACACAGGATGTAAAAGTCGGATTTTAAATTATAGGAAGTCTAGAGATAATTACCTCTAAACACAAGAGGTAAGGATAATTATTTGGAAGAATTATAATAATACCAAAAAAAAAAGCAACGGATGCACTATAAAAGAGTGATGGAAGCCTTACCATGAAAGTTCCACAAGCTTAATAAATTCAAGAAGTTATGCTATTACTGATGAATAAAGAAAGCAAAAAGAAATTGTTTTTGATACTCTGTTAACACTTCCTATTACTGATCAAAATAAATATCATTAACTTTGATATGGTAAAGAATATAAGAACATGGCACACAAGATGATTTGCCAAAAATATGATATGCAATCCAATTAAAATAAGATTCATTGGCAATACAAAATACATTCAGACTTGAAGTTCATGTGTGTGTATCTATGTATATATATATGCAAGGATTAAATAAGTTGAATCATGTAAAATAGAGGCAATATGATTACAATATATGTAACTTCACTTATTTCTTTAATATTTGTTAAAGTTTTGGAATATAAAGTGTCTGAAGCACTTGAGTGTTTGAAGCACATGAGATGCTAAAAGCATTTAATTCTCTAGAACCATAGTATCTCAAATTGCATAGATCCTTGCATAAGTTTTTATGAGGTGCTTTTATTCAAACACTAGTTCTCCAGTAGGCTAGTTTGAATTTCTATCTTTACATAAGTTAGTTTATCTATTTTTAAGTTCTTATCTTTGCATATTTTAATTCGTTGATTAATTGATCAGAATATTTGTCAAATATGCCATAAATTATGATATATTAATTGATTATGAAAGGGATATATGGACAACCAAATATTTCAAGGTCCATCTTTCTATGACCGCTATATATATATATATATATATATATATATATATATATATATATATCTATGAAAATTTTTTAGGTCTAGCGGTTGAATAGTATTTATCCTATTTTTGGGTCTAGAGTTCGATTCCCCTTCCCAATTTTTTCTTTAATATATATATATATATATATATATTATTTTGAAGGTAATAAATTGTTTCTGATCATGAAATATCATTTGATGTATCTTAATGAATATTTTAGACTGTGTATCTTTCCTTTATAAATCTCTTTGCCATTTTTATTTTTCTTCAAAATAGACAATGTTGGAACGACTTACATTTGCTATGCAGAAAAGGGATATTATCAGTCCCTACAAAGGCTAGCATCGAACATGTTATTTATTTATATATATGGGGAAACGACTATATGGGGTCAGGAGATTACATGATAGCGGTCACATCATGTAATCATGGTGAGATAATGACAGCTCACAGGAGGGTCCGGATTTCCTAACCGTCTTTTCTCTCACCTCCTTTGTGACCGCCCGACACGTAGCGCAGGAGGGTGGTGAGACTGAATGGAAGTGACCTCCATCCAGCCTCACCACCCCTGAACTGCCACGTGGCGTACGGTCCTTTGTTACTGCTCCACATGGAAGGTCAAAAGATCCAATTTGCTCACAGGATGACCAAGAATCATGCACCACCTAGCAAATGAGATACACCAAAAGAGGTAAAATTAGGCCTCACAATTTATGACATGACACGGTAACCTAAGACGAACTCAATCACACATTTTGCGGACTTAGATTTGACCTTTATGGGCTTGGGCAGAATCAGATTGAACCTTCTGACTCGCTAAAATTAAAAATGATTCATCAGCTTCGTTAATCTCGACATGAACATGTCCCGTAAAATCAAACTAACCTTTCAACTCATCAACACATGCGAAGAACCCGAGTAACCAATCGCAAAGAAAAACCCATACTAAAACACGTCAAACATGACCGCCGAAGCCTGCCGACCCGCGAAGCTAAAAAGTTGCGTTGGCGAATTAACCCAAACACGACCTCTCAATTTGATAGGTTAGATTTATATGCGCCTTTTAAAATTCGTAAAACCATCAAATGTGAACTCCTACCCATACTATTTATCACCCCTAGATAGAATGAAGCATATATCACATTCACGATGAAGCATATATCACCTTCATGGCTTTCAAGAGAACGGTGATAATGATATATAACAATTTTGGCTAGTAATGATGCATGCGATCTTTTTATTAGTCACCGTCTAATCGGACTTTTGAAAAATTGATGAAAATAATAGGTTGACTAACATGTCTTCATAGAAGTTGCTATATGAGGAATAAATTAAAACGCAAAGGACACATCATATATATTTTTCTTCTTGTGATGAGCATATTATTGCATATTATTAGGATTTTTTTTCAATTGGGTTCCTAATATCTTTATGTTATGGACATCTGAGAAGGAGAATTAATAATATTTATTTTATGAATGTCTATTTTACACATGTTGTGTCGATGTCATATTAAATCAACTTACTCATTGCCTTCTTCAGCTATCTATAGTAACTGTTTTTTTTCCTATAGTAACTGTTTATATTGTTTATAGTGTTGTTTATCATGTAGTTAATCTAGATATTTATAAGCGGTTCGCTAGCTATATTATATAGCTACTTACAAAACATCTTGTAAGCCATTTGTTGCTTACAAAGCATCTTGTAGCTACTGCTACTTAAAATCTTCCTTGTGAGCTATTCATGTAGCTGTTTAAAGAACTACTCTTTAGCTATCGACTATATTTGTTTGTACAAGTACTTATAAGGAAGCATCTTGACTTATCTCTTTGAAAACCTTTGCTTAAATTCTAAAAAATATTTTTTTTCCGAGGAACGAATACATTTTTTTTATGAAACACAAAAAACAAAGTACTTAACAAACAAAAAAATTGTATTCGTTCCTGAATACAAATTCCATGCTAAGTGCGCGAAGTTGGATGTTACTCATCTTGCCTTTGCTGATGATTTGATTCTACTCTCTACGGGAGATAAAGGTTCTATCATGACTCTTATGAAGAAACTGGATGAATTTGGTAATGTCTCAGGCCTGCGTAGCAACATTTCTAAATCTGAAATTTTTTTTTGGCTGGATTGAGTCTGGAGGAAAGGGAGGACATTTGTAGTCTTACTGGACTCTCGCTGGGTCAATTTTCCTTTAGGTATTTGGGTATTCCTATTGCTGGGATTACTCTTCATTCTTCTCATTTTGGTGGTTATTTGCAGAAGGTCATAAACTGTACCTCCTTGTGGAATGTTAAGTCCCTCTCTTATGCTGGAAGACTGGAGTTAATTAGGGGGGTCTTACAAGGTATTCATGCCTTTTGGATGAGTACTTTGGCCATTCCGTCTCTGGTTCTTAAGCAACTTATGAGAATCACTAGAAATTTTTTATGGGGGTATAAGGATGATTGTCATAAGAAGGCTTGGGTTGCTTGGAATGATATTTGCTTGCCCAAAAAGGAAGGTGGGTTGGGGCTGTTTGATCTAAGAGCTTGGAATAAATCTCTTTTGCTGAAACATTTTTGGAACATTCAAAGTAAGAAGGATACGTTATGGGTGAGATGGATGCATCATTACTACATGCTCAATGATGGTTTATGGCTTCTTCAGCCTAATTCTTCCCATTCGTCTTTCTTGAAGAAGTTGTTGTTAATTAAGGATTCCCTCATTTTGAAATTAGGCAGTGCTGACAACTGTGAAGTGGCCTTACTCAGATGGACTAACGGACCTTCCTCTATCTCTTCTAATGCATATGACGTCTTTCGTGACAGGGGCCCAAAGATGTCGTGGGTTAGCACTGTTTGGTCACCTAATAATTTGCCGAAGCATTGCTTCATTTTTTGGCTAGCAGTTAGATGAAGGCTCCCAACTAGGGACATATTGCATTTTGTGCTTAGCGACCTCAATTGTCCTTACTGTGATGTTTCGGTGGAGACACAAGATCATGTGCTATTTACGTGTCCAGTTGCTAAGAATGTTTGGAGGTTGATTTCAAATTGGTTACATATATCTGTGGTATTTAATTCCTTGAAAGACTTATTGGCTTGGACATCCAAGTATGCTAGGAAGAATAGTTTGAGGTCTAAATGCCTTAAGGCATCTTTTGCTGCTACTATATATAACTTGTGGCTTGCTAGAAACCGCAAGTGTTTTGAAGATCACAATACAAATGCTCAGGATGTGGCACATAGAATTGTTACTCATATGTATAGATTGTTTTCATTAAATGACATTTAGTGTAGGTTTGGGTGTTTGTATGTTTTGCATCCTGGGTATGCCCAATGGAATTGTAAAGATGTGGTCCATTTTGATCTTGGTTAATGAAATTTTTAAATTTTAACCAAAAAAAAAAAAAACTTGCATCACAGGAAAAACAATTCAGCTCATTATCTTCCTCATTCTAGTCACTCCCATCGTCCCCCCTCTCCCTCGCCACACTTCGCCGGCGCTCAACCTGTCCAACACCTTCTCCGTCCGTCCCCAGCCAGGCACCTTCCGTTCCCCGTCTGTCCCATCCACCTTGAAACGGTTAAGCAAAGCAGGCCACCAGACACCTCCGCCGGAACCCTATCCTAACACCCATGCCAATCTTCCCTAGAAAATTATCTGTCGTCTCATGGACATTCAGCTTCTGGTATTGGTCCTCTTTGATATTGAGTTTCTTTTTTCTCTTTCTTTCTTTCTGGTCTTTTTGCAGGCATGTTCTTAGGAATTTTATCTTCTTTTGTAGGTCAAATTGGAAACAGATGAGGCTTATGCGCAGATTGCTTTTATTCCCGAACCAGACGTAAGAACTACTTTGCCTATATCCTGGTTTATGTTTTTACAATCAAGATGGTCATTTTTCTTGCATTATTGGCACGTTACCGAAGTTGCAAATTTCTTTACTACTGTGTGTCTGGAGAGCTGATAGAGCTAGGTTGGGGGGCCGGCGGTAGCGGTGACGGGATGGAGGAGGAGGAAGATGTTGAAGGGGTCAACGGGAAACCGAGGGAGTTTGGGGTTTGGGCAGCCAAATGGACTGGGCGGCGAATGGGGGTGGAGGAGGAGGAGGAGGAGGAGGAGGGGTGGTGGAGTGGAGGGAATAAATTTGTTCTTTTTTGTTTTTCTTATTTTAAAAATAGGAGGGGTTTTGGGTACACACCTTTGTGAAATTATCCGTTTTTAGTTTCAATAGTTTAAGAAATACTGTGTAAATTCCTATCAAACTGTCAAGCTATTTTAACTCTATTTTTTGAAAGTTGATATGATGCTTACTACTTTAAAAAAAGTGTCATAAAATATTTCAACAATTTCATTTTTAAATAATATACGTTTTTGATCAGATTTGGTTTAAAAGATGTTATTATACTATATATTTGATATATATTTGATGATGTTTGATAAAATAGTGTCATAAAATGTTTCAACAATTTCATTTTTAAATAATATACGTTTTTGATCAGATTTGGTTTAAAAGATGTTATTATACTATATATTTGATATATATTTGATGATGTTTGATAATATTTTTAGGCAGAATGACATTTGTTATTTGACAATTTCTAAAAGGGCTTTTGGCAATCACACGATTAGTTAATACAGTTAAGTACTAAAATAAAATAAATTTTTTTAAAAAATAACGACCATGTAATAGGATGACTATGACTTGCCACGATGTAAAATTTTGAGCATGCAATTTTAAATGAAATTATAACATGAGGACTTGCCTAAATGAGATTAAAGCATAGAGAAAAAGAGAAACAATGAAAAACGTTTCACCTTTTCTTTTCCTTTTTCGGTGGTCAACATAATTTATATTCCTATTTTCAAAACGTTGGAAGTGAAATTTCAGGGAACAATTCGTTTAATATCTGCTTTGACGCACTTATTGGTGCTAATGTGCTATGCTGTAGGTGTCGTGGTTTGAAGAAAATTAAGAACTGAAAATTCTTCTTTTGTTCTTTTGGGGGGGGGGGGGGGGGGGACCACCGGGGCCATTTGGGAATCCTTTTCTCTGAAATACTCCCATGGCCTTCCAGTTATGAATCCTATGTTGTTATTTTTTTTTCCCCTCAAGGAAACCAGTTATGAATTGAAATATAAAATTTTGCAGCAATAAATGAACATATAAATATTGCATGTTTATATAGGAGTGCATGAATTACAAGTACATGAAATCCATGAGTCACTCTTAAATATCATAATTATTACTCGTAATCAACAATGCAATATATATGCAAATAAGGGATATTGATATGTTGGGAGATTTGGAATTGTTTAAAACAGAGGTGTCACCTTATTTTGTCATCTCTTGTTAACCAAGTAAGTAATTGATTATTGATCATGTTAGAATTTTCCATGAGACTTCCCTGAAAATACTTGTACGACAATTAATTCCAGCTTGTTATGGATAAGGAAGCATAAAGCAAAACGAGTAGTATATCTAGCAACAAGTAGTTGTATAAATTCTTTTAAGGCAACTATATGTATATATTTGGAGATAATTTAGAAGAAGAATGTCAAAAGTTATGATACCTCTTCTTTCTGGAATAACGTATGAAGGAATGCTTGTGAAGAAGAGAAGGATAAGAAGAAGACGTGGAAACGGAAAAAACATGAAGATATAGAGGAAGTGGGCCCCGCGACCAGGGTGTAGGGACTGGGGAGGGGCTTGGGAGTTAGGAAGGCAGAGGGGCGGGGTTGTGGTGGGAGGGGTGGGGGGATGGGTTGCTAACTGTCAATGTTGATTGACTAACTATTCATCGACCATGTTAAAGTTTGCCGTGACACTTCCCTTTAAAGACTTGCACAGCAACAATTCCGGCTTGTTATGAATGATGAAGTAGAAAGCAAAGTGGGATCTATGTCTAGCAAACAATGGTAGTATAAATTCTTTGTTACCCAACAGTGTATATACCTTTAAAAATTATTCAGAAGAAGAAAGGACAGAACTGATGGTACCTAACTATAAAAAAAGAGAGAAAGTGATTGGACCTCTTGTTTCTTTATTAATGTGTATATGAGTAGCTGTGAGGAAGAGAATAACGTGCGCAAGATAAGGGAAATAGAAAAATCAAGAATACATTGGGGAAGTTGTCCCCACGCGAGGTGGGTGGGGGCTACAAGGGGGAGCTGGGGGCTGGAAGGCGGAGGGCGGGGTTTGTGGTGAGTAGATGCTGACTGTCAATGTTGTACAGACATGCCCAGAGGATGACACGCGGAAGAATATGGTTGGTTTTGGAGTGTTGGAAGTTCCCCCCGCACGACCCATGTCAATGTATGTGTTTTTATTGTGTGTGATAGATGGCCCATCGGTGGAAGTCATAGATTAATGTACTTATTTTCCTTCTTTGATTATCTCTGTATATAGTAGGATATCTTTGTCTGGGCACTTCTCATTTCTCTCTCATTATTCGCATAATCATCAATCTCGGATATAATACTCTAACCCCTTTTGCCCCTGTGCTATTCTGCTGTTTTCTTCTGACTGTTTCCCTCTCAATTGGAGTTCCAAAAAGCGAATTTTGAAGTGACGTTGGGCTTCTTCTTCTTCTTTTTTTGATCATCTGCTGATTGGTAGATAGAAATTTCTTTCTGGGCTAATATTCTTTTTTTCTCTTATCTTAATTCTGCTTCTGGTGGTGCTATGGTTAAACCAGTGATATATTTTCTTCCATCTATCTGTCCAAGTTCTTAATTTTCCAAGATTTAATCCGTTTCTAAGTGTACAAGCTTTTCATCTGCAGGGGAAGCAAAGTGACAAAATTTAGGGCCTCTATGTGTCTTGGTGAATTGCTCTCTTCCTGGCTCCACTTGAGACAAAATGGACCAAAATAAACCATTTTTTGAGGGGATGACTAGCAGAACTTGGCTGTCAAAAGGAAAAAGGGGGAAGCTTTCTGCCAAAGGAAAAGAAAAGAATTCAATGGATTTAGATTCTCATTCAAATGGATCACCCGTGCCTAGGCTGGGAAATAATGACATCCTAGATCGTCTTCCTAGCAGAACCTGGCTGTTAAAAGGAAAAAGGGGAAGGCCTTCATACAATGGGAAAGAAAAGAATCCTAGTGGTTTGGATACGCATTCAAATGAACCACTCGTGCCTAGGCAGGGAAATGATCACACCCATGATCATTCTCTGAGGAACAAAATAGGAGATGATGGGGTAAGTTCCTCTTTGTTGGTTAATTTTCTGTGTTTTTATCTCACTTGAATAAAAAAGACACAGAAAAATTGATGTATGCTGGTGTTTGGGATCTGAGGAAAGAAAAGGGTGAGATTATTACAATTGTAGGATCTACCCACTGAAATTACGCTTTAGTTCCTTCTTTAGAGAGTAGCACACTTTTTGGCGTCGCGTTTCACTCTTGGCTGCATTATTCTTCCTGATTTTTCAGTCTTGCTACGTAGAGAAACAAGAACATTAAACTATACCTGTATAAATCAGGTTTTGCTTGCATGTGTAGACATTAATGTAAAAATTTGGCATCACATTAACTGTTTACGCTCTATAGTGGCTTTCTGTTTTTCACTCTCGCTGGATAGGAAAACAAGACTTAAAATATTGCATCTACCATGTCAATTATGGCCTAGCTTCCTTCTTCAGACAGTAGCTTACTCTTTGCCATTGTGATTCATTGTTTTGTTTTGTTTTTTTTTTTTGCTCTGTGTGCCGTCTGAAATTTTCACTATTGCTAAATAAAAAGGCGAGATAATTGAAATCTAGGATGTATCTGCGATCCTGAAAATTTTGTTCTTTATTTATTTATCATTTTCTCTTTGAAGGGGAAAACCAACACCATTTCCTGCGTTGTGTTTTCTGCTCTATGCTTGCCGTCTGATTTTTCACTCTTGCTACAGAAGGAGCGAGTTTATTCAGTATATGTTTTCTTAGGAATGAACTGTTGTTTTCAATGCAAACCATCACTGATCTGTCCTATTTATTATTTTTGAAACACTGATATGTCTTATTAAGGTAAACATTACTGAGTGGATTATAACTCTTGTTGTACCATTTTTGTGTAATGCCCAGCACTACTATGAATGTATGGAATGTCTTTTTGGGGGAGATTTGCTTTGCTGTGATAGATGTCCAAGGACCTATCATCTGGAATGTCTGGATCCTCCTCTTCAGGTATTTTGAGTTCCTTTGGTACTTTAGGTTTCATCTTGTACGTTATGCTACATTGTCTCCTTTGAAGTTCAATTTATATCAGTAGTCTTACTAGACTTTTTCTCTCTTCTCTCTAGAAACTGAGCCCCGAAGTAACACCCAACTGTAACATTTTCACCTCCCCTCCCATCCTAACCTTGTCAGATCTAAAAACCCATCTCGGCAGGCTCCTCCCGTCCCTGTACGACCACATTGCCGCCGTGGCGTGCTGGTGAACCTCCATCTACTCCGCAATCGTCAAGGAAAATTATAGATCTACTCCTTTTCAACACGATCTAAGTCTAGGACCTAATCAGAGCTAAATCAACATGAGCTGCTTTGCTCAAGTGGGATTTTAAGTCAAAAATCTCTTCTACTTTTTCTTTCTTCAGTTTTGACGATGATAAGGGGGAGAAATTCTCCTCCATCGACGGTCGATCTGGGCAAACAGAAACGGAGGCTTTTATTATTGGCCAAGTAATGAGCATTAACATCTCTTTTACAAGCGTAAAGAACTTCGCTGAAGCAAGATGGAGTAATAAAGGCCTTGTAGAAGCTCAAAAACATTCGGATGACCTATTTGTGTTCAGATTCCATTCTGACACTTCAAAACAAGAAATCCTCGAAAATCTCCCATTGACTTTTGGCAACTGAATGCTATTTCTTTGGCCCTGGGTCCCAGACAAGCCTATAAAAAAATGAAACTAAATGTTATCCCTGTTTGTATTCATTTCCCAAATCTTACGCTTCAGTACTTCAATAATGACACGTTATGGAGGATTGACAGCCTTATAAGCAAACCCTTGTCTATGGATAGAGCAACAACAAGTCAAACAAGAGTTGAGTTTGCTAATATATGTATTGAGCTTTTTGCTGGAAGTAAATATCCAAATCAAGTTGAGTTCATTGATGAATTTGGTAAGGATGTTTATCAAGATATGAATGGTTGCCTTCACGGTGTGCCAAATGTAAAGCATTTGGTTACTCTTGTGAGCCATAAACAAGATGGTGAATGCACCAAAGAATGGATATCAAAATGGGAAATGGAAAACTTAAGGGAGAAACCAACAAACTCAAGAGAAAAACGAACAAAGCCAAATGAAAAGGAAAGTGAGCATTGCAAATCAAGCTGGGGAAAAGCGAGCGAAGTTGGGAACCCTGCAATTGAAAGAAATGATCATATTCTTGGGAATGAAGGGGAAAAAGGCCCAAGCAAATCAAACCAACAACTATTCAATAAGGATAGTGAAATCTGTTCATAAAGGCTAATATTGGGGCACATCCAGAAACCTCCCCGTGTTCAGGAAGTAGTAAGCCTAAATAAATTCACTCTTTTAACAGACATAGATGCTAATTCATATGACTCAGAGGAAACAACCCCAATAAATCTTGGAGAAAACAAATAACAAGGCCAAAATGTAAAATAGGTGCTCCAGTCTTTTGATTCTAAGGAAGAATCCCCTGATGAAGCCACTACTGATAGTCAATGTGGGCTTGGAGAATGATCATCATCTTTCTACTATGAAGAACAGTAGCTTAGATGGAAAAGTGGGTTCTGAGTACTATGGCGCTGAGGATACAAAGGAAGAAGAAGATTGTGATAGATCAAAAGGTTTAAAAGGCATGAGTGAAGTCTACTCTTCTGCTACCGGAAAAAATACTAGGTTTATAGCCCAACAACAAATTGAGATACAAAAGAGTAATCACCCACAAAAGGGAAGCAAATTGGAGTCTCAAACTTACTGTGAGGACAAGAAGTTTGATGATATTTAAGATGAATAGCTCTAAGGAAGAACTTTAACAGATATAACACGAGCAAGGGAAGGAAGAAAGGTACCAAAACTCATCAATGATATAGTATCATGTTGGAATATCAGGGGTTTAAATTTCCCTATAAAATAGAAAGAAGTACACAACTATATTAAGGAGAAAAACATCGACTTAACGGGACTAGTTGAGGTTAAAGTCAGACGACAGAACATTGGTAAATACAGTAAACAAGTCTTCAGGAACGGGGGGACTATCAGCAACACTGTTACAAACTCAATTTGGAAAATTTGGGTGTGTTGGAACCCAAATAGGTTGGAAGGTCAGGTTTCACATGTCGAAGATCAAAGTATTACCTAAAAATGAAGACGAAATTTCTAAACAGGAAAGAGTTCATTGTCACCATGGTATATGGTTTCATTGAAATAAGTAACAGAATGACTCTTTGGCAAAAGTTAAGATACCAGAACAATATGTATGAAAGTCTTCCGTGGATCGTAATGGGAGACTTCGACATCGTTACTAAATGTTTAGGGGAATCAGGAAGGAAAATGTTGGGAATCAGGAAGGAAAAAGTTTGACAAATATGCTATCTCTGAATGCACATATTGGATTAATGTTTTGTAGATTTTTTAACATTTTCTCAATGGGTTTTAATTAATTACTCAAACAAATACTGACCAAAGAATGCACACA
Organism: Eustoma russellianum; assembly: GCA_036186865.1. Classification (NCBI taxonomy): domain Eukaryota; kingdom Viridiplantae; phylum Streptophyta; class Magnoliopsida; order Gentianales; family Gentianaceae; genus Eustoma; species Eustoma russellianum. The sequence goes on along the minus strand of AP025054.1, from coordinate 10,752,197 downwards.
AGAATTAATCATATTTTCTGTAACCATTAAAGGAAAATAGTTTTTCTAAATTTCTGGTTAGCAGATCATTCACTTGGGATTCTGTCAATTCACATGGAAAAGATTTTGTCCAAAACCTTTCAAGTTCATGAAAGGTTAGATGAAGCATCCTAAGTTTAAGGAAATGATTAGTGAGAGCTGGTCTCACCAAGAGCAAAGCAATCCTCAAGTAAACCTCATAAGGAAACTTAAGAGTCTGAAAGTCCCTCTTAAGAAACTAAACAAAGAACATTTATGGAACATCTCTGATAGGGTAGCAAAAGCTAAGTTGAATTAAGAAGCTATTTGTGAACATTTAACGAAGGACGACTGCCATCTCTATCATACTAGAGGAGAAGAACTTGGTAAAGCAATATACTAGGTTACTCACATTTGGAGAGAGTTTTTTCAAAAATAATGCCAAGGTCAGATGGATGAAGGAGGCGGGTAGAATGCCAAATTATTCCGTAGATCAGTCCAAACATACATGATAAGAAACAAGATACTTATGCTTCAAAATGACGAAAAGAACATGGTTGAAGACAATGAGGAAATAAAGGAAATGAGTATTGTTTTGTAAAAAAAAAAAAGTTCACAGAAAAAAGTAACTTATTTCCATCTCTGTATTGGAATAGTAGGAAGCTCACTGACAAGCAAAGAAACAACCTAGAGACCCCATTCACCAGAAAGGAAATCAAAGACACCCTTATCTTTACGAAGAGGGACAATGCCCCAGGTTTAGATGGCTTTACAATGGAATTTTATAAAGACAAATGACATTTGATAGGTGAATAGTTCACTGACGCAATAAACTTTTTTTCAACGTTTTCATGTACTTTCGATCAATTGTACTGCAATCACATTGATTCTAAAAGTGGCGGGGCCAATAGAAATGAAAGATTTCAGATCTATTTCCTGCTGCAATGTCACATATAAGGTCGTCTCAAATATTCTAAAACAAGATTGAAGCCTTTGTTACCTACATTGATAGATAAGGACCAGTCAGCTTCTGTTTAATGAAGGAATATCCAAGATAACCTACTCCTCATGTATGAAATGACAAAGCGCTATCATAAAATATGAGGTTCAGATAGGTGTGATGTTAAAGCTGGCATCATGAAAGCTTTTAATACGGTAAATTGGAATTACCTAATGGAGATTCTCAAGATGATGAACTTCCCTCACCGCTTTAGGAAATGGATCCGCTTCTGTATTTCCACGGCTTCCTTCTCTCAATAAACTTTAATGGTTCCTTGATTCAGAATTTCAAATCCTCTAGGGGCCTTAAGTAGGACGGTCCCCTTTCTTCTTGCCTTTTCGTCATTGTCATTGAAATCTGTCCATCTTTCAGTTTCCTGACAAGTGCGAGCTACTAAATATATCCTCCATTGCCTTTGCACATAACTTGTTCATTTTGTTAACATCAAATATTCAATCCATCAAGATCATCAGAGATGCCTTTTTGAAGTTTTCTGGTCTCGAACAAAATTCGCTGAAATCTGAAATCTTTGTGCTCGAAGTTACACCTAAGAGGAAAAGGAAAATATCTAGGATATTGGGAATGCCTCTGCTTATCTTGCCCACAAGATACTTGGGGATTCCTCTGGTTTCTGGGAAGCTTTCTCACAATGATTGCTCTCATTTACTTGAGAAATTGAACAAAAGGATTACCAGTTTGGCTGCCAAAAATCTTTCATATGAGGAAAGGTTCAACTTATAAACTTTGTACTGATTGCAATTTGCAAGTATTGGACGACATTCTATTTTCTACCTGAGAAAGTTATTAGAGATATTGAAAGGCTTCTCCAATCCTTTTTGTGGGAATTTCCAGAAAGGCTAAAGTCAAATTGAGTTTTATTTTCCAGCCAAAGGAAAGTGGTGGACTTGAGATTACTAATTTGAACATGGTAAACTCTGCATACCTCGTTTAGATAATCTGGAACATTGTTGAAAACAAGTAAAGTTTGTTGGTGAAGTGGGCGCATACAATGATCTTAAAAGGCAGGTCAATTTGGAAAGTAACATCCAAGCGAACCGACTCTTGGATGTGGAAAAAGATCATCTGGGTGAGGGACCAATTCATCAAGTACAGAAGGTTAATCAGGCATGGAAATGACACTTTTGGAAGGATTCCTGACATCCTTGGGATATATTGAATAGGGTGGTTCCTGAAATGAAAAAGAAGCTAAACAGAAGGCCAAGTACAAAAGTTTGTCAAGTTTTGGAAGATAACCAATGGAGGTTACCTTATGGAAGAGGATGAGATGAGCAGATTATCAGCTTCTACCAAGCATGCAGAACTATAAGCCAATTAATGGCTCGAATCAGTGGGAATGGGTACCAGATAAGACCTTCTCAATTGCTAGTGCTGTCTCTGTTCATCAAATGGCGAATCTAGTGGCAAATTGATAAAGAATTGTTTGTTGTAGGTATTATCTTTCCTAGATTTGCATTCATTTTGTGGTTGACATGCTGGAAGAGGATATCTACACAAGAAAAACTCTTGAATTGGGGACTTATCTCAACTAACACTTGTGCTGCTTGTAACAAGGATAATGAGACGTATGACCACCTCTTCTTCCAATACACGTACTCTTCTGTGGTTTGGAGATCCATATTAAAGCAAGTAATGGGCAGGAACAATGCAAACTGTTTGCAGGATATCATAGATTGGCTTACTGAAGACTCTGGGAGAAAGTGGTTCTCAAGTTTTCACAAAGATTTACTATACTTTAGACTATCCGTTGCGGTGTTTGGGATTTAGAGAGAGGGAATTCAAAGATTCTATCAACAGCTTGGCAATCAAAGAACCATCAAAGAGATTCTCCAAAATATATAAGATATAGCGCATCTTCTTGGCAAGGCATCAAAAGGACAAAGAACAACCAAAAATTGACCTTAAATCTTGGCCTACCCATGAAATTTTTTGAACGATGCCTTCAGGGGTTTGTAGGGGTTACAGTTTCTTTTTCTTCTATGTTTGGATACTACTGGGGTCCTACAATGGTCTATTTCATTTTCACTGGGTTATAGAGGCTTCATTCCTTTGTTGCTGTGGGTGACCAACCTTTGGGTTGTGTCCTTCTCTTTGCCTTCATCAACAAAGTTTTCATATGTTGTTTTTGCAGCTCCTCTGGTTTACTCAACTGAGGAGTGCCTTTGTTTTTTGTTTTGGAATATGAAAAATTAGCTATCCTTGGCACTAGATTATGGTTAGAATTGTTAGTAAACATTTCGTTCCTCTTGTCTTTTGAGTAAGCCTTGCTTACTGTTGTGCACCCCTAGCACCAACTTTTGTAAATTTGCTTAAGTTGGTTTATATATGAAAATTTTAACTTACCAAAAAAGGTTTCAACTTGTACTTAGTTCCCTTACAGACTTCTTTGTTAACTAATATTTTCTTTGTAAATGCTTACCTGAAGTGTGTTCCGGATGGGGAATGGTTTTGCCCAATATGCTGCCCAACTAGTAGCCGAAATGAAGATGAGTCCTTTTCTCCTGCTTATGAAGTCCTACCCTCGTGCAATGTCAAAAGGCCAAAGATGAAGGGAGGTGTGAAGACAAAGAATCACTTGCCTCGTAATAAGAGATCAGTTACGCTTAAGGAGAGAAAAAGGCGGAACTTGAGTCTCGTCAATTACAAAAAGGAGCTTAAACGTGAAAAAGATCTCAGCATTTCTGGCATTGGTGGAACCAGTGGTGACGTAAAGGCTAGATTGTCAGACAACATTGTGAGTGATATTCTGGATTCTCAGCTACAGCATGAGGTAAATATCACTGTGTCAGTTCTTATTTGATGGGAACTTCATTCCATCCAATGCATGTCCAGCGCATCTTTGATTTTACAGATTTTTTCACATGGCTCATGTTTATGCTTAGCTATATGGAAGTCTATTATAATTGACAAAGTAAATCTTGGTTTATATGGCGTATTTTCTTGAAATCTGGTTTATTTCAATTTGTCGTAATGTATGATTTTCTGAGGAAAAGCTGTTGCCTTGTCACTTTCTGATCATATGAGGTTCGTAAGTTTTTCGGATTCAAGTATTTTTTAGGTAAATTCATTGTCCGATGTGTTAAATGGTAAGTGGTTTACTGTCGGTTATTGCAGTTTGAAACTAGTCTCTCCTGTCGTTTTCATAATAGCTTCCAATTTTTCCCTTTTGAAGCGGAAGTATATTCTTGGTTTTGATCCTCAAGAAGTTTATAAAGAACTTTCTTATTTCCTGGAAGTGAACTACTGTTTTGATTCAACTGGAGCTTATGTTGATCTTGGTTTGTGAATATTGATTTGCGTTCTTTTGATCCTCTGTATGTTTCTAACACATGAGTATGGTTTCGTACATCCGATTCCCCCCCGTACCCCGCCATAGGTGGGAGCCTCTAAAGGAATCGGGTAATGTTTTTGTTGTTGTTGATTCATGTAGTTGGCCACCATTAAGTTAAAATGGGGTTCTTCATGATTTTGCGTGATTTTTCAAAATTTCCAGATTTCTTTATCTAAGTATTATTGCCTTGCTTCCTTCTCCTTTAGGAGTACGCTTGGTTGTGGCTTGAGTCCTGGTTGCGGTATTTGAGAATGGTTTTTACTGTTGAGGATCTGTACACTCAAAGCTTTACTCTTGGTTTATCTAGTGGAAATCTTTGGAAAATGTGCAGTGAAGTTTGTTTGACTGCAAAGCATGTCCCTTTGCTCAATTTGGTGCGACAGAACTTGCATAATTAATACACAGAACTGTTGCTTGAAGGGTGCACCTATAGTTTAGGGCGGGGTTAGTGAAACAAATGTCCAGAGCATTGTACAAGGAAATGGATTTTAGGTACTGCTATTATTGATCCTTCATCATTCTATCTCTTCTCAATTTTATTGCTGGAGTTTCCTTGGGCTGAGGATAGCGACTATGTGTAGAAATAAACAGTGAAATACACTTGTAAATACACATATACGAATATACTGTATACACATACAAATACATGCAATATATACACTTGTATACATACAAATACACACAATATATACACTAGTATAAGTCACTAGTTCAGCGGCATAAGGTATCACAGCAATAATGCCGTTGTGGCATAAAGTAGCCATTAGGATAGTGGACTTTCTAGCTATTGCAGTCTTTTGGCCACTTGAGGCCTTTGTAAACTGTCTATTGCCCCATTGCAGTCTTTTGGCCACTTGAGGCCTCTGTAAACTGTCTATATATGGGGCAAACCTTTGTACATTTAAACTTAACTAGATGAATATATTATTCTCAATTATCTATACTATGCTCTAATGACTGGAACAAGGGCACAGGCCATGAGGGGAGAGAGGATGGCGTCGGTGAATAACATCTGGGTTTGAATATCATATTCTGCGTCGGAAGTGATGCTGAGATGTTGCTCTCTAAAACTATTATCTTGTTTGTGGCAGGAAGAGAGGAGTGCAAGTGGACAAGCTGAATTTGTTGCTGTCCTTTTAGCACTAAGGTGGTTGCTAGTTGGATTCCCCAGCTTCCTTCCCTGATCACCAAAAAACATATATATAAGAAAAGGCAAAACAAGAACACTCACCCTAAGCTACCTCTTCCTGGTTTCTTCAGCTGCTTTGGCTGCAAATATTATTTGTAGTATGCTTATCTACTCATTTTCTCCATATGGCCCAACTACGCACAAATAGAACCAGCCACTGTGCTCAGTTCTTCATCTTTCTTCTCTTTACAAGAATCTCTATTGCTCCTAGTTTCATCTTCAACATCCCAATACCGAGGTATTTGTCCAAAAAATTAAGATCTGCGCACATGATAAAATCAATTACATTCACATCAGTTTGGATATAAAGCTTGGTTATACATTTTAATAAGAACTTGGACCAAAGCTGCTGCTCTTTTTTGCCGGTCATATGGTTGGGCTACATTTCTTTGTGTTAACTGAACTGAACAGCATTACATGTAAGCCATGTATACATATATATTTTTTTTTTCTTTTCTATTCTATCTAGTATTATTTGTGAAGCCTCAAATATTAGTAAAGCAGTAGAAACACAGGGGATGATGCTTTATTCATTTATTCTTTGTTGTTACTGAAAATTGTGATTATCTGCAAGAATTTATCAGACTTGAGCTAAATTATTGTAGGACATGATATAATAGTTTTCCTTTCTACTCCGTAATGTTAAACTTGTTCGCTAAAGGAAAGTTTTCAGAACCATGTAAAATGCCCTCTACTATTGTTTTTCCAAAAATTCCACCAGCATACGCACGATCTCAGTTGCCAGTTCTCGGACTGAATATTTAAGATCCAACTCCTGTTTACATGTTGCATATTGCAGATGAACGAGTGACAAAAAAAAAGTAGTATGGTACTTTTTGTTCTAATCTAAAATTTTCTGTGAGAAGTACTCAGCCAGTTTCTTATTCAGCAAGATTTTCCGCTCTTAGGCCGTAAAGTGAATTCAATGCACTTTGCTTGTCTGGTTCTGTTATTTTTCCGTCAAGTGATAGAAGACCAGGATGGTTAGGTTGTCGGCTGGCTTTTTTTTTTGGTCTAATGCCAGATTACTCTTTTTTCCTTAATTTGTTTCTCTAGGTTCCTATTTTGCTTTTAATTTTTTTTTTTTTTTTTTTACTTTCCTCTTAGACCTCAATGGGATTTTGTGACGGTAATGCTAATTTCTATCAGACATTTAAGAGACACTAGGTTAGGATCCGCGAATGTGATGTTACTAACCAGTAAAAAGTGATATCTTGTATTTAAATGGAAGGACGACAGAGTTAATTGCTTCCTAGAGATCTGCTTCCCAAGTTATGTTGGTAACTTACCGAGTTCTCTAGATACTGGTTGTTTACATAGCTTCTGTCTTGAGCGGAAAAGAATATTAGCATTTTTGCTTGCATGGTAAGCCGAGTCAATATGCTGCCTGAACTTTTCGTCTTGCAAAAGAGGCATGCTGCCAGATTTTTTTGCGAGACTTGCAAAATGATGGAGGCAGACTGCTTTTTCATTGATATGGTAGCACTATTTGGTGAATAGCATTCACCAAATAAGGCTCTGGATTTGTTGCTACTGATAGTTACCTTATCCAGTTGAACCTGTAGCTTTTTTATTGCCAAAAGCAATATTTTGATAGAGGCAGCTTATTCTTGATCCTAGTCGTCTGCTGTTGGTTTAGTCACTAAACCAGTGAATTATACAAAGGTATATTAGCTATACAAATGTGGATTCTCTATGTTTATGTGTGTGTATAATCTATGTATATAGTGTATACATATATATGTATATACAATGTATTCTACGATACATTTCTATGTTTTCCCTCAAGTTTGGTGTATATATTTATACAACTAAGCTTGACGATTAATGTTTGAAACGCTTGTGTAGTTACTAGTTTGGTAAGAATATCTGCTACTTGGTCTTTTGAGGAAACATGATTAATCTTGATTACTTTATCTTCAATCTTTTTTCTTAATGAAATGCTTATCAATTTCAACATGTTTAGATTTATTTGAAGTAGATTCTCTACTATGTTGATTGCTGAAATATTGTCACAATATATCTTGATTGGAAGGTTAATAGCCTGCCATAACTCTTTCTAACCACAAACCTTCACACGCTAACTGCTAAAGCCCCGAGTTTTGCTTCTGCACTGCTACTAGCAACCACATGTTTTTTTACTCCTTCAAGTCACCAAATTAACCCATAGATATGTCCTATGTCTAGTAGTTGATTTCATATCTGATCTTGATCCAGCTTAGTTTGCATCTATGAAGATGTTAATGTTTTTGTCAACATGCTTCTTGAAGTATAGTCTTTGGCTTGATGTTGTCTTTAGGTACATAAGAATCCTCAAATCAGGCTTAAGATGTTTATTAGTAGAATCATGCATAAATTGACTCACAAAGCTAACAACATAATATATATCTGGCCTGGTACGAGACAAATAAATCAATTTACCTACTAATTTTTGATAGCTTAGCCTATTAATGGGTGTTTTGTCCAATAACTCTCTTGTTTATGTCCTGACTCTAATGGCGGTGGAGCAGCATTTTTACACCCTAACATACCTGTTTCTTTAAGTAGGTTTATAACGTACTTCCTCTGAAATGCTCATTCTATCCTTAGTCATGCCTCTTCCCTTGCTAAAAAGTATAAGTTTGCCCAACTCTTTTACCTCAGGCTCTAGAAACATTTCTTATATTACCTTTATTCCTGCCAAATCATTTCCACTTGAAATAATATCATCTACATACACAAGGAGAGGTGCTGTTACATGTTCCAATATACTTTATGAATAGAGTATGACCACTATGACTCTGCTTAAAACCATGCTTTATAACAACTTTCTTGAATCTCCTAAACCAAGATCTAGGTGATTGTTTAATGCCATACAAAGATTTCTTTAAGCTACATATTTTTTGCCTGTTCTGGTTATTACTTAATCCAGGTAGGATATCCATGTAATCCTCTTCGTATAACTCTCTATTTAGAAATGCATTCTTGTGTCAGCTAGTAAACTTTTGGCACATTCATTGGAAACATGTTGGAATATATGTTTGTTAAGTAGTTATGATAGGATATATAGTTATGATGTAATGTAGATTGTGGAATATACTACATTGATTATGAGAACATCCTATGAATTGATAGGATCTTCGGATATAGGATAGAATCAAGGGAGTTAAGATGTTCATACTCAATCTCTACAATCAAGGGATTTGATATTGGCTAGGTTGATATGTATTTATACCAATGCTACACGTAGAGAAACGTAATCCTTCTCTTTCCCTGTTTACTCGGTTGCCTACCAACGTTCATGGTATCAGAGCCACCTGCTCATACCCAGTCATCCTTATCTACTATCAGGTATATCGATGAGTTCAGGACAGGGAAGCTATGGGTCAGTAGAGACTCTCTCTACGGCCAAATTAGGGATAGTGTTACATGCATACACTTTCCTACAATCTCTTAATGAAGGGTCATCCCTTCAAATCACAAATCACAAACTGAACGGAGAAAATTTACTCCTATGATCCCAGTCAGTCCTAATGGTGTTAAGAGGCAGAGGTAAACTTGGCTTTATCTCTGGTGATATACCTCGACCAGATGTATCAATCCCATAATACTAGAGTTGGGAATTGAACAACTCACTGGTCATGTCATGGCTGATCCATTCCATAGAACCACATATCAGCACACTTATTTGTTCATGAGGACTGCAGGGCTATCTGGGATGCCGTCAAGGAGAACTACTCAGTCCTTGAAAATGCATCACAAGTGTTTGAATTAAAAACAAACTCAAGGGAATGCGGCAAGGAGACCTTGACATCACAAGATATTATAATGGTCTACATATTCTCTTCAAGAGCTAGACATGCACTATGAGGCTGACTGGGGTGACCTTGAAACCTATATCAAGTTCAAAGGGCACCTAGAGAAAGAACGCTTGTAAGAATTCCTTGCCGGACTAAACAAGGAATTGGATGAAGGGGGCGCAAACTGGAAGAAGACCCCTGTCTTCCCTCAGTAAGACATTTGCTGAAGTTCGAAGAGAAGAGAGTAGGGGACGGATGGTGCTGGGAGGATACAAAGACCATTTTCACTCCCTAGGGGATAAACCCATAGATACTTCAGCCTTGGTATCAAGGACCACGACAAATCGCTCAAACTCGTGACCTAAATGCTCCCACTACAACAAACTGGGCCACACCCAAGACAAGTATTGGAACCTCCACGACAAGCTAGGAGAAAACAAGCCTAGAAAACCAACCTACAACAAGGGACTTCAAGTTACAACAGAAGGAGCCTCAACTGGGGACAAAAACCAGATCAGGATGTCCCTCAGTCAAGTTGAGGTGGAACAATTATTTGCTCTCTGATGACATAGACTGAGACTCATAAAGTCAGTGATGGGGTCCAACAAAGTATAGCTAATTATGTAGAAAAGGTACCCTGGATCCTCGATACAAGAGCCACTGACCATATGACATCCTTTTTTTTTTTTCAGTTTTATGTCCCAACCCATGGTAATTTGAAGGTAAAAATAGCAGATGGCACATACTCCTGTGTTGCTGCTAAGGGAATCATTCAGATGTCCCTATTAATGATGTTTTGGCGTGTCCTTCATGTTCCTAGACTAAAGTGCAATATGATCTCTATAAGTAAGCTAACCCGAGATCTTCACTGCACTGCTAATTTCTCGGAAATCTTGTGTCTAATGTAGGAGTAGGGATCGGCGAAAAGGATTGACATTGCTAGAGAAAGAAGATGACTCTATTATCTTGAGGGGAGAAGCTGTGGGAGGAGATTAGTGTCCGACCATTCAAATAGAACATCGCATAATGTATCTTCCACTTGTCATTCCTTTGATAATGATGTACTATGATTACACCGAAGACTAGGACATCCTAGTCTTTATCATCTCAAGAGAATGTTTCCTTCATTCTTCAGTAATAAAAAGTTTCTACCCTTTCATTGTATCAATTTGTTAAACTCGTAAAGAATCCATATCCAGCTAAGCCTCACTCAGAAACCCATCCGTTTTCTCTCATCCACAGCGATATTTGGGGACCATCTCGCATAAAAAATATCTCAGGTTCAAGGTAGTTCATCACATTCATTGATGACCACACAAGGTGTGCTGGATTTACCTATTCAAAGACACAAAAGAGGTCTCAACCATCTTTCAAAATTTCCACTCTTTAATAAAAAAACCAACTTCAAACAACCATCAAAGCCCTAAGACTGATAATGGTACCGAGTACTTCAACATAACATTAAGTTCCTACTTTGCCTCCAATGACATTATTCAACCAGAGTTTTTGCCCTCATACACCACAACAAAACGGTGTAGCAGAACAAAAAAATAGACATCTTCTATAAGTTGCCCGAGCCTTAATGTTTGCCATGCATGTCTCTCAATACTTGTGTGGTGAGGCAATCTTGACTGTCTGTCATCTTATCAACCGTCTTCCCTCCAAAACTATTCAATACTAAACACCAATTTCATGCCTGCATTCCACATATCCTATGTTCCATGCTGGTAAGTCACTTCCGTTGAAAACCTGCGGATGCACTGTCTTTGTTAATGACAAGTCCCACACAAGTCTAAACTTGATCCACGGGTTCATAAATGTGTATTTGTTGGATAATCTCCCACTCAACGTGGATAAAATGTTACTCTACTACCTTGCGACGAATTTTGGCCTATTTGGAAGTCGTCTTTCAAGGAAATGTACCTTTTTTTCCCCAGTCTCCGACCTATGAGGGATGGTGGGACGAAAATCCTCAGTTGTCCATGCCACCCACTACTTCAGTTATTCCTCGTCTACTGGATGAAGTACTCTCTCCAACTTGTGCTTCAAGGGAGAAACTACCCAGCCATCACCCGTTCAAATAGATTCCCAACAAAGTCCTAGTTCTTAGCAAACCCAACAAAGCTCTCAGCAAAGGTCCACACAAAGTCCTAGTCCTCAGCAAACCCAACAAAACCCTCAGCAAAGATCCACACGAAGTCCTAAACTACTGGTCTATTCTCGCAAGAACAAGCCTCAAGATAATGATAACTTCACTTTTCAGTATCACCAACCATTGGAGCTGATTTCTTTCTTAGAAGAAAAATCTGATACTGAGGCCAACAACAGTAATGTCCTAGAAGACCAGGAACTTCCATCACTAGATCTACCTATTGCTCTAAGAAAAGATAAGAGGGTCTGCACTCAACATCCCATATCTAAGTATGTTGCCACTAACAAGCTGTCCCAGCTTTCTCAGGGTTCACAACAACCTTAACCACTGTATGAATACCTAAGGATATCAGAGAATCACTTGCAGACCATAAGTGGAAAGCGGCTGTTCAAGATGAAATAAAGGCACTAGAGGAAAATCATACATGGGACATTGTTAGACTTCTAGATAAGAAGAGATCAGTGGGCTGTAAGTGGGTGTTTACCACCAAGTTCAATGCTGATGGAAGGATTAATAGATATAAAGCTAGACTAGTGGCTAAAGACTTCACTCAACTACGTGAGATTGACTACAAAGAGACCTTTGTTCCCGTGGCAAAGTTTAACTCTATAAGAGTATTACTGTTATTAGCTGCTTGTCTTGATTGTCCCCTCCTTCAGTTAGATGTGAAAAATGCCTTCTTGAATGGTGATGTACATGAAAAAGTCTACATGGATATTCCACCAGGGTTTGAGAATGGCAGAGGCATGATATGTAAGCTGAAGAAATCCCTCTATAGGTTAAATGCCTCTGGAATGATTTGGTAAATTCACACAAGCTGTCAAGGCTCGTGGATTTCATCAAGCTCAATCCGACCGCACTATGTTTTATAAACATGCTCACAATAGGAAGCGTGCATCTTAATTGTATACGTGGATGATGTAATTATTACTGGAGACGTTCACATGGAGATTGAACTATTAAAGGACTATCTTTCTACTAGATTCGAAATGAAAGACTTGGGTCATCTTCAATACTTTCTTGGAATGGAGGTGGTAAGAAGTTCATCTGGGATTGTTGTATCCCAGAGGAAGTATTTACTCGATCTTCTAAGAGAGACAGTATGATGGGATATAGACTTGCTGATACGCCTATGGAGCCAAACAACAAACTAAGGTGTGATGAAGGAAACAAGGTGGACCAGAGACATTATCAATGCCTGGTGTCAAACTTATTTACCTGGCCCATACCTGCCCAGACATTGCCTTTCTTGTAAGCATGGTAAGTCAGTTTTTGCATTCTCCAGAGAAACACTTGGGTGCTGTGCACAAAATCTTGAGGTATCTCAAAAAGACACCAAACAGGGGGTTATTCTTTTAGAAGAAGAGACAAAGAGACTTAGAAGTATACACGGAAGCTGACTAGGCAGGCTCACCCATGGACAAAAACTCAACTTCAGGATATTGCACCTATGTGGGCGGTAATCTGGTTACCTGGTGTAGTAAGAAGCAACCAGTGATTGGAAGAAGCAGTGCTGACGCAGAATTCCGTGCCCTGGCACATGGAGTATGCGAAGGTATTTGGCTGAGGAGACAATTGGAGGAGTTGAGAATATCTAATGGAGTCCCTGCAAAGCTCTATTGTGATAATAAGGTTGTGGTCAGTATTCTCTTTAATCTAGTCCATCATGACCGGACAAAACATGTTGAGGTGGATCGTCACTTTATTCGAGAAAAAATCGATGATGAAAGCTTCTGCATGACATATATCCCAACCAAGCAACATACAGCTGACATCTTAATTAAAGGTCTCCATAAGCCGAGCTTTGAAGGCCTCGTCACCAAGCTAAGAATGACAAACATCTTTACTCCAGCTTGAGGGGAGGTGTTAGAATATATGTTTGTTAAGTAGTTGTGATATGATATACAGTTATGATGTAATGTAGAATGTAGAATATACTACATTGATGAGGAGAATATCATATGAATTGATAGGATCTCCGGAGATGGGATAAAATCGAGGGAGTTGGGATGTTGATACTCAATCCCTACAATCAAGGGATTTCATATTGGCTAGGTTGATGTATTTATACCAATGCTACACATAGAGAAAAGTAATCCTTCTCTTTTCCGGTTTACTCGGTTGCCTACCAACTTTCAAAGCACTAGTCCTCTAGTAACTTTTAACAAATGCATATTCTTCCTTTCTGCTATTCCATTATGTGGTAGTGCGTATATACAAGATGTTTGGTGATCAATTCCACCTCCATTCATGAAATCCTTAACTGCTTTATCTATGTACTCTGTCACATTATCAACTTCTTGAGTTTTTATAGTAACACCAAATTGATTTCTGTCTAAGTTAACAAAATTTCTAAATATCTGTTCAACCTCAGTTTTATTTTTTTTTATTAAGTATACCCAAATAACTCTTATGCGATCATTTACAAAGGTGATACATTGTTTAAAGCCATTAATATTAGTTACTCTAGAAGGACTCCAGATATCCGAGTGAACTAAGTTAAATGGTTTGGTATCAGTGTATACTTTTGCAAGATATTTAGTTCTAGGTAGTTTTGCCAATTGACATACTTCACGGAACATATCTTTGGGATCAATTTCCATAAATAATTACGGCATTAATTTCTTCAAGTGCACAAAATTGGGATGTCCCAACCTATTATGTCAAAGCAAAATATCCTACTAACTAGACTTAACTGTGTTACATGAATAGATTTTAGCTATACTATCTCCTTTTTTGTGATGTTCTGGTTCTTCAGCTTGTAAGATGAAGCATCCATTTAATTTTCTAGCATTGCCGATCGTCCTCAAGATTTTTCCCTTGAAAGTAACACTTTTTATCGTGGGTTATCTTGCTTACTGATATTTGGTTAAAGTGTAGGCATGGTACATGTAATACATTGTATAACATTTAGCTTTCTGTTAGTTTTACCAATAACTTAATATACATGTATATCCATGAGAAGATAAAAAAATCTGCAAAAACAAATAAAAACTTATATACATGTAATACATTATATAAAGTCTAGCTTTCTGTTAGTTTTACCATTCTGTCAGTCCTATATGCCATTTGCAAATTCTGGACCGCTACCTACTTTCTGCGTAGAAGGGTTATCAGATCCATCGAAAGGCTTCTCAAATCATTTTTGTGGGGAAACTCTAGAAAGGCAAAAATCAGTTGGAAAGCCATTTGTCAACCTAAGAAAAAAGGTGGCCTTAATTTTGTGGACCTAACTCTTGTAAGCTCTTCTTACCTAATGAAGGGAACATGGAATATACTAGAAGGTAAAGAGAGTTTATGTATTAAATGGGTACACTTCGTGATCTTAAAGGGACGCACCTTATGTGAAGTCAAACCCAAACCAACTGACTCTTGGATTTGGAAACGCTTAATGTGGACCAAGAATCAGTTCTCAACCCATATCAAGAGACAACTTGGAGATGACAGTGAGACTTTCTTTTGGAAGGATCTATGGCATCCTTGGAGGATTTTAATCCAGGAAGTCTCCTAAATGAGAAGGAAACTAAACATTGATCCGGACGCAAAAATCAGTCAAGTTCTATTAGGAGACCAATGGAGCATTCCATTTGACAGAGGTTGGGAACAATAAGTCTTTAGATTCTACCAATCATGCATATCACTCAAACTTTCCCCAGGTGCTGACAAATAGATCTGGATTCCTGATGCCACCTTCTCGGTTGCTAGCGCTGCCAAAGTACATCAGCCCCCAGCCCCTGTGGTTAGCTGGCACAAAATTGTCTGGTGTAGACATATCTCTCTCGATTTGTCATCATTCTTTGGATGGCCTATTGGAAGAGGATGTTAACACTAGATAGCTTGCACGGCTGGACCATTGTTTCTTCCAATATCTGTACCCCATGTGTCCGTGAGGTGGAAACTCATGACCACATTTTCTTCCAATGTAGCTATTCCATTGAGGTCTGGATGAGCATTCTAGAACAACTGTCAGCCAGGAAATGGACCAACAATTGGGCAGACATCCTCAGATAGCTCACAGATACATCTGGAAGGTACTGAATATCGAGATTCCACAAAGATCTCCTGTACTTTAGCTTTTCCGCAACAGTCTATGGCATCTGGAAGGAAAGGAACCAGCGGATTCACCAGAAGATTGGGACGAACCAACAAGCAACAATTAATGAAACTCTCCAAAATATTAGGTACAATGCTCTGTCTTGGCAAGGAATTGAAAGAACAAAAGGAAATTGAGAGTTGGCTCTTGCATTGGGGCTGCCTATGAAAATCTTCAAATAGACATGTTATGCTTAGGTGGTCAACCTCCTTTGCTTGATATTCTTTCTTTTCAATTCTAGCTCACTAAGATCTTTCATAATGTGCTCAGATTCATATGATTTGTTATATTGTGAAGTGGTACTGTGTCTTGTTCTTGTTGGATTGCAGGAGACTGAAGTGGTGGCAAAGAAGTGGTGTATCACTAGAAGGACATTTTGGAGTGCTGAAGTTGTCATGAAAAGGAAAGTTGCAGGATGTCCATTTTGGAGCCATTCTGAATGTTATGCTGTTTTGAATCTCTGTCACCTACTGAATGTCTGGATTAATAGGAATTTTGGAATTTTTGTCGAGCTGGTTCCGGGTTTCGGCAATGTCTTCTTTTATAAATCCGCTTTGTTGGGCAAACAATATTAGCATAGTATAGCGATAGCATAATTTGATGTGGTTACTTTAACCACATTTTGCTAAAGGTTGGCACTTAGTTATTGTGCATATTGTAAGCCACCTTTACTCCGCCGTTTTGGCCTTCATATATGAAATTTAAATTACAAAAAAAAAAACTTATATACTGTAGGAAAGTAAATATATGATTGATATGTAATTAGTATTATGATTGATATGTAATTACTATATGGTATTTGACTAAGATTAAAGGAAACAAATCATACCTTATAGGCCGGTTTTTATGAGGCCTAATATTACTCCTTGGATAGAGGAATTAATTGATTCCTAATTGAGATAGTTACCATAGATAGGAGATTGTGACAATTAAACCTAGCCTCTCCTCAAGGCTATAAAAGCCACCCGGTTGTATGCTTTTCAATATATCAATAAAATCATTTTCTACTTCAATTTCTACATGGTATCAGAGCCTACAAGGCATCCATCTCCATAATTAGCCAAGCAACACTCTGCCGGCCGAACTCACCCGACAGTCCCAAACCGAAAAGCTCTTCCCATCTCTACCATAATGTCATACAACAATGGCAACTGAGTCATCAACTACTAGTGCCATTGAACACATCTCCACTCCAGGCAACAAAGCCGGGGCAGGGTCCAACTCCCACAATGATGGGATCCCAATGGTGATAACCGGACATAAGTTAACCGGCGATAACTATCTCTCCTGGTCAAAAGCCATGGAAATGTTTATAACCGGAAAGGGAAAAGAAGATTACATCTCTGGAAATATCATTGCCCCGGCCACTACTGATCCACGGTTCAAAAGTTGGAAGGCCGAAAATAGCATGGTGGTGTCCTGGTTCATTGGGTCCATGGACCCGGATATCAGTGAAGATTTCCTGCTGTATTCAACAGCAAATGAAATTTGGGTAGCAGCCCAAGAGATGTACTCAAAAAAGGACAATACCTCTGAACTATATGAGGCTGAATCCCAATTACAAGAGATCAAGCAAGGAGATATGAATGTCACCAATTGCTTCACTCAGCTTACGCGCGCATGGCAACAAATCGATGCATTTGAATCTATTAACTGGATATGCACTGCAGATGCGTTATTATATAAAGAACTGACAGAAACCAAGAGGGTATTCATGTTTTTGATTGGATTGAACTCTGACTTGGATGGTGTTAGAGGCAGGATCTTGGGTATGAAGCCCATTCCCAGCCTCAAAACTGTATCCTCCGAAGTAAGGCATGAGGAAAGCAGAAGAAAGCTGATGATTGGACCATCACTAATGACCACTGAGGGATCGGCCCTGATAATGAAACGATCATTCAACTTTGCCGAAGGCCCAAGTTTTAATGCCAAGCGGCCAGCTGCAAATAAACCTTTCTGCAACTATTGCAAGATATCTGGACATACTACAAAGGAATGTTGGAAGTTGCATGGTAAACCAGCAACCGGATCTGAGTCACGAGCAAACAACAATTGGAGGACTCCTAAACAATCAAACTCGGTCTACACAAGTAGGACCATGACTGAACCGCCAAACACCAACAATTTACCCACTAAGGATCAGTTATAAGCCCTACTCACACTGCTAAATCAAAAACAAAATGAGGGCCCCGAGCCTATTCAAGCATCAATGTTAAATCTTGGTGATAATCCCGGAGACAAAGGACAACCATGGATAGTTGATGCAGGAGCGCCTGACCATATGACAGGCGATGGTAAGCTCCTTTCTAATTATACAAAATCTCCTATTACTAAGCATGTAACAATAGCAAATGGTAAACAGGTTCAAGTCTTGGGATCATGAATGGTGAAAGTCAATCCTAATCTTACTTTGTACAATGTATTACATGTACCTCACTTAAAATTTAATTTACTCTCTGTAGGAAAAATAATGACTGACAATAACTGTCAAATATTATTCTCACCTACTTCATGTTTGTTTCAGGAGAGAAATTCGAAGTGGAGGATTGGCTTTGCTAAAAGAACCAGAGGACTATTTGTTCTACATGTGGAATGCATGCAGCCTAGTGCATTATCTAGTTATCATAATATTGAATATTTAGAATCTTTCGCTTGTAATAAGGATGCAGCCCATGACCAAATACTATTATGACATGAAAGGCTAGGGCATCCCAATTTTCAATATTTGAATAAAATTATGCCTACATTGTTCAATGATATTGATCCAAATACACGTGTGTGAAACCTGTCAACTTGCAAAATTTACAAGGCATGCGCACCCGGTAACATCATATAAAGAAAGCAAACTATTCAATTTAATACACTGGTGTTTGGGGACCTTCACGGGTAGCAAATATAAATAGTGCAAGGTGGTTCATTACATTCATAGATGACCACACCCGCTTAACCTGGGTATACCTTCTCAAGAATAAATCAGAAGTTGGACAAGTAATAAAAACATTCCATAACCTGATAAAGACTCAGTTTAGTGAAAACATTAAGACGATAAGGTCTGATAATGCTACTGAATACTTAGAACAAAACTTAAAACAATTCATGATTGAAGAAGGGATTTACCATCAGACCTCATGTGTAAACACACCTAAGCAAAATTGGAATTGCTGAAAGAAAAAACAGACACCTATTAGAGGTCACAAGGGCCCTAATGTTCACAATGCGAGTACCAAAACATTATTGGGGAGAAGCTGTACGCACAACAGCTACCTCATAAATCGGATGCCCTCAAAAATATTATAATACCAAACACCAAGACAGAAACTACTCGTAAAATACCCACATACAAAGCTACTATCTGAACTGCCACCAAAGGTATTTGGATGTACAGCTTATGTATACATACAGTCAACCAACAGAAGCAAACTAGATCCTAAATCAATCAAGTGTATGTTTATTGGCTACTCAGGCACACAAAAGGGGTACAGATGTTACTGTCCCCATATTAAGAAAATCTATACTACACTAGACATATACTTTAATGAAACTCTACCATTCTACACCAATTATCAAAACCACAAAATACCTGAAAGCCGGTGGAACCTACTGGATATTGGTAACATTGAAATTCAACCGCCAACTAACAGTTAATCACCTACTAGTGAGCCCCAAGAAAACCGTCCTAACTCATCTCAAAATAATACATTATCAGAGGAAGGATTCACTCAGCCTACAGGCTATCCTACTCAACCCCCATCACGAAAGTGTATACAAGGAAGTATATCAACAAACAATTAGAACCAGAAACCTTGGATAATCAAGGTACTGCACAACCTAACTCACTTGAAATGGACAATAGACCTATAGCCCTGAGGAAAGGAGTAAGGGAATGTACCAAGCATCCACTTTATAACTTTATGACATCTTCTAAGTTACAACCACGTTTCAAGGCGTTCACTATTCAATTGGACTCTACCTCAATACCAAAACATTATATGAAGCGTTAGAGGTCCCACATTGGAAAGAAGCCATTAATCAAGAAATGGATGCTCTTTTAAGGGCTAATACATGGAAACTTACACCACTTCCCGAAGGAGTAAAACCAATCGGGTGTAAGTGGATATTTACGATTAAATACAATTCTAATGGGTCCATAAACATGTATAAGGCTAGATTAGTAGCCAGAGGTTTTACACAAACTTATGGAATACACTACTTAGAAACATTTGCTCTTGTTGCAAAGTTAAGCACAGTGAAAGTAATATTCTCAGTAGCTATCAATCTTGATTGGGAACTATACCAACTTGATGTTAAGAATGGATTTTTAAATGGAGAACTTCAGGAAGAAGTATATATGCAAATACCACCTGCCTTTGAAGGAAAAACAAAGAGTGAAAAGTATGTAAACTCAATAGATCACTTTATGGTCTAAAACAATCACCAAGGATGTGGCTTCAGAAATTCACAAGTGTAGTAAAAGGGCAAGGTTTCAATCAATGTCACAGTGATCACACATTGTTCACACGTATAAGCAAGGATGGAAAGATTACAGTCTTAATTGTGTATGTAAATGACATAATACTGACAGGGAATGATACACAAGGTATAGAAAAGACCAAAGAAATGTCACAGAAATTCGAAATAAAAGATCTTGGGCAGTTAAAATACTTCCTGGGAATGGAAGTTGCTAGAAATAAGGAAGGAATGAGTGTATCACAAAGAAAATATGTAATTGATTTACTAACGGAAACTGGAACGTTGGGAAGTAAACCTGCCCCTACTCCTATTGAACCAGGATATAAGACTGGAAAATTCATGGATGAAACACCTACAGATAAGTTAAGATTTAAAAAATTAGTAGAAAAACTGATATACTTATCTCATACTAGACCAGATATTGCATATGCAGTAAGTTTTATAAGCCAGTTCATGCATGCACCTACTAATGAACATTTGAGAGCTGTGATGAGAATTCTCAGATACTTGAAGGGGTCACCTGGGCAAGGATTGCACTTCAAGAAGACAGAGCAAAAGGATATTAATATATTCACTGATGCTGATTGGGCAGGTTTAAGGACAGATAGAAGGTCAACCACAAGCTATTGTTCATATGTATGGGGAAACTTGATCACTTGGCGAAGCAAGAAACAAGCAGTAGTCTCAAGGAGCAGCTCAGAAGCAGAACTACGATCACTGGCCTTAGGAGCTTGCGAAGGAATGTGGTTAAAAAGGGTACTAAGTGACCTGGGACAACCATTGGAAAAACTTATACGAGTATTTTGTGACAACATATCAGCAATTCATATGGCGGAAAACCCAGTCCAACATGATAAGTCAAAACACGTGGAGATTGATAGACATTTCATGTGGGAAAAGTTAGAAGACAGGACAATCAGCCTCGAGCATATCTCTACAACTAATCAACTGGCAGATCTCCTAACCAAACCAGTCTCCATCAAAACATTTCAGACTTTGATATCCAAGCTTGACTGTATCAACATCTACAGTCAAGCTTGAGGGGAGGTGTAGGAAAATAAATATATGATTTATATGTAATTAGTATTATGATTGATATGTAATTAGTATATGATATTTGACTAAGATAAAAGGAAGCAAATCATACCTTATAGGCCGGTTTTTATGAGGCCTAATATTACTCCTTGGATAGAGAAATTAATTGATTCCTAATTGAGACAGTTACCATAGATAGGAGATTGTGGCAATTAAACCTAGCTTCTCCTCAAGGCTATAAAAGCCACCCGGTTGTATGCTTTTCAATATATCAATGAAATCATTTTCTACTTCAATTTCTACATATACATACTCCATTTGTTATCTTAACAGTTTTAGGAACATAAAATGATTCATAATATAAAAGAAGATCACTATTGTCATATGATTCGATTCCCACAGTCAAAATCCAAGAGTATAACTTATTGTTTGATGAGTTACTTGTAATAACCATGGTTGGCGGAGATTGTGAAGTAAAATGTTGTTGGCTCAGTAGGTGAAGTAAGACTTCTATTTGACTTTGTGTTGGTAGAGTATAAGTGCCATGTGTTCTGCCGACATTACTACTTACTGAGTTTGTTGTATGTTTTCTGTGATCTCAAGAGTTAGCCGGTCTTGGTGGTCTTCCCTTTCCTGGTTTTTTTTATTTCCATAGTGTTTCCATCATTCATTTATTAAGTGTCCAGCTTTCTTGCAATACCTGCAGAAAGGTTAATTATTTTGTCCTAAGGGTGCATGTTCTCCAGGATATAATACTGAGCCTTGAGTGTTAGGAGTAGATTGTGGTCCATTATGTTCAATATAGGTTTTTCAGTTATCAAAGCCGAACCTTCAGTTTTAAGAGTGGGAAGTGAACCCATTATAATTTTAAAATCTTGCTTTCTTTATGTCTTATTTCAGAGAAAGCATTGTTTAAACTTGGCAAATGCTTAGTACCAAGTATTCTTCACTTAACAGCATCAAAGTCCTTATGTAATCCAGTTAAGAACTTAAAAACTCTCTTGGTTTCAGTAATATTTTTGTAAAACTGATCATCAGCTTGACAATTCCACTTGTGTACGTAAAAAATTTTCAATTTGTTGTCGCATTCTTGTGAATTGGATGTAGTATCTATTCACAGACATGTCTCTTTGCTTAATGTCTTGAAGCGGTACTTCAAGCTCATAAATTCTGATGTGTTATCTTTCGTTGAATACATGTCCCTTGCAGTTGACCAAATCTCAGCTACAGTAGCATAGAGTATGAAATTATCACTTATTTCAGGGGTCATTGACCCTATAAGCCATGACATGGTCATGGAATTTTCTAATTTCCAGGTTCTGAACCTTGGTTCTGTAGAGGCATGAGTGATTATATCTCCAAAGAGATAATCCTCCTTGCCTCTCCCGGTAATGAACATTTCAACTGTTCGAGATAATCTTACTTGCTTCTTCCAATAATGAACTTCTCAATTGCTGTGCTCCATGACGGATAGTTGTTCCCATTTAGTTTATGATTAATCATAATAGGAGCCTCATCAAAGGTAGAAGAGACATTAGACCCTGCCCCTATAGATTGTTAAAGGGTGGAAGTTGCCTCAGCTTCACTGAATTCAGCCATCGTTTAAATGCAAAATTGTTTAGAAAAGAGTAGAAGAAGCATATGGCAATAAAGTATCTGATAATATATAGAAATGTGAAGTAATATTATTCATAAATCTAGTCTTTGAATGTACAAATGATCCCCTTTGTATAGGGGCAGATAATACAGCCTCAAGTGGCTCAGTTAATACAGCCTCCAATGGCTATATCCTTCTAACAACGGCTATATTAGTTTAGTCACTAAACCAGTGATTTATACAAGAGTATATTAGGTGTACAAGTGTGGATTCTCTATGTTTATGTGTGTATGACCTACGTATACAGTGTATACATATATATATATATATATATATATATATATATATATATATATATATATATATATATATATATATATATATGTATATACACAGTGTATTCTACTATACATTCCTACATATAGTGATGCAGTTAAGAAAGATTTGTAATCGCCCTTATCTAATTACTGGCACAGAGCCTGAATCTGGATCAGTGGAGTATCTTCATGAAATGAGAATAAAGGTTTTAGCAAAGCTCTCTCTTTTGCATTCTACGCTTAGAGTTGCACAAAGAAGGCCGTAGAGTCCTTATGTTCTGACAAATGACCAAGTTACTAAATATTTTAGAGGATTATTTAACCATTGAATTTGGAGCCGAGGCATTTGTGCGGGTCGATGGATCGGTATCAGTAGCTGATCGTTAAACAGCAATTCAACATTTTAATCAGGACAAAAGCTGCTTTCTGTTCCTGTTGTCCACCCGTTCTTGTGGCATTGGGATCAATCTGGCGATTGCTGATACTTTCATTATTTATGATTCTGACTTCAACCCACATTATGATATCCAAGCAATGAATAAGGCGCACTGCACAGGTCAGTCAAACAAACTTCTAGTATACCGGCTTTTCGTCCGTGCTAGTGTTGAGGAGCCCATCTTGCTACTTGCTAAGAAGAAATTGATGCTTGATCTACTTTTTGAGGGCAAGTCTGGGTTCCTAAAACAGGCAGAGGATATTCTGAGATGGGGCACGGGAGAACTTTTCAGGGAGTTTTCAAGTGTGATGGAAAGAGTTGGAGATGAAGACAGTCATGGCCATGACGGACATCCTGATATGGAAAACAAAAGAAAGAGAACCGGAAGTCTTGGTAATGTTTATAAAGATAGATGTGTAGATGGAAGCAACAAGATTATTTGGAATAAAATTGATACCGCAAAGTTGCTTGGCCGTTCAAATAATATCACTGAAACGAACTCTGAGAATGACGTGCTTGGTTCGTTGAAGGTATAGGCCTTGCTGTAGGGCATTCTATGACCATCTGGAAGGCTTTTAATATTATCATAGATCAAAGTTGTTTAAGAAAATATGTCTGTTTGTTGTAAGTGAAACTTCCTTTTGTTCAGAAGTTAATCTGTCCTTGCTAACAAAGTGGAGACGGGGCCTGAAGTGAATGGTAACCCTAGCTGATTTTTACCTTATGGAATGAGTTTGCTATTGGATTTCACTGGCACATTTATGGTGGCAACCGGTGTGGTAAAGGATAGACAAAAAAGATTGATTAGGACATCTTTCCATGCTGGACCAATTGATTATGCTCCCGATCAGTTCTGTTGAACTCCATGATATATCAAATTGGGGAAGTTGAAGGGCTAAAATTTGTGCTGGTTCTTTTATGTGACAATTCTTAACAAAATAATGCTCTCTTATTCTATTACGACGAATCAATACCAACATCCATTTTATGAAGTTGTACTTTGTAGGTTTAAGTTTCCATTTCTAATGGAGTCAAGGACACACTCTTCTTTAACTTTGGAATATGATGGAATAAAGCAAAATGACTCACTAAATTGGCTGCGCTTCTAATATTGTGAAGTAGCAGTTGATCCACACACCTTGACCCATCATTATGAATCATCGGGAAACAACCTCTGTGTCTTTCTAACACCTGGGTATGCTTGCTTACATCCGATCCCCCATACCGCGCCATAGGCGGGAGCCTCTAAGGCAATGGGGTAATGTTGTTGTTGTTGTTATACTTTGTAGGATTACTCAAGGAATGAACTTGTCTGCTAAGCATGTTACTTACAAAAAGAAATTGTCTGCTGGCACCTCTTGATTCCTTGATCCTTTTGTTTTCGGTTTGGCTTTTACTTCTTCACTTGATACCTTTTCCTGCCATAGACTCTTGCATTTTGTATTCTTGATTCTTCAGATGTTGTCTTTAAAAGCAGTCAAAAGCTAGCCATCTAGTAGTTATTGTTCTGATTTGGACACGTAAGTTTTATTTAATACCGATTCACAAAAAATTTGGTTAACTGTGAAGCTTTTCTGTATAAAAAATGCTCTCTGTTTGGTGCTTATTTTGGAACTTTATGCTTTTGATGTCAGTCCGTTGAGTGGAATAATGATGATTCGCCTGATGAGCAAGCTAGAGCAATTGCAACACCAGTTGCCATGGATGAGATGGGCACAGAAAACAGCAAAGAGAAAGAAGACCATGCAGCAGGTAATACTGATGAAGATGAACGGGACAGGCTTCTTCGAGTGAGGTAGGGATTTCCCATCCTTGTACATCGTATTGTGTACTATTTTCTGTTTTAACAGTTTGTATAATTATTTCATGTGCATCTGCTGCCTCTCTTAATGTTCCTTTTGAGGAATTGATGTTGCGTCCCGTACTCTTCACCAGTAAATTATTATGTTTTACATTTTAATGGATAAATTTGTTAGTATGAAATAGAAGAAATCAGCAACAAACTTTCACCTGCTCTTTTGATGCAAGGATACATCTTTCACATTTCTACACGGATTTATTCTTCCGTGTGTGTCACCAGCATCTCCTTAATGCTCTTGTATCTTGTGAAATAACCTAAATATGTCGCTTTCGTTCGCTGACTGTACCACGTCTCCTCAATTAGTCGCTTTACACCATTGGCTGATATCTTCTATGTATGACAGTAGCAGGGCTTACTAAGGGTAGATCTCGATGCTTTAGTAAGAGGGACAAAGACAATAATTTTTACTGGTCCATTTTGACTTGGACCCGAAAAATAAAAATAAAGGACTAAATTAGAAATATTTACCTCCTAGCCTCTTTTCACCACTCTAGGGAGCATATAGCCTTTCCTACAAGTGCGACTTTGCACACTTTCATTTACTATGTCAGATGTAATAATTATTCTCACATTGTTTCATTTGGCGCTTAGCTGAAGACTTGTGTTCTATCCAGGCTTCAACTGACCTACAATGCATGGGAAAAAACGGAAGCATCCCATGTCTGACATTTTAAAATAAATATTTGCAGCACTAGAGGAGCATATTCATCAAAATATACTTTCCTTGCTATGTTTTCTGTGCCATTTGATGAAGTACATTATAAAACATGCATAAAACACTCACACACACACACACATATGCACGCACGCACACATACACATGCACACACGTACATATATAAATGTGTATATATTTATATGCATGCATATATACATACACACGTACATACATATATACAAACACACATGCATACATATACATACATATATGTACACACACACACATAAATATGCACATATGCATACATATCGACACACACACACACACACATATACACATATATACATACATGTCATTCTGAGTTTTGGCATATATCGGTTCTGTTAAGACCGCCATGTAGCCATTGTATATTGTGACAAAATCCCACTAAAACCTTTCACGTTTGTTTGGACCTGAACGTGGCCTTGTACAAACAAATTTAACACCATCTTTGTGCTCGTCTTTTCTGACGGCCACTAACGCGTGCCAGGTAAATTTATCCAATATTGTGTATTCTTAAACTTTTAGGCTTATAGGATCGAACTCTTTCATAAACATATAAAACAAGTGAACTTCCATCCTCTTGTCGAGTGAAAAATTCCGAACGTCAATTTTGAATTTAAATAGATTGTTGCACAAAAGAGTATATTAATGTACAAGGTAGAATGTAGTTTTGTATTAATTTGGTTACTTTTCATGCATTCTATATAGTCGTGAAATTTTTCTATATTTTTGACAAAATCGTGGTGTAACATTAAATATTCTGCGAAAATATGTGCATCGTGGTTTTGACAAAACTGCATTGCGCTTTGCGGTTCTGTGAAAACCATGATGCGGTCGGCGGTTCTATCAAAATCGCAGCGTGTTTGGCGGTTTTGAGGGAACCGCTATATGCCAAAACTCAGAATGATGTACAAATGTTCTGTCAAAACCACCATCCATTTCACTCGGCGGTTTTGACAGAACCTCCTTGAATAATTTTGGGTTTACTTCTAAATGTATGATATGAGTGGTGGCATAACCACCATTCATAGTTTTGGGTTACATCCAAACATGTAATAAAAGTGTTTTTTCTTAATAAAACTAGTATATTTTTTTCTTCCCCCCATACATATACATACATGCATATATATATATATGTGTGTGTGTGTGTGTGAGTATAAATGGGTGTGTATATATACATGTATATATACATACATGTATATATACACACACACACATATACATGCATATATATGTGTGTGTGTGTGTGTGTGTGTGTGTACACATACATATGTTGTCTATATATGTGTGTATACATGTCAATTGAAATTTTTTGACATTTACCTGTTTCACATTATAAAAAAAAACATGTTTCACTTTCGTAAGCTCCATGATTTACACTATTTTCTCTGGTTCAAGGTTACATGAGCATGCTTAAATGGTAAAGCCTTCGTACGAACATACATTAATACGAAATACCTTGTTTGGAAACGTAGGACGTTTCTTAGTTTGCTAGTTTTGCTTGACCGCCCTTTTTGGGCCTTTTTGTCCCAATTATAGACGCAATCGTTCAACCTTTCTAGAAGCTTGTAATGATTAGCTTCTGTATTTTGAGACTCATATCTTGACTTGATGTCATCTTTTATTTCCATGTAAGATGGGAGAACTACAAGAGTGAAGAGGAAGCAGCTCTTGGTCGTGGAAAGCGTCAAAGGAAAGCTGTACCATATAAGGAAACATATTTTCCCCACACAAGCGGAACACTGAGCCAGGTATTTGAACACATTATTCTTCATGTTGGGTCATGCAATGCTAATACCTATTATATGTACTTCTGAAGGAAAATACTCTTTGTAAATAAACGCTGGAGTCTGGATCTTTTACCTTCTATATCTTCTTCACTTCATTTATGCATTCTCCGAGCAGCATGGTTACCATTTTATTGACCAGTAGTTTGTTTTTCCATGTTCGTTGTGTTGGAACATCAATAATTCAAGTCAGAGTATTTCTTCAGGTGGATTTTTTTTTTTTTTTTTTTGGTGAGGTTGTTGTTGTTGTATTATGTTTGATGTAAGGTTCAGTCTTCAAACCAACTCATGAATAATCTGTCATTGACATCTCCATCTTCACCTTTATGCAAAGCCAGATTTCTTTTCCATTAAGCACACTTATGTGTCGGTATTACTTTATTTGATTTTATAGTGAAAAAGCTTGCTTATGGTGTTTAGAATGTGGAGGGTAGAGGATATGACGTTTAGATAAATAAGGAAAATTGTTTTAAGATTTTCACTCAACTCATTCGACTTTTTCGCTTCCTTTTTTGTTTAATTTCCTTATACCTTTTCAAGGACGTTGTGACCTTGTCGAAGCAATATTCAAGCACCTGCTTCCTCAATCCTGCTTAATCCCATCTTATGTTTTCATCTATGCTGAAGGGGTTCTTAATCAATAAGCGTGTGTGACTTTCAAGAGCTTCTCCGAATCCTAAATGCTCATGATTCTTGAACTGTCTAGGCGTTGTACCTATAAATTGCTTGTCGTTCTCAAGTGTGAAGTTTATGCAGTAAGAACTCCTTATAAGCATCTTTCTCAGCTTGCAATTGTTAGTTGGACGAAGGTTTTTCTCTTTCTCTTTGGGGGTTGGGCCGTCGGAACAGTTAAAATGTGATAAAAGTAGTCCTAACATTCGAGCCCTTTGAAAATGAAGGTGGACTATTTTATGAGGTAAAAACATGTATATAAATGCTACTACATATTATCCAGTGTAAAATAGTCAAAATTCTGCTATGTTGCAACTTATGGTATATTCTTCCATCATAATCTTAAATTTACATTTGACTTAGCAGATCAAAGTATTAGAAGTGGACGAACCAGAACCAGAACCAGAGCCAGAGCCAGAGCCAGAGCCAGAGCCAGAACCCGAACCAGAACCAGAGGAACCAGAACCAGAACAAGAACCGCTGCGAGGGTATTCTCTGGCTGGACGTGCTTGGAAGTCAAAATAGTGAGTTTTTGGTCTATAACATTTTTCTACTCTTTATAATACTATCTTTTGTTCATCTGAAAGAACGGTACATCACTGGGCAACACTTTATACGCTAAGAACAAAATCATACTGTTTGAGTTTTTTTTGTCAACCGTGTTGCTGCAATTTTCTGTTCACATAAATCAGCTAGATGAACTACTACAGTTCTTCACAAGTTTCCTTTCACGTCCTTAATGATAATAATACACTTAATATAATCTCTATTGTGCGTTTTACTTGTGTGCACAGTACAAAGCTTCGTATGAGGCAAAAGGAAAGGTTGGCCCAGAGAAACGTTAATAAAAATTGCATGACTCCTGAGGGACCGCATGGACCAGAGACGCCTTTGCATGCTATAGATGGAAATCAGAAACGTATATTGGCCCAGTCTTGTGCAACAGATTTGGACAGAGCAGTGAGCAAGGTCCATCGTGATGTTCAACTGGGAGGGATATCCAAGGATACTCCTCTTTATCCTTCTGGAGAGCATTTCCCTAGTGGTGAAGTACCATCTAGTAACCATTTGGACGGCACAAGCTTCACAAATTCAGTACGCAGCATCGGTTCCCAACCAGTAGCAAGACTAAGTGCTCCTAGTGCTACTCAAATGGATAGATCCAAAAGCAGTTGCTTGAAGTCACGCCACAGGAATGAATTCGGGTCTGACTTTGTGTTTAATATGAGGCCTTACTCGGGGACCTTGAAAGGAATCAGTGTTGATGGACTCACAGTGTCCTCAGGGAGGTCGAGATTGCCAAATAATCCTCTGGATGATTGCCAACTGCAGCCAAACAACTTCCATGCCTCATCTATTCCGGTAACTTATTTTTTATATCAATCATTTCTAATTTGTCATTGGTGCTTTTACATTCTTCTAATAATTCAATCCTGGACTTTTTCAGGCAGTTCCTAAGGAAAAGGGTCTCGTTATCCGGAGTGGAAACTCTGGTGAATTCTCCCGACCGAAGCTCATCTTGCCGAAATTTCCTACTTTAGACAATTTGCTTCCAAGACATATTTTTCCAGAAAAGAACCTGCTGCCTCAGGAATCTCGTTATGTGGGCCTATCACTGGAATCGAAAGCCAAGGAGCCGGGTGTATCGTTGGAACTGAAAGCAAAGAAGCCTTCGTTGTCAAATATGAAGGTCTTCCGTCAAGGTTCATTCAAGTATAATCTTCAAGAGCAAGAGGACCCTATTATGTTAGGTTCAAATCAGGGACCCCGTTCAAATTCATTATATAGCGAAACCCATAGCAAGGTTCTTGAGGACATTATCCTGAGATCAGGATCCAGGTCATGTAGCCAGCTTAAGGAGAAGAATAAACTGGATGTATGGTCTGAAGATGAATTAGATTCACTCTGGATTGGTATCAGAAGACATGGGCATGGGAAATGGGAAGCCATGCTGGTAGACTCCAGGCTAAGATTTTCCAAATCTAGAACCGCTTTTGATCTATCACGAAGATGGGAGGAAGAGCAGCTTTCATTGCCATGCAATTGCCAAAAATCTACCTCATTTTCTGGAACCTCTGATGTGCAGACGCTGCCTGTCCACAGTAGCAAATTTAGTGGGCAACCTGATTTGCAAAGCCGTCCCTCAGACTTGATTATACGATCCACTTTTGGTCCTATCATACGAAATACTGAATTATTAAATCACCTCGAGGGCCGCAGTGATCAGGTTTCCCTTGGCCTCTCTGGGGAGTTGGCATCTTTACCATGTGAAGGTCAAACGAGTTCCTTTGGTGGTCGCAGGAATTTTCAATATGTGCAAGAGTCAGTCGGCAAACCTATATCAGGTTCCGTTCGTTTGGGTAGCTCCAGCAGTTCTGTGTTTAGGGGAAATGAGATTGGACAGTGTGTTGGTTCTGATAAATCATCGTATACTTCCCATAAAATCCATAACACAGGAAGTGGTGGATCAACTGGTTCTCTATTTCCCTTTGAGAACAGTGAGGTACATAATGCATATTATTTAAATAGGAAAAAAGAGAGCAACCTGCCTCACTTGCTGAAACAGGCAAATATTCCTTTAGTGCCTCCAAACCTGCGATCAACTGCCCCTGCAGTAGCTCAGTCTGCTGGTGTTTTATATGATGAAAAGAATACAAGGTTTGCTTCACCTGTTGTCTCAGGAAATCATCCCTCAAAGCCACTGGAACCACAAAGGAGAATTAGGGAGAAACAGAGACCACGAATGATGGGTGCACGTTGGGAGGAGCTGGAAAGACTCAGGAGAGGCAGAAGTAAGTGCTTCCAAATTGGTGCGTCGGCTGCACTCCAGAAGGAGAAACAAATCGTCTGTCCAACCAATGATTCTTCAGAATCTGATGCAGATGATGATATATCATCCGAAGCCACCATCTCTGACCATAATTAATTCAGCATCACAAAGATTCTATGCGTGGTCCTAGAGAATCCATGCAATCCTATTTGAAAACCATTTTAGTATGCTCTTAAATGGATTTTATGGGTATTGTTCCTGAACGTTTATGATCCTTGGATCAAATTAGACTTTTTTTTAACTTCTGTACAACTATTGAATTCTGGTACCGTGACTTTTCGTGCTGTTTTATCTTCGACAGACGAGAGTTTTTTAACTTCTGTACAACTATTTAATTTGGATTTGATGAATGTGCGGATTGCGAATTATAAAGAATCTGGTGCAATCATTGCAAAAGGGGATTTGGGGTATGAAGGGTACAGGAGGTGCTGGAAATTGATCCACTTCCAAATCGCCGAAGCTTTAATTAATTTGGGAAAGACTGAAAAAAAAAGTGTTGATCTTCTTCAACAGGGATTTGCAGAAAAGGCTGTTGCAGCCATGGTGGTGGGTTGTCTTTTATGAAATGTCGATCCAGTGAAGAAGATGGCTTGTTTCTCTCATAAATGATAGGGCATGGCTAAGGGCAAGGATATCTCAGAACAAGCACTCGTAGAAAATAAATGGTTCATTGGCTAGACAAAGAAAGTAGAGGTTCTGATGTTATTCTCAAATCAGACATGACTAAAGCATTTGACAAGGTATGTTCAGATTACCTACGGGTTCTGATGACTAAATTTGGATTCTCTAATGCCTTTCTCAGAAGTTTATTCAATTACCTCTAGAGGACATGCATATGACACTCCATGCGGGTTCTTAAAACCAGGGAAAGAGGTCAAGCATGGAGAACCCACTCTCCTCTCTACTATCTAGTATAGCCTAAGAGGAATTTAGCAGAGGCTTCAACACTCTTTTAAATACTAGAGCTATTACAAACTTTGCTTTGGGAAGAATTCCATCCTCGGTTACACATCTAGCTTTGCCAATGATTTTCTTGTATTTTTAAATAGAACCATTGCAGACTTGTTCAAATTCAAGAAGTTTCTGGGACAATACCAAGAAGCCTCTAAATTTGGAAAGAGTCAGTTGTGTCATCTTCTAAGCTCTCTGATGCTAGAGTCAAAGTTTTAGAAAAAAAAAAAAAACACTAGATACGGTTTCTGCTAGGCTCCCTATAAAATATTTTGGTTCTCAATTATTTAAGGGGATTAACATACCTCGATATTGCACTCAACTACTGAGACATTTTGATGCTAGACCTAATAGCTGCTACGAAAAACTTCTAATTCGGGTGGGTAGGCTGGTTCTTATTAAACATGCATTATCTATAATACCTTTACATCTAGTAACAGCCTCTAAGTTATCTCAAAGTGTGCTCAACGCATTGAATATGAAGATGTGACCCATGGCGCTGGGAGGCGGAACCCTAGAAGTACAATAGAACACTTCATATTAGACATATACACCTGGTGCATATCGATTAATGGCTCTAAAATAGCAGAAAATATACTGTAATACATCCAATCAGAGATATCGCCTAATCTCAAACACAAAACCTTACAAGTACTGAAATATAGCTTACCTCCCACCCAAAATCTCAAACTGAGTGGATACTGATCTATGAAAATTTGCAGCAGCAGTAAAGGATGTTAGATAATACTTGTAATACTTTTAGCTATACCTTAGACCTCTCTAAGCTTGTTAATGGTTGTGTTGTCACATATGTAACTACCTTTTGTATTTGACATCAATATAAAGCAAATATTTTTGCAAAGAAAGTACATGCATGTATGTATGTATGTATGTATGTATATGTCTATTTTAGAACATCTTTTGATATTATTTTGAGTTACTTTAGAGTGCTTTTTCGGGTACTTTTTTTTTTCTGTGTTCCAGGAATTACTTGTGGATTATTAAAAAAAAGAAACACGTAGAAATCAGAGAAAGCATGTAGAGGTCCTTGACATCAAGACCGAAAAGTCTACGTAAGTAAAAGGAAGTAAATGCCAGGAAATTTTCAAATTTACGAGAATTGATCCAAAAAGGTAAAAAGGCGGCACATTTCTGAAAAGGCGGAGGCGGAGAAATCGATTCCCATAACTTCACAGTCGATTCCTAGGATTTAGCCCTATATGGAGCAGCAGATTCTACTCAAAAAGGTTTAACCCAATCAATAATGGTCCATGCCACAACCAGTCTCAAAAGTAGTGTATGAAAATAAATCAGATATTCAACGGGCCGCTAGCAAGAGCTTAGTCATTTACACAGTACTCTGTGTAAGGAGCCCCAGACAAGACTACAAGCCAAGAAGCTCTCACACTATATACTTGTTGGAAAGGGGCTTTCTTGCCTTTGTTAAGAATTGAACCCCTGACATCCATTTTGAGAAACTCTGTCCGGAACCAGTTGGGCTATGACCTGAGTACGCAGCAGATTCTACTCGTTTAGACAGATTCTAGTCGTTTAGGCATCCTGTTTTGTACCCTTTTACTACAGTTTTTCTCTGTTCTCCCTCTCCTTCTATTGAGTTTTAGATTCCCTCTAAGACTTTTAGTAGCGAAAAGTTCTATACTTTTTATATTTTTAATTTTATTCACTTTCGTAAGTTAGTTTATTTAGTTACTTCCGCAGTTCAGACGTATTTTACTTGTGATGGTAGTTTAATTTACTTCGCTTTATTTAATTTACGTCAATAGTTATAAACAACCCACTCAACAATTGGAATTTATGTCAATACCTTCTTGCACACGAATTATACTTATTCTATGTAGTCTAATGGAAAATTATCTAAGAAAAGAGATTAAGATATCTTTTGTTTCAGTTGATTTGACTCCAACTTATCTTACTTAGGAGTTATTTGCCTATGTACACAAGTATTCGTGGTTCTCTGACGACACACATCGTATACACATATACATATATACAGGGGCGGAGGGAAGGGGGGCCTAGGGGGGCACATGCCCTCCCAACGTCGGCGGAAAAATCCTATAGATAGGTAAGTGTATTTGTATTTTTGGCCATTCAGTTCAAAGTGTGCTCTTGCTTGACAGAACATTAACCCTCTGTTACATGGTCACATAGTGCTTAGCGTTCGGTAATTCTCTGCTAAATGACTAAAATGTGTCTAAAATTTATCGGAAGTTTGGTCTCTTAAATATATTAAAAAATTCAAGATTTGGAAAACTAGTAGTCTTTTTTGCATGTATGGTAATCGTTGAAAGCTAATAGACTTTTTTGCATTAGTTTGCTTATGAAAATAAAAGTTTCTTTTTTTAATTGGTTGCTAATCTTACAAATCCTGTGAGGGCTGATGCTAGATAGTTGATACATATTAATTTAAAAAGGCATACAGTTGTGCAGTGGCGGAGCCAGAAGTCCCTTCTTGGAGGGGCACTGACAGGCTTCGCAATAGGAATACCATCGGTCACCGTTTCGGACCGAAAAAATCGACAAAATCTTCTAGACATATTTTTGTATTGTAACATAAAATACATGAAATAAAACACATCTACCAACCAATATACAAAAAAGAAACAATACACAACAAACAATATCCGAATCATAATTATTAAATGAATATAGTAATATACATCAATACATACCTTTTATTTGCCTATTGCAGTACGAGAAGGATTTGCCAAGGGACGCAAAAAGGTTCTTCGAGATGACATTGATTGAAATCGTTGCATAATATCTTAATCTTCAATGGTGCTAAAAATCTCATGCTCAAGGTAACACAATAAACAATCCGATAGTACGTTACCCCTCAACCAGTTGCGTAGATCAGTCTTGACGATAATTCAGTATTTCGCATGATCAGACTTGACACACACACATATATATATATGTATATGTATGTATTTATGTGTATCTAATATATATAAAAAAAATGGTTTCTCTCCTCTCTGGCGATCTATGGCGTCGACTGTAACAGCCGCGACCATCTTTCGTTTTCTGCGATCAGCACAATCACCGATAGCGATCTTCACCATCCGGCTGTGACAATGCAGCCCCTATCGTTTGTGACAGTTGTGTCCGGTGCATCGAATACAGTCTCAATATCCTCTAAACCTATCACGCGGCAAAAAGGTATTCCTATGATCACCTTTACTCATGAAGAAATTGATGCTTTGGCCACTCCTTTCCGATTTTCTCTGGTGGGCACTTTTTGTATGGGCAGCCACCTTTGAAGGTTATACGTGATATATTTGAGAAAATTGGATTCCATAATGATTTACCTGTTACATTGATTGATTAAAAACATATTCTTTTGAATTTTCGCCATGAGCCTGATTATGTCCGATGTTTCTATCGACGATCATGGAATATTGTGGGTTGTCATATGCGTGTCACCAAATGGATAGTGAATTTTGATCCTTCATCTGACGTCCTATCGTACCGGTCTGGATAGTGCTGCTTGGGCTCCCAGTACATCTGCAACATAAAACAGTGCTCTTCGAAATTGTGCGTCCAATAGGCACACCAATTAAGCTAGATGTGGCTACTGCTGATGGCTTGCGTCCATCTGTTGTCCGAGTTTGTGTCGAGATAGATGTTTCTCGGGATCTTCCCAAAAAACTGTACTTTCAGGCAAAACAAAAGGTGCTGCTACAGTAGGTTATTTGTGAAGATTTGCCCTCCTTTTGCATAACCTGTCGTCGCTTAGGTCATGTTACAGGTCACTGTGTTGATTCTTCGATGCCAACTAATATGATATCGAAACCTGTTACAAGATGGACCCCAAAGAAAACGATCCCTCAGAACGACTCTGCTATTACAAAAGGGGATCCAGTCGTTCTGTTGACGCGTGATTCATCTTCGGAGCATCTTACGGAAGCTCCTCAGCATCAATCGTCTGCGCCACAAACGTTTTCTCCACAGTCGAATATGCCAGTTCCTAAGATCTTACGCTATTAAGGGATGACAAGGAAGACGAGGTGTTTTCCCAGCGGAAACAACAGGATGATCCTGACTACTGTTAGTTTTCAGATTCAGATATAGGTCAACTTGATCGACCTTTATTGGATTTACAGTCTCACAAGGAGTGTGCAGACACCATGCTTCATGATTTAGAAAAGATTGGGAAACGGTTGGCTAATCGTCCTCAACAGTTCGACGCTGCCATCCTAGCGGCAGCCTCAGGGGATACGGGGGTGGATCACGACGGTTTTTTGCCAGTTCCGTCTCAGCGAAGAAGAAGGCCTAAGAAAGATTTACTGTTAAAGATCACAATCAAAGATCACAATCAAAGTCATGGCAACAATCAAGACATAAACCGATTCTTACCATCATTAGTGCAAATATACTCTTACCTTGTATAGGTTGATTTACTAGCTGATTATACGGATGATTGATTTAGCAATTAGTTAGAGATATACATTACCTTGTATAGAGAAAATCATACAACTATAAGTAGGAAAGCTTTGTATTACGAAAACAATCAATGAAATACAAAAAAGTTTAATCTTCAAACATGGTATCAGAGCAGGAAATCTCCTCTCTGTGAATGAAGTTTTTCAAAAAATTAGGCTCAGAAAATTCATCATCACAGCCTGTTTTTCTTACCCAGCCACCCGGCTAATACCTTTCCCAGCCAAACAGCTTTGATCCTGTCCTTGGTAGAACCTTCACAGCAAAATTTCTGTGTTGCTCTACCATCTCTGGAATTTTTTTTTCAAGACCCTGCAATTTCCATCAGAAAATGTCAGAAACTGGAAAAACAGAAGGTTCAAGTTCCCAACCAGAGCCTTCAACCAATAATCAGAATCCGGGGGAATGGGCAC
Source organism: Eustoma russellianum (assembly GCA_036186865.1). Lineage (NCBI taxonomy): Eukaryota > Viridiplantae > Streptophyta > Magnoliopsida > Gentianales > Gentianaceae > Eustoma > Eustoma russellianum. The sequence continues at coordinate 10,715,108 of AP025054.1, read as the reverse complement.
TCCAGGTAGCCCAGATCCTCCGGGATAGCCTACGCGTCTCTTCCCAAACCCCCACAAGTTCAGCACCTGCACCAGAAACACTACATATCTCCGTGAAATTAAAGAGTGGGAATTACTCACTGTGGTCCACCGTTATATATCGGGCAATTCTTGGCCAAGGGAAGGTGTCCCATCTAACGGGGAACCCTCAGCCTCCACAACCATTTGAACCAGAATATACCAAGTGGGAACAGGATGATAATAAGGTGTTCACGTGGATTCTACAAAATGTTGAACCCACAATGATCAGCAATGTTACCAGATATCCAACTGCGAAGGCCCTATGGGAGGGCTTAGCACTCACGTACGGACTGGGGGGAGATGGGTTACAGATATTTGATCTCCATAAACGGGCCAGTACCATCCGACAAGGGACTGGAACCGTAGAAGAATGTTGGAACAAGTTGCAGGATGTATGGGTCACCATAGACACCAAAGATCCGAACCCAATGCACTGTCCCGAGGACATTCGGATTTACAGAAAGAAGGTTGAAACAGCCAGGTTGTACCAGTTTTTGATGGCTATCGGTGACCAGTTCGAACCAGAAAAAAAGGAGATGGTTAAAAGAGATCCGTTACCTTCACTCGAAGCTGCCTTCTCCGAGATTCGAAGGGCAGAAACGAGGAATCAGGTTCTTCGAGGAACCATCCCCTCAGAGAACGCTCATCCCTGGGGATTGGACAGGGACTCACCGGAAAGGGACCAGGAACAGGCAGAGGCCGTGGCCGAGGAGGGAGCTCCTCATCCCGCTCAAGCTCATCATCGCGGGAAACAAAAGATAAAAACCAGACATGCAGTCACTGCAAGAAACGCGGACACACCAAAGAAAGGTGTTTCCACCTAGTTGGCTTCCCAGATTGGTGGGAAACCAAGAAACCAGCCATGGGTTTTGGAGGCACTGGAGCAGGAACCTCCATTTCCCACGAAGAAGAAAGAAGAAACAGCCCAGATGCAGAGCCACCGCTGGAGAACGTCTCAGAACAGCAGCAAAAGCCAGAGGCTGCTGGAGCATTCAAGGCAGCCGCAGGAGGTACACGGGGGCTGGGAAAAAACCCTAGCCCTCATCCTTTCCTTTTATACCCTGATATTGCATCTAAGCCCCCCACAATTTTTAATTGTTTAATTTCCCCCTCCCAGAATCAGGTAATATAAAAAGGGCCCCTAAAGAAATTAAAAGGGCAGGACAAGTCCCTGATCTTTCTGAGAAGGACAAAGCAATCCCTAGATTTTTCACCAACGCCCAGACAAGTCCCTCTGATGTCATTAATTCCATAATTGACCCTTATTCAGTTCCATATGACCAATTAGACCCCATCTCAACCCAAAAAATCAAACATGCCTACAAAGTTAGTCAATCCCCGACCTCCAATTGGATATTCGATTGTGGGGCTACAGATACGATGTCATTTGACCCGAACGACTTTGTGGCATACACAACTCCGTCAAAATCTCACATCCAAACAGCAAGTGGGGAACTTATTTCTGTAAAGGGGGGCGGCACCATATCTCTCACACCACATATCACTCTACCACACTGTCTTTTTGTCCTATCTCTTTCCACAAAATTGTTGTCTGTCAGTCAACTTACAAAGGAATTAGATTGTGTTGTTCTCATGTATCCTTCGTTTTGCGTGTTGCAGGACATTCATACGGAAAAAATCATTGGACGCGGTACTGAGAGAGGTGGACTTTATTATGTTGACACGGTAGAGCAACAGGGCCGGTCTAATCTTGCCACCGGATCGGTTACTCGACAATTGTGGCTCTGGCATCGTCGGTTAGGACATTCGTCGTTTAGCTATCTTAAATTTCTTTTTCCAGACCTTTTTTCAAAAATAAGCCAAATAGATAATTTGACCTGTAGCACTTGCCTCCGTTCCAAACAGCCACGAGGTACATATCAGTCAAATAATACTCGTGTTCACAGCATGTTTTATTTAGTACATTCTGATGTGTGGGGTCCAGCTCCACACATCACCCCTCTTGGCTATCGATATTATGTTATCTTTATTGATGATTTTTCCCGAATGACTTGGTTGTATGTGCTTAAACACAAGTCAGAAGTAACAACAAAATTTATGGAATTCCACCAAATGGTTAAAACCCAATTCAATACGTCCATCAAAATTCTACGGACTGATAATGGTGGGGAATATCTTGATGGGGCACTAAAATAGTTTCTTACTCTTCACGGTATGCTTCACCAAACATCTTGCCCAAATACTCCGGAACAAAATGGGGTAGCCGAAAGAAAAAACCGAACACTTCTACAAATGACACGAGCCATGATGATCGATGCTAATGTACCTCGAGTTTTTTGGCCAGAGGCAGTGTCTACAGCAAATTACCTCAGTAACCGCCTTCCTACATCTATACTGAATCACCAGACACCACTTCAAGTGTTAGCCACACAGACACAAATACCCCCTGTCCTTACCTTACCTCCAAAAGTCTTTGGTTGTACCGTTTTTATCCACATCCCAAAACATCAACGTGACAAACTTGACCCCTGTACTGAGAAATGTGCCTTTGTTGGTTACTCCCCATCCCAAAAGGGATATCGATGTTACAATCCTCGTACACACCGTATCCATACCACAATGAACTGTACTTTCCTTGAAACAGAACCCTTCTTTAACACCCAATCTCAGTCTCAGGGGGAGATAGCTAGCGACGATACTCTCGATTGGCTATCAGAGTCACACTGGCCAATGACTGGACCAACACGGCAAGTAGATGACGCCGACTGCACAGCTGTTGATCATGGTAAAGAGCCTATCTCTCCAGTACCAACCAATGATGTTCCTCAGATGAATGACTCACAACAGGTAAGCGACAGTATGCAAGTTGACAATACTGAATTTAATTCTGACCATGACTTGAGTATGTTAAATTCTAATTCTAATGAGTATTCTTCCATTGACATCAGTAGCCCCACTAGCCCCACTCTCAGTGAAAATCGTGTGGACTATCTTGATCCTATCCCAGGAAATCAGGGACGAATCCTGCCACCTAGAAAAAACAGAGGCATACCACCTGAACGATACTCTCCTACAAAATTAGCCCAAGGAACAAAGTATCCGATAAAGAAAGGGAATAGTTCGGAACTAGCACGTAGTTTCTTTGTTACAATATGTTCTGAAAAAATTCCTCATACTGTGAATGATGCTTGCAAGTTACCACAATGGAAGGAGGCCATGGACATAGAGATGAGTGCACTAAAAAAGAATCTAACATGGGAAAAATGTCAATTGCCTGTTGGAAAAAAAACTGTGGGGTGCAGGTGGGTATTTACCATCAAGTACAAGGCAGACGGTAGCATTGAACGACACAAAACAAGACTGGTTGCGAAAGGGTACACACAAACATATGGCGTTGATTACTCAGAAACATTCTCCCCTGTCGCCAGAATTGACACAATTCGAGTCTTGTTTTCTATCGCTGCAAACAAAGATTGGCCTTTGCTACAGTTCGATGTAAAAAATGCGTTCCTACATGGAGAATTACAGGAAGAAGTATACATGGAACCCCCTCCAGGATACCCCGGTGAATTTGGACCAGGACAAGTATGTTGGCTAAAGAAAGCACTGTACGGTCTTAAACAGTCACCCCGTGCATGGTTTGGGAGGTTCACTACAGTCATGAAAAAGGATGGATACAAACAGAGCAATGCTGATCATACACTCTTCTTTAAAAAACAGGGAAGTTGTATCACTTGTCTTATTATTTATGTTGATGATATGATTATCACTTGAAATGATACTAATGAAATTTCTCGTCTCAGGAATCATTTGTTCACCCAGTTCGAGATGAAGGATCTTGGGGGCCTGAAGTACTTCTTGGGAATCGAGGTACTAAGATCATCTGAAGGCATCTATATATCCCAGCGAAAGTACATTCTGGACCTATTGACAGAAATAGGACTGCTGGACGGAAAACCGGTAGACACTCCAATGATTCAAAATCAGAAGCTAGAGGTGGTTCAGGGAGCTCAGTTGGTGGATCAAGAACAGTATCAGAGACTGGTGGGAAAATTGATCTACCTTTCACACACGAGGCCAGACATTGCATTTGCTGTTGGGGTAGTAAGCCAGTTCATGCATAGCCCACAGAAACATCATCTTGAGGCAGTCATGAGAATTCTGTGGTATCTCAAAGGTACACCTGGGCGAGGAATCCTGTTTCAGAATCATGGACATCTCAGCATTGAAGCATACACTGACGCAGACTGGGCCGGAAACGTGGTAGATAGACGATCAACTTCGGGATATCTGACATTGGTTGGGGGTAATTTGGTCACCTGGCGAAGTAAAAAACAGTCAGTGGTTGCTCTTTCGAGTGCGGAGGCAGAGTTTCGAGGGATAGCTAGAGGGATCACTGAAGTTCTGTGGCTGCGCAAGCTCATGGGAGAACTTGGACTTCTGGTAAACGGTCCTACGTGTCTAAAGTGCGATAACAAAGCTTCGATTAGTATCTCAGAAAACCCGGTGCAACATGATAGGACTAAACATATTGAGATTGATCGACATTTCATCAAAGAGAAACTAGACGGCGGTATCATCACTATACCTTTCGTACGTTCGGAAGATCAGCTCGCAGACATACTCACAAAAGCAGTCAATGGACGAGTCTTCGCTAGCGTTTTATGCAAGTTGAATGTTAAAGACCCTACCATTCAACTTGAGGGGGAGTGTTAAAGATCACAATCAAAGTCATGGCAACAATCAATACATAAACCGATTCTTACCATCATTAGTGCAAATATACTCTTACCTTGTATAGGTTGATTTACTAGCTGATTATATGGATGATTGATTTAGCAATTAGTTAGAGATATACATTACCTTGTATAGAGAAAATCATACAACTATAAGTAGGAAAGCTTTGTATTACGAAAACAATCAATGAAATACAAAAAAGTTTAATCTTCAAACATTTACCACCTCGTCCGCCTTCTATAATAGAGACACGCAGTGTTACTCGCGGTCGTGCTTCTACTTCAAATTCTCAATGAAAGCCATCACATGGAATGTTGGGGGTCTGAGGACATCTCAACCCCGCCTTCTGGTTACTTTACGTGAGCATCGTGTTGACTTATTGGTTATCATAGAACCCAAGCAGCGTGAAAATAAACTACAAGCTTATCGAATGAAATTAGGTTTTCATCATGCCATACTTACATGCGACGGAAACATATGGATTTTTTGGCAGGCATCAAGTATGCATTTTGTGGACATTGATCATGGCACCCAAGCATCATTGCTACGTTTTATTTGGCTCCCTTTACAACATCCTTTTGCATGGACAGTGGTTTATGACAAGCACACTATTCATGATAAAAAGATTTTATGGGATACTATTTATTCACATTTTCAGCGGCTAACAGACCCATGTGTCATAGGAGGCGATTTTAACACTTTCTTACAATTGGATGAACACTGAGGTCGGACTTCCCCTACGTTATGTTTTTTACAAGATTTTAATGATTGTATACATCATTGTCAATTGCAGGAACTCCCTTTCATGGGGCTTTATATACATGGGCACGTGGCTCTGGTATTAATCGTGTTATGTGTCTCTTAAATAGGATTCTTGGAGCACTTCATTTCTAGATCTATTTGCTGATGTGGTGGTTCGTCATTTACCACGTGTATCTTCGGATCATTCACCTCTTTTATTATGCTGTGAATTATCTAATGACAAGCCTCCAGCCCCATTCCGTGTTCTAAATACATGGACTATGCATCCGGATTTTTATACTTATGTAGCCGCTCCTTGGAAGGAATATCCGACAGTGAGAGGAATGCACATACTATATTCTAAACTTCACCTTCTTAAAAAAGATCTCAGACGCTGGAATAAAGATGTTTATGTAAATATATTTAGCCGCGCTGCAGAGGCTGAGAAGGAGTTTTTACGCCAGGAAGCTGCATTTGATAGTTCACCAACAGCTGAAAATAGAGCGGCTATGTCGTTGGCTCAAGCGAATTTATTGCGGTCGAACTTAGAACAAACCACATACTGGAGTCAAAAATCTTGTCTACGATGGACGTTGGAAGGTGAGGCCAATACTGCATATTTTCATTCTTTGGTTAAGGATAGATATGGACGTCAGAGAGTTCGGCAGATTAAGGATGCTAATGGTAACATACATACAGATCCAACTGATATAGGCCATTTAGCAGTTGCTTTCTATCAACATTTGTTTACAAGCGAGCTAGTAGTAGGAGAGGACGCCTTATTGCATCATATACTGCATATAGTCTCGTCTGAAGATAATGAGGCTTTAATTCGAATTCCAACGATGGAGGAGGTCAAAAATGCAGTTTGGAACTTGAGTCAAAACAGTGCAGCAGGTCTGGATGGATATAATGGGCATTTCTATCGTTTTATGTGCAGTTCAAGAATTCTTCCTGGGCGTTCTGGCGCCAACAACGATGTTGTCTTTAGTGATCGCACTTTTGCTCAAGGTCACACATCCGCAGTCTTTTGCAGAATATAGGCCTATTTGCCTTTCCAATTTTGTGAGCAAGGTAATGACTCGTTTGATTGCTTGACGTATGGCTAGCATTTTGCCTGCTATTATTTCTCCTAAACAAATTGGCTTTCTAAAAGGGCATGACATCAGTGACCATGTGTTAATGTCCAATGAAATGATACACTTTCTGAACAGAGGTCATGTGATGATTAAATTAGATATGGCCAAAGCATTTGACAGGGTAAATTGGACATATATGCAACACATACTTAAGCGATTTGGCTTCTCAGATTTCTACATTCGCATAATTATGAATTCCATGTCCGCTTCTAAGTTATCTATTTCCATTAACGGAAGACTTTATGGATATTTCTCGCCCTCATGTGGTGTGAAATAAGGTGATCCGTTATCCCCACTTCTCTTTATTTTGTGCTATGAAGGATTCAGTCGTGGAATTAATACTCTTTCCCAAGATGGAACTCTACATGGATTTCGCATGGGTCGTGTTAATGGAGTCTCGCATCTAGCATATGCTAACGGTTTGTTGATTTTTTACATGGTAACGCTCAAAATTTGAGAAATTTCCAGCAGTTCCTCCGTCTCTATGAGCAAGCCTCTGGACAGCAGGTAAACTATTCCGAAAGCCAATTTGTTGTTAGGAGCACAGTGACAAATCATCGAAGCCAGGATATTGGACATATTTTGGGCATGCGATGTTCTTCGTTACCAATTAAATATCTTAGATCATATTTATATCGGGGAGTCAATAGAGCTCGTTATTGTCAGTCGCTCATTCAGCATTTTGAGGCAAAATTGACAGACTGGTCAAGCCATTTACTCACTCGTGGGGGCAGGTTAGTCCTTTTGCAATCTATCTTAACATCGTTGCCGTTACATATCATGGCTTCTTCACGGCTTCCTAAAAGTGTTATTGACATTATTCTTCATAAAATGGCGTCTTTTATCTGGGGTACACGCCATCATTGGGTTTCTTGGAGTCGTTTATCTTTTCCAGTGGAGGAAGGAGGATTGGGCATTCGAAATATCTTGTTTTTATAGCAATCTTATGACTGTAAATTGTGGTGGAACTTTCATAATAATACTTCGACATGGGCAGTCTATATGCGTAATCGCTATGGCTCGCGTATTGACTACATACCAAAAATTTATGACTCTCGAGGTTGGAAGCGTATTTGTTATATTCATTCTTTCTGTGTGGATCACACTTCCTCAACCGACGATCTCATATGGAATACGACATCATCAGGAGTTTATTCTCTGCGGCAAGGATATGAAGATTCTCGGGTTCATAGACCCACATTACTTTCTCACAAATACATTTGGTGGAAGACATTGCCAAATGCAACGAGTATTTTTATGTGGTGATTATTTCATGGAGCTTTACCACTACAGGATAATCTCATTCATTTTCTTCACACGTCCTATTATATGTCCTTTTTATAGGCTATCTTCTGCCACATTGTGCCATATTTATTTGCAGTGCTCTAACATAAAAAATATATGTTGTTGGGCAGCATTGCTTCTGAATGGTCCTTTACCAGAGATAGCCAATCTTCAGCCGTATTTATTAAAATGGTGGGTATCCACTTCCTCCCGTACATTTTCAGGGCAGTTTCGCATTGTTGCCCCGTCTTTTATGTGATGGGCAATTTGGAAGATCTATACGAATGCAATATTTGGGATGCCGACTTATCTGCTAACATCATACACAGTGTACTTTGTCAATCATGTTACACCTGGGCTTCAACTTTCTCTGGTAAAAAAACTATTAGAGTGTATCTAGTCATCATCTAGTCATCGTTAGTCTCATTAGTCTCATTATCCACATGTGTAATTATCTTGACATGATTGTAGGGGTTGATTGATTAGCATGATTATAGGACATGATAATTAGCAGATTGTAGGAGATGATAGAACATATCAAGTGTATATATGTATACCATATCAAGACATGAATGACAAGGGAAATACATTTTACCATAATCACTTTCATGGTATCAGAGCCGATTATTGGCATTAGCACAGCAGAGAGCCGCAGCCGGCACATAAGCGGCAAGGCATAAGTCTGCCATTGAATCACCTTCATTTTCTTAAAATTTTGCCTACACGCAGAAGCTTCTTTCCTCACCAATATTCACCATTATTTATCATTACTACTGTTCTGATGGCCGAAAGCTCCCATGACCGTGCCACCCCTGCAGCCGGCGACAAAGCTGTAGAGAAAAAGGAGTTTGAGTGATTTTCAAATACATGATTTAAATGTGCACACGAGCATAAGATAAAACGTGCATAAGATATACATGTATGCATGATACATTGCTATTACTTGCCTTATTTAGCTTATATATTATGTTGCCGTACTAACAAGCCATGAAGCGTTAAAGCTTACATCATATGGCAAACATTTGTTGTGTTTATACTATTTTCAGGTGCCACTATTAATGAACTAAACTAGTTCATTAAGTGAAGTACTTAGTTTAATAAACTAAGTAGTTCAATGAAGGAAGCCACATTTGGAAAAGACACAAAGACAACAAAGCTAAGGAAGGAAAGGTTTCTCCTCCTCCCATCCTTAAATACACACGCCTATATACATATATATTACACATATTTTCAGATTTTTTGAATAAAGGCACATACACATGTATTCCAACGTACTACCGACACGTTATATATTTTACGTACGTACGTTAACGTCACACCACTATACTTAACTCATATTTATAAGTATATTCAGGTCTTATATCATATGATATAAGATATGGTGATGACAAATTAAATACGACACAATAAAAGGTTCTAAACCGAAATTTGTCGTATCGGGCGAATATCGAAACTTCGCCAACGTGTCACGTACTTGCCATAAATAAATGGCCAGCCCCTATACTTCAAATATGGATTAAAATTTCGTGCACATGACATAAAAATCAGCCAAAAATACTTTCCATGTTGGCACACACAAATTACTCCACATTAAGGCCAAAATGTGAAGATTCCAAGTTTAATTTTATCACATGCTAATGGTACCACTTTAAACCAGCCAAGTGCTGTGATTTAAAGTATATATTATATATATTATGTATTATATAATATATAACATGTGCAAAAGTTGGAATTTAAATTAGAGAAAAATCGGGTAATCGATAAATATCGAAAATTCGGTTTTCTACGCACACAACACATGGAACGTTGTTGGTACATCATGTGACACGTATCTAGACACTTTTTACATATGATATACATCTTAAAGTGTTCTAGAAAATTAAATTAAGGGCTGATTGGAATATTACATGTGTATATTATTAAATGTGCACTATTTTACAAAGTTAGCAAAAATAAATTTCAGCACTTGTACATGCACATTCCAACGTCACCTACAGCTGATTTGGAGCACATGTGGAGCTTTTTTGGCATCTTGATTGGTCAAGGATTAATCACACAATGTTGGTGAATTGAAGAGAGAAGCTACAAATGGTAAGAATTCAAAATATATCTCTCTTATATCATATGCTGAAAATTTCAGCATGCTAAAATGTTGGTGGCCAAAATTATGACATTCAAAGTGAGATATTCCATCATCTTTTATTATGTGATTGATTAGAAGAAGAAATGGAAAGGTTTTGAATATTATTTAAATAAATAAATGGTGATATTTTGTATATCACACATACTGAAATTCTTTCAGCATGTGTACAACTTTGTGGCCGAATTTGAGAGCCAAAATGTGTCCAAGTTCATTTCTTATGTGATAGCAATACTTACCATAACTTGGTGATTTAATTTTTAAAGAAAAAAACAAGGTAAATTGGGTATTATCTTGAAAGAAAAGGAATGGTGCACATGCTGAAAATTCAGCATGGCAATGAGACTAGTTGGCCGATTTTTTCATTAAGATTGGAAGGATTTTTATCTTGCAATTTATGTGACATATCTTATGAGTTATGGAAGTTATTTTGTGATGATTTTTGGCACATGTTTAAGTGTATTCTCAGAATTTTTTCCAAGTCATCATGATGACAACAGTCATCCAATGAGAAGGTGCCAAGTAAGCGAAGACTAAATGATCATCCAATAAGAAGATGCCAAGTAAGTAAGACCTTGTCACAATGATGTCTTACATTCTCTCAAGGACTTAAAAGATAATTTTCAAGAGGGGGAGGCACTACACAAGGGATGGCCTGCACAAGTTAAAAGGAAAGAGAAGAGAGCAAACAAAACAAGAACAAACATTGCAATTCAAAGAGATCAAAAAGCCTAGCTCTTCTTCTCCTACATCTTCTTTCTTTCTCTCTTCTTGTAAAGCCTATTGTTTTCATATCTTTCAATCTTGAATAGGGTTAAGATAAACCACCATTCATATATCTTTGTAAAAGATTGATCAAGGTGTGATCAATCTTCATTCTTGCGAGGTGGTGGTGTTCGTGCAAATTGTACTTGTCATACAAGGTTTGTAAACGGTTGGAGTTAAGGTGTAACTCTATCAACCCTGCGGTAAGGTGTACTGCGTGTGTGTGATTAGTGTGAACCAAGGAAGGTGTTCCTTGAAGACTGGAGTAGGTTGTTTATAACCGAACCAGTATAAAATTCTTGGTGCCATTTACTTTCTGCATTTACTTTTCAGTTACTGCACTATTTACTCTTCGTGTTCGCATTCGTAAAAATAGTAAACGATTTTTAAAAATCACGGAAATTTCCAAAAATATACCTACACGTTCTAGGGTTAATTTGGCACAAGTTTCAACCCTTTTGGATAAATATAAGTCGATCAAACATCAAAAGTTCTGAGACTAGTGCAGTCTGAATTTCAGACTTGCAAAGGTTGAGACTTTGATTGTGGTTGACCTACTTCCCAAAAGAATTTTGCAAAACTGTTTCAACCCAATTAAATATAGTATATAAGGAATTAGTGGTTAATTTGCAGAGCATTTGGACATTCACACAAATAGGAATAAATTTTTCAAACCATCTACCGTTTCTGGCAGATTCGCACAATCTGATTACCAACGGTTTTTGAAGGTGTTAAAGGTTGAATTTTAATTTGAAAATTTTAGGGGACCCTCATAACATCTGAGGCTAAGTTCTCTCAAAATTTCATAATTTTTAGAGACCTCTAACCTAGTTTTAAAAACGTTTTAAAACTGGTCCTGAAAACAGAATCTGTTTTCAGAACTTGAATTGTTCAAGTTTAAAGAAATTTTAAAAACCACACTTTCCGTACCACCTATTCAACCCCCCCTTCTAGTGGTGCCTTGCGGATCCTACAATTGGTATCAGAGCGCAGGAACACTCACTTCAAAGAATCCAACGATTCCGTGAGATGGCAACCACAACCGTGCAAGAAGGAATGTCAACTATAAGGTCTCCTCTTTTCGACGGTGAGTCTTTTATTCAGTGGAAACTTAGAATGAAGCTTTTTCTTATGGCTATAGATATTGATCTTTGGTCGATAATAGAAGATGGTCCTTTTGTCCCATCTAAGTTATCCACCGTAGACGGAGTTACATTAGAAGTTGTTAAATCTAGACAAGAATATACGAGTGATGATAAAAAGAAACTTAATATGAATGCTAGGGCTATGCAATTGCTCCTAAACGGCCTAAGTAAAAGTGAGGCTAGTTACGTGTCAAATTGTTCTAGTGCTCAAGAGATGTGGCATATTCTTGAAATGAAACATGAAGGGACTAGCCAAGTAAAGGAGTCCAAAATTAATATGCTTATGTCCACACTTGAGTCCTTTAAATTATTGCCAAATGAGTCTATTGTTGAGATGGATTTACGCTTGACTAACATTTACAATTCTCTTGAGTCTCTTGGCAAAGCCTTCACTATGCAGGAAAAGGTACAAAAGGTCTTGCGAAGCCTTCCATCCGAGTGGGACTCTAAAGTAACGGCAATAGAAGAAAGCAAAGAAACTAAATCGATCAAGATGGAAGAACTAATTGGATCACTAAAGGTATATGAAAACAAACTCGCCTTAAGACATTCTGAGTCTATTTCTAATAATGATAGGACTATAGCATTTAAATCAAATGAATACGTCGTAGATGATAGTGACATAGATTCCGATGATGAGGACTTAATCACGATGGCTAAAAGATTAAGAAAAATATTGAGAAAATCGATTAAACATAAGTCCACCTCATCTAAGGATCATAAAAATAAAAATAAAGAAATAAAGTGCTATGAATGCGGCAAACTTGGACATCTATCATATAACTGCCCTAATAAAGAAAAGCAAACAAACAAATACCCTGACAAGGATCGAAACAAGAAAAGACTCGTCTCAGAACCTAAGCAAAGGAGAAGAGCATTCAAAGCCTCCACTTGGAGTGACACATCCGACTCTGAGACTGATGATACGGAAGAACACAAGACACAAGTATGCTTTACATCTAAAGCATCAAATGAGGTATCTTCCGACTCTGATTCCGATTCTGAATGTTCATATGATGATTTATTTAGTCAATTTTTAGAATTGCATAAGTTTTCAAAGACTCTTGCAAAAGAAAAGAAGCGATTAATTGAAGACAAGAAATTGTTAGAATCTTCTAACAAAGATCTTGTGTCTCAATTAAACGATTCAAAAGAAGAGTCGTCATGCATTATAAATTCATTAAAATCTGAAATTTCATCATTGACATCCGAGAACGTTGAATTGAAATCCGAGATTTCAAAATTAAAATCAAGGAATGCCGATGTAGAGAAAAAGGTGAAACAGTTTGATACGGGATCCAACATGCTGCATCGCATTATCTTATCTCAAAAGCATGACAGTGACAAAACGGGTTTGGGATACGTTGATACTAATGAAGTATCAACCAAACCAACCAAGTTTGTTGTGTCTAAGAAATTAGACACTCCAAAGCCCCAAGTGGCGTCTAAGATGACGCAAAAACCGTCACTTCCCTTATCACGTCCCACTACATCTTCATATCACGTGAAATACAACTTTGTACCATATAGACATGAAAAGAAAAGAGTATTGCATACACGACATTCATTCCATCCACGCACTACGCATACAAACACAAGGACATATCAAAAACGTCCTACATATAATGCGTATAAAGGAGTTCTTGGCCAAAGGCCAGATAAAGTTGCACCTAAAGTATATTATGTTGCGTTCTCATCATCTTTCTCACCTTTTGGAAGACCTAAAAGGGTCACCCAAATTCGGGTACCAAAAGGGACATTTTCAAAGGGTTGAATAAATAACCCTTACGAACGCACGTTATATGAAATGCATGATTTTTTCCTCATCTTTACAGGCATCTTTTGATTTGCTTTCCAAAATAAAGGGGGAGAGAAAGCCATGATTTAAGGGGGAGAGAGATACTAATTGCATAAATCAAGTGGGAGCGGATTCAAAATTTAAATTTCGAATTTTGAATTTATGCATAATTGAAGGGGGAGTGATAGGATTTAAATCATGTGCATAAGTTATTTTGAAAATCATCAAAAGGGAGAGATTGTAGAGAAAAAGGGGTTTGAGTGATTTTCAAATACATGATTTAAATGTGCACAAAAACGAGCATAAGATAAGACGTGCATAAGATATACATGTATGCATGATACATTGCTATTACTTGCCTTATTTAGCTTATATATTATGTTGCCGTACTAACGAGCCATGAAGCGTTAAAGCTTACATCATATGGCAAACATTTGTTGTGTTTATACTATTTTCAGGTGCCACTATTAATGAATTAACCTAGTTCATTAAGTGAAGTACTTAGTTTAATAAACTAAGTAGTTCATTAAAGGAAGCCACATTTGGAAAAGGCACAAAGGCAACAAAGCTAAGGAAGGAAAGTTTTCTCCTCTTCCCATCCTTAAATACACACGCCTATATACATATATATTACACATATTTTCAGATTTTTTGAATAAAGGCACATACACATGTATTCCAATGTACTACCGACACGTTATATATTTTACGTACGTACGTTAACGTCACACCACTATACTTAACTCATATTTATAAGTATATTCAGGTCTTATATCATATGATATAAGATATGGTGATGACAAATTAAATACGACACGATAAAAGGTTCTAAACCGAAATTTGTCGTATCGGGCAAATACCGAAACTTCGCCAACGTGTCACGTACTTGCCATAAATAAATGGCCAGCCCCTATACTTCAAAAATGGATTAAAATTTCGTGCACATGACATAAAAATCAGCCAAAAATACTTTCCATGTTGGCACACACAAATTACTCCACATTAAGGCCAAAATGTGAAGATTCCAAGTTTAATTTTGTCACATGCTAATGGTACCACTTTAAACCAGCCAAGTGCTGTGATTTAAAGTATATATTATATATATTATGTATAACATAATATATATAACATGTGCAAAAGTTGGAATTTAAATTTGAGAAAAATCGGGTAATCGATAAATATCGAAAATTCGGTTTTCTACGCACACAACACATGGAACGTTGTTGGTACATCATGTGACACGTATCTAGACACTTTTTACATATGATATACATCTTAAAGTATTCTAGAAAATTAAATTAAGGGATGATTGGAATATTACATGTGTATATTATTAAATGTGCACTATTTTACAAAGTTAGCAAAAATAAATTTCAGCACTTGTACATACACATTCCAACGTCATCTACAGCTGATTTGGAGCACATGTGGAGCTTTGTTGGCATCTTGATTGGTCAAGGATCAATCACACAATGTTGGTGAATTGAAGAGAGAAGCTACAAATGGTAAGAATTCAAAATATATCTCTCTTATATCACATGCTGAAAATTTCAGCATGCTAAAATGTTGGTGGCCGAAATTATGACATTCAAAGTGAGATATTCCATCATATTTTATTATGTGATTGATTAGAAGAAGAAATGGAAAGGTTTTGAATATTATTTAAATAAATAAATGGTGATATTTTGTATATCACACATACTGAAATTCTTTCAGCATGTGTACAACTTTGTGGCCGAATTTGAGAGCCAAAATGTGTCCAAGTTCATTTCTTATGTGATAGCAATACTTACCATAACTTGGTGATTTAATTTTTAAATAAAAAATCAAGGTAAATTGGGTATTATCTTGAAAGAAAAGGAATGGTGCACATGCTGAAAATTCAGCATGGCAATGAGACTAGTTGGCCGATTTTTCCATTAAGATTGGAAGGATTTTTATCTTGCAATTTATATGACATATCTTATGAGTTATGGAAGTTATTTTGTGATGATTTTTGGCACATGTTTAAGTGTATTCTCAGAATTTTTTCCAAGTCATCATGATGACAACAGTCATCCAATGAGAAGGTGCCAAGTAAGCGAAGACTAAATGATCATCCAATAAGAAGATGCCAAGTAAGTAAGACCTTGTCACAATGATGTCTTACACTCTCTCAAGGACTTAAAAGATAATTTTCAAGAGGGGGAGGCACTACACAAGGGACGGCCTGCACAAGTTAAAAGGAAAGAGAAGAGAGCAAACAAAACAAGAACAAGCATTGCAATTCAAAGAGATCAAAAAGCCTAGCTCTTCTTCTCCTACATCTTCTTTCTTTCTCTCTTCTTGTAAAGCCTATTGTTTTCATATCTTTCAATCTTGAATAGGCTTAAGATAAACCACCATTCATATATCTTTGTAAAAGATTGATCAAGGTGTGATCAATCTTCATTCTTGCGAGGTGGTGGTGTTCGTGCAAATTGTACTTGTCATACAAGGTTTGTAAACGGTTGGAGTTAAGTTTAACTCTATCAACCCTGCGGTAAGGTGTACTGCGTGTGTGTGATTAGTGTGAACCAAGGAAGGTGTTCCTTGAAGACTGGAGTAGGTTTTTTATAACCGAACCAGTATAAAATTCTTGGTGCCATTTACTTTCTGCATTTACTTTTCAGTTACTGCACTGTTTACTCTTCGTGTTCGCATTCGTAAAAATAGTAAACGATTTTTAAAAATCACGAAAATTTCCAGAAATATACCTACACGTTCTAGGGTTAATTTGGCACAAGTTTCAACCCTTTTGAATAAGTATAAGTCGATCAAACATCAAAAGTTCTGAGACTAGTGCAGTCTGAATTTCAGACTTGCAAAGGTTGAGACTTTGATTGTGGTTGACCTACTTCCCAAAAGAATTTTGCAAAACTGTTTCATCCCAATTAAATATAGTATATAAGGAGTTAGTGGTTAAATTTGCAGAGCATTTGCACATTCACACAAATAGGAATAAATTTTTCAAACCATCTACCGTTTCTGGCAGATTCGCACAATCTGATTACCAACGGTTTTTGAAGGTGTTAAAGGTTGAATTTTAATTTGAAAATTTTAGGGGACCCTCATAACATCTGAGGCTAAGTTCTCTCAAAATTTCATAATTTTTGGAGACCTCTAACCTAGTTTTAAAAACGTTTTAAAACTGGTCCTGAAAACAGAATCTGTTTTCAGAACTTGAATTGTTCAAGTTTAAAGAAATTTTAAAAACCACAGTTTCCGCACCATCTATTCAACCCCCCCTTCTAGTGGTGCCTTGCAGATCCTACAAAAGCTACCCTACACCCTGTCTATTCGGTAGCCAATATTCAAAATAAGATACGTACTCTCGATGGAGTAAAAGTCACCTATTCTTCGTGGGTGAAGCTTTTCAACTACATGCTCGAGGATATGATGTGCTACGGCACATCGATGGTACCACATTTCCCCTCAAAACCGACCCGAGTTACGACTCATGGTCCAAAATTGATGCAATTGTTCTCCAATGGATCTATGGTACCCTGTCTGATGATCTGCTAGTCCGGGTACTTGAAGCTGACACCACGACACAACATGCTTGGGATCGTATCAAGGCCATCTTCCTCAACAACAAGAACTCCCGTGCCGCCACCCTTGAACATGATTTTACCACTCTCACCTTGAGCTCATGCTCATCGATGGAGGAATACTGTCAGAAATTAAAAGATTTAGCTGATCAATTGACTGATGTTGATCATCCCGTTACCGAATCGCGCTTGGTTTTACAGTTGGTTCGTGGTCTCCCACTGAGTTCGACACCATTGCCTCTTTTATCAATCAATCTAATGTCACTTGGGACCAGGCTCGCGATATGCTTCAACTGGAACAACACTGCCAGTCTGCCCGGCAGCACCAAACTTTGACGGCATTTGTAGCACCAAGCGGTGCGTCCCTCCCAACAGCACCGCCATCACCGCCCGTGTCCAACACTACCACACCTCCTTACTTTGATCAGTCTTCCGGCCGTCCATAGCGTGGTCGCGGCCGTGGCTGCAATTCATATCGCGGTGGTAGAGGACGCGGCCGCTTCTCTCCGCGGGCATCCTACCCACAGCCAGTGTATGTGCCTCCCGCTTGGTGGACCGCTCCACCGCCTTCACCATATCCATCTCAGCCAGCATGACCACCAACATGGCAGCGGCCACCCTCACAGCCGCCGTCCCAGCCACCCACTCGGCCTCCATCTTATGGCCTTGTTGCTCCATCGCCGCCTTCCTTCCCGGCCTCTCACCACACGCAGGATGTGAACCCACTCTCCCCTACTGATTTGGGCACAGCATTCAGCACGTCATCTCTTCAGCCGGATTCACACTGGTATATGGACTCGGGCGCCTCATCTCACATTTCTTCAGATGTAGGTAAAATTATCACTCCCATTTCTACAACTACTAATGCTTCTATTCTTGTTGGTAATAGTTCTTCGTTGCCAATTACGGGCACTGGCCATGGCCTTTACCCATCCCCCACCCGTACTTCTCAACTTAACAATATACTATTGGCCCCTACCATCGTTAAAAACCTTTTATCTGTTCGCCAATTTTCACGTGATAATAACGTATCCATTGAATTTGACCCCTCTGGTTTTACTTTGAAGGACCTCAAGACTGGACGAATCCTTTCACGCCATGATAGCACCGGTGACCTATATCCGTTCACGCCTCCATCCCCTGTCTGCCTCGCCGCCTCTTCCACACCGTGGCATGACCGTCTTGGACATCCAGGCTCTCAAGTTTTACAGTTTCTTAGTAGTCGTTCTTTAATAAATTGTCCCAAAGACAATCTTAGTTCATTTTGTCACAGTTGTCATATTGCAAATAATAAACGACTTTCTTTTGTTGATTCGAATTCATTTACTTATTCTCCGTTTGATATTATCCATTGCGATTTATGGACTTCACCAATTCTCAGCAAGACTTCCTACAAATATTACATGGTCTTAATTGATAATTATTCTCACTACGTGTGGGTTTATCCTTTAAAATTCAAATCCGAGGCTTTCAACACATTCGTCAAATTTCATCGCCTCATCAAAACTCAATTCAACAAATCTATTAAAACCTTTCAATGTGACTTAGGGGGTGAGTTTGACAACACCGCATTTCACCAGTTTGCTACTACCCACGGTCTTCTCTTCCACTTCTCTTATCCTCATGCTTCTTCCCAAAATGGTCGGGCCGAACGCATGATTCGACGCCTCAATGACATCGTTCGAGCCCTCCTATTTCACGCTCACCTTCCACCCACTTTCTGGGTTGAAGATCTCCACACGACCGCCTACCTTCACAATATTCTACCCACTAAACGACTAAACTTCAACACCCTCAGATACGCCCTCTTCCTACGTCATCCAACATACGACCATTTACGTGTGTTTGGGTGCGCATGTTATCCCAATTTGTCTGCCACCCAGCCTCATAAACTTCATCCTAGGTCAATCTGGTGCATATTTCTTGGCTATCTGTCTGTGTTTCGAGGTTATCGCTGTTTCGACCCCTCTACAGGCAAAGTCTACATCTCTCGTCATGTCACGTTTGATGAAACCTCCTTTCCTTACGCCGACCCCCTTCCCTCAGCCTCATATAATTTTCTTGACTCCGACCCCCCACTACGTTTTCCTATACATTCCCATCTCCTACCGTACCCCCTGCGCCCTCTCCAACCCCGCCAACGCCATCACTTCCCCCTACAAACCACCATCCTATGACCACCCGTGCCAAATCCGGCATCTCCAAACCTAATCCCAAATATGGCCTTCACACCACTACTACTTCCATATCACCCTTACCCACTTCCCACATCAAAGCCCTAGCTGACCCTAATTGTCAACATGCCATGCTCGCAGAATATCAAGCATTACTAGCTAATGACACTTGGGAGCTGGTCCCTCGACCAACCGATCATCCAGTTATTCGATGTATGTGGTTGTTTCGCCATAAATTTAAGACAGATGGGAGTCTTGATCGCTATAAGGCCTGACTTGTTGTCAATGGCAAATCTCAGACTGTGGGCCTCGACTGTACAGATACCTGCAGTCCGGTTGTTAAACCGGCCACTATTCGGACTGTCTTATCACTCGCCCTATCACGCGGCTGGCCTATTCATCAGCTAGACGTCAAAAATGCTTTCCTCCACGGCACCCTACAGGAGACAGTTTACATGCATCAGCCACCGGGGTTTGTCGATTCCTCCCAACCCCATTATGTGTGTCGCATTCGCATGTCACTCTATGGCCTCAAGCAGGCACCTCGGGCTTGGTACACCTGATTTTCTACTTTCATCACTCATCATGGATTCAGGGGGAGCTTATGCGACACATCACTATTTATTTATCGTCATGGTGCTGATATGGCATACCTATTACTTTATGTGGATGACAACATTCTGACAGCTTCATCCTCGACCCTGCTCACTTATGTGATTCACCTCCTATCAGCCGAGTTTGCTATGACAGACCTTGGCTCACTACATCACTTTCTTGGCATTACTGTCACACGCGATGATCAGGGGTTGTTTCTCTCTCAGGCTCAGTATGCTCGTGACATATTACATCGTGCCAATATGTCGGACTGCAAACCATGTCTTACTCCAGTGGATACCTCTTCTAAACTCTCTGCATCTGACGGCGCCCTACTCTCAGATGGTAAACACTACCGGAGTCTAGCTGGTGCACTCCAGTATCTCACTTTCACTCGCCCGTATATATCCTACACGGTTCAGCAGGTTTGCCTCTTCATGCATGCTCCGCGTGAGCCTCATTATGCGTTTCTCAAACGCATCCTTCGCTACATTCAGGGGACTCTTCACTACGTCCTCCGTATAACTCCCTCATCATGTGATTCTCTGATAGCATACTCTGATGCCGATTGGGGTGGTTGCCCGGATACCCGTCGCTCTACATCTGGCTACTGCGTGTTTCTTGGTAATAATCTCTTGTCTTGGTCATCGAAGCATCAACCCACAATATCCCGCTCTGGCGCCGAGGCGGAATACCGTGGCGTTGCCAATGCTGTCGCCGAAACAAGCTGGTTGCATAATCTCTTACTTGAGCTTCATGTCCCACTTCAGCGAGCCACCGTGGTTTACTGCGACAATGTATCCGCCGTCTATCTCACAGAAAACCTGGTTCAACATCAACGCACCAAACATGTTGATCTTGACATTCACTTTGTCCGCGAAAAAGTCCGTCTTGGCCAATTTCGAGTGCTTCATGTTCCTGCACCTTATCAGTACGCAGATGTCTTCACTAAGGGACTTTCGCGACACCTTTTCCAGTTTTTTCGTTCCAGCTTGACCGTGTGTCCGCACCCATGGTCCACCTGAGGGGGAGTATTAGAGTGTATCTAGTCATCATCTAGTCATCATTAGTCTCATTAGTCTCATTATCCACATGTATAATTATCTTGACATGATTGTAGGGGTTGATTGATTAGCATGATTATATGAGATGATAATTAGCATGAATGTAGGAGATGATAGAACATATCAAGTGTATATATGTATACCATATCAAGACATGAATGACAAGGGAAATACATTTTACCATAATCACTTTCAAAAAATGTAGCGCCCCGGCCCGACACTGTCATCGGAACCAGTGCACCCGCCGTAGCCTACTATGAGAACTACAAAGCGTCAAAGCAGATC
>AP025054.1:10580822-10690818 GCA_036186865.1 Eustoma russellianum | reverse complement strand
TTCTCTTTGTTTGTAACCGGCCACTTCTAGACTAATGGGGAGTTATAATCCTTTGTGTAACTCCCCCATCATTTAAGTGGGGAGGGGTATTTTGGGTATTTCAGCATAATTTCTTAGTCTCACTATTTTGCTTATTTTCTCACTTCCATTTTATCCACTCAACCTTGTAAACCTATGCATTTAATGAAATTATATTTAAAGTTGTTTTTTAATTATTTAACGGTCGGACTTAAAAGTTACGGGGTATGACAAAAAACAAGCTGCAAATATTTCTAAGCTTATAGATAGCGGTTTCTCACCTACGTTAAAGTTGTCTCAGGCTATTGTGGTTAAATGGATGCTTACACCATTAGGCAAACTTTAAATTAAATGTGGATGCTTCTGCTGGTAAGCGCATAGCTTTTGCTGGTGCAATCCTACGCGATCATCTTGGGAATATGCTTGGAGATATTTCTTTTGCTCTACCATGTCTTCCTCCCTTCCTAGCCGAACTTCATGCGGTCATTTTTAGCATTATCTATTTTGGATCCTTACACCGAAATATATTGGCAGAAACGGATTGGTTAGAAATTACTCAACCAACAACCACACTCCTATCATATTATACATCACTTTTTAGTCGCTTATCGTTATTCATGAGGGCTCACAAGCAGCTCCTTACAACACATTCCTAGAGAAGCTAATATGATGGCTCATCATATCGCACATCATAGCAGCATGCTCCCTTCCACGTTGAAATATGCAACGCCGACTTCTCTACCGCCGGTGGCTAGAGGTTTCTACTTGACGGACAAATCCACATCAACATTGCAACTTTAATATCTGGGATTTTGATTATAAGTCTTCCAATGGGTTGGCTTATGCATGATATATTTGTCTATGTTTATGGCATATGCAACGTCGGTATGTTTATTATCTCACACTCTTAGCTTTATCATGTATACTTAAACATCTTTACATTGCAGATATTAAGCATTTCCCCTTTTCCATTGCCTAGGAATATACTCAATTGCATACAGCTCCTGGTGACTCTTGTAAACATTGGCAGCCTCGGACCCATGGATTGACAAATGAATTGTTGCCCGTGTTTGTTAGGTCCCTTAGAACACACTAGAAGGGGGGGTTGAATAGTGTGTTCACCAAGTATGGATATTTTGTGGCTATTTTTCGTTTTAGAGTGCAACCAATACTTGGATGTGTTCTTTAGAAAGATAAAACTTGAAAGACAATAAAGAACACGAGTATGTATAGAGGTTCAAGTCAAGAGACTCTACTCCTCTACCTTCTTGGTGTTTCACAAGAAGGATTTTGAAATGGGGATTGTTATTTCTTTTGGGGGAAACAACAACCAAAAACAAAATCAAAAGAATACAAACTAGGCACCTTGCCTAGACCACAACCAAGAGTTCTAACACTTTGAAGTTTTGCCTCCAAAGATCTTCTTTGCCCTCAAAGAATCTTGTAGGGAGAATAGTGCACCACACACTATCAACAAACCCTTCAAAGTTAGAAAACTTAAACAAGAGCACCCTTGCTCCTTGACCAACAATCTACCAATCTCTCACAGAAAATCTCACCAAGAAGAAGACTCTTCTTCTTACATAATCACTCTCAACAATAAAGTAAAGATATACAAAGATTACAATATTTTGAGAGCTTGAGCTTGAGAGAACTTGAGAGCTTGTGTAGTAGAAAGTTGGAGAAGAGAATAAACAAACCCTTCTTTTATCAACCTTCAAAATTCTTCCCGTTTGAAACCTTCTGCCCAGCCAATAATGGGATTTGGCAGCTTGTGAAGGTACAGCAGCATTCTTGGAAAACATTTCTTGGCATGTAGCAACCATTTAGAAGAAGATTCAAAACCTTGGCCAAGAATGGAAACCTGGAATCTCTGGGTATGAGAGAAGACCTGCTGAAACAACACTAAAAGAGAGGGTACAAAGAGTCAACTGGTTAGAAAATGAAGCAAAAAGACATTTGTACCGTTGAGCACATGAAGCGCTAATCTGTAAAGAATAGGCGTTCAAAGTAGGATGAAGCGCTTAATGTGAAAGAGAACATGCGTTCGAAGTCACATTAAGCGCCTAATGTTGGCAACTGAGTGCGTTCGAAGTGACATGAAGCGCCTCATGTAGCACTTCACAAGTTCGAACTAAAACTGACATTTTCTCAGAACCAGCCTTGGGAAAGCGTGTTACTCAGAGAAAAGTACTTTTGACTTGGTGAGACACTTGAAGCGCTTAAAGTAGCGTTCGAAGTGTTCGGACATTTCATCAGGACACATGAAGCGCTTGATGTAAGCGTTCGAAGTGTCCTGACTTTCAACACACATGAAGCGCCTGATCAAGGCGTTCGAAGTGTTCTGATCATCACCAAGACACATGAAGCGCCTGAAGTGAGCGTTCGAAGTGCACTGACTTCAAACCATCAACTTGAAGCGCTTAATCATATTTTCAAGTGCCAACCTTGTGCAAATCATCAAAACAAATCATATTCTAACATTCTCCCTCTTTTTGATGATTTCACAACATGCATCATTTTAATTTACTCCCCCTTAGCATATGCTCCCCCTCACAAAGTGCATTAAATTTTTCAAGAAAGTACCATATATCCCAAAAAAATTTACTTAATAGAACACTGTTAATTACATCTATCCATAGAAGAAAGTAAATCAAATAACATTCAGGACGGAAAAGTTTTAGGCAATGCAAAAACAAATTTGAAAATGTCGAAGGAAACGAAAAAATCAGAAACCAACTACATCCACCACCAGATCCAGCACCACTTCCACCAGGATGCTGCAAATCACCAAAATTGAAGGGACTTGAGCATACCGCAAAACCACTCATTGTTGGCCACTTCCACCAGCACCACTTCCACCAGCACCACCAGCACTAGTTCTGTATCTCCGCAGCAGCAGCAGCGGTGTCTCCCCCTAAATCATCAAAATCAGAGGGAAAGGATGCCCACGGCATTTGTTGGAGAATAATCCTTAAGGACGCCAAACGATATTCATGACGCGCATTCTAAGCTGAAGGTGCTGAACAGACTGTTCCAAGATTGAATTTGAGTACGCAGCTGGTCAACGGTACTTGATTCAACATTTCTTGAGGCTCAGCTTCAGCCTCATCATCAAGACCGGGAATGTTGTGGCTTTACGTTTTTGAGGTCGATGGCTTGGACAATGTTGTATTACTGTAATAGTCCGTGTTCGCCACCGGGTGAGTTCATTATCAGGAATGACAACACCTTTGGACTTGAGAAGAATGGTGATGAGATTGGCAAAGGGTAAGGCCTTGGAAGCTTTCCGAAGAGCAGAAAACATGACCTCAACCATAATCCAGGCAAAATTGAGTTGGGTTTGATTTTTGATGCGGTAAGTGACGTAGAAATCCATGTTGCTTGGATTTCTTGTCGACTTACCATTACACAGTAAGTGACAATGGCTAACAAGATGCGATCAATGAGAGCCATGTTCTGAGTCTTTCGGGAAGGAAAGAACCCCAGATCAAACTTCACATCTTGTTCGGGAATTCCGTATTTACTGCTCCAGTCAAATACGGAAAAGTCACTTAGGCCTTCGTTTCGGATGCGGAGAATTTCACAGATTTCGGGAATAGAAACTGAGGGACGTACCATCAACAACAGTGTTGAGCAAGAAGGATTGAGATTCAGATTGTGGGGTAATCCACAGATTGGCATAAAACATCCGGGTGTGCTCCCGGGAGAAACTGCGCATGTCAAGCCTGGACCAGAGGGAGGTCCAGCCTTGGAATTCGAGCAATGACACGATCTGATCCATGTGAGTCTCGGACAGTCACTGAGACTCAGGAGTTTGAGGGAACAACAGGGCGATTGTTCGTGTGCCATTCTTCAACGAGCAGATTTGAGTACAGTGATAGATGTACTCCTTTGTCGATTGGGCGAGGAGATTTCTTGATATCATTATCAAACTTCTTCAACCAAGGAAGTTGTCCTTGGTCAGCCCTTCTCGGATAGTCTTGAGTTCATCGGGTTCCGCAGTCCCGAGCCCAGCAGTTTTCTTTGTCCTATGAGTGCGTGGGCGTTTTGAAGGTCCTGCAGAGGCCATTTTTAGGGATATGAGTGAAAGAGTTCTGGGAGATTGAATAGAGATGAAGGCTTGATTGAATGGGGGTGAAGGCTGGGAGAGAGAATTTTAGTAGGAGATGAGAAGATGAAGAGATGGAGCAGTAATAGCTAGTTTCGAGTGGGCGAAGTGGCGGCGCGACCGGCGGACGCCCTGCATTTTTGGGACTGGGACGGGAAGAGGGATCGGGCGGGAGAGAGAAAACTGGCGGCAGGAGTTTGATGGTCATTGAATGGCGCGAAACTGAAGAGACGGCGGAAATGACAGTGAAGAATAGGGTTGAAGCGCCTCAAGTGACTTCGAACGGCTTCATGCAAACGGATGAAGCGCTTGAAGTAACTTGAACGAGTGAGGAAATTCAGATGAAGCGCTTAATCACATCGAACGAGTGAACATACTGGATAAAGCGCTTGATGTCACTTTGAACGAGTGACATCCTTAACATCAAGCGCTTGATGTGATATCGAACGCCTAACAATCTAATGAAGCGCTTCATGTCTACTGATATTGAAAATTTTTGAAATTTTCATGCTCAAAACTCAAGATGGTTTTGTCAACCCATATTGAGCAACCCCAACCTACTTCTTATAGATAAGAATACATCACTAGGCAAGGGTTTCGTGAAAATGTCCGCAAGTTGGTCATGTGTAGGAACAAATTCTACACTTACCAAGTTCTTTTGTACACAGTCACGGATGAAATGATACCTCACTTCAATGTGCTTGGTCCGACTATGTTGGACGGGATTTTGTGCAATATTTATGGCGGACGTGTTATCACACAAAATTGGCACCTTTGAGAAGTGAATGTTATAATCATTTAACGTGTTAGTCATCCATAACAATTGTGCACAACACGAGGCGGCCGACACATATTCGGATTCCGCCGTAGAGAGAGACACACTGTTTTGTTTCTTGGAGTACCAAGAAACGAGACAATCTCCAAGAAACTGACAAGTTCCGGAGGTGCTCTTTCTATCAACTAGACTCCCCGCATAATCGGAGTCACAATAACCTCTTAAATCAAAACATGCATTCTTAGGATAAAATAAACCAAATTTCAAAGTACTTCTAAGGTATCTAAGGATGCGTTTTACCGCAATAAAATGCATCTCCCTAGGATCACTTTGAAATCTAGCACATAAGCATACCGCATGTAAAATATCGGGTCTACTAGCCGTTAAGTAAAGTAGACTACCTATAATGCCACGATACAAGGTTACCTCGACATGCTTTCCTTTTCATCCTTGTCAAGCTTTGCACTTGTGCTCATTGGAGTGTTCACCTCTCTTCCTTCACCAAAATTGTACTTTTTGAGCAAGTCTCTTGTGTATTTGGCTTGGGAAATGTACACACCATCTTTGGTTTGCTTGATTTGTAATCCAAGGAAATATTTAGCTCTCGCCCATCATGCTCATCTCGAACTCACCTTGCATAAGACTAGCAAATTGCTCACAAAGACAATTGTTAGTAGCACCAAAATAATATCATCAACATATACTTGAACAATTAAATGATTCCTACCTTGTTCTTTTATGAACAAAGTAGTGTCAACTTTACCTCTTGAAAAACCATTATTAAGAAGAAAAGTACTTAACCTCTCGTACCAAGCTCTTGGAGCTTGTTTGAGGCCGTAAAGAGCCTTTTTAAGTTTGAAGACATGATGTGGTGAATCATGACATTCAAACCCGGGAGGTTGTGCAACATACACTTCCTCTTGAATAACACCATTCAAGAACGCGGATTTAACATCCATTTGGTAAAGTGTAAAATCTCTATAACAAGCATATGCTAATAACATTCTAATAGCTTCAAGCCGTGCTACGGGTGCAAATGTCTCATCAAAATCAATACCTTCTTCTTGACGGTATCCTTGAGCAACTAACCTAGCCTTGTTTCTAGTGACATTACCTTGATCATCCATCTTGTTACGAAAAACCCATTTCGTACCAATAATAGGATGATCGTGTGGTTTGGGAACTAACTCCCAAACATCACTTCTTTCAAATTGGTTTAATTCTTCTTGCATAGCCAAGATCCAATTTTCATCAAGAAGTGCGTCTTTAATATTTTTAGGCTCTATAAGAGAGACAAATGCATTCTCTCTATATTGCCTTCGTGTGGTGATACCTCTATTTAAATCACCTATGACTAACTCTTGAGGGTGAGAACTTTGCTTAAATGATCTAGGAAGATTGAGACATCACCTCCAACTTCCTCTTGATCATGTTCCGGAAGAGATGAACCTTCATTATCATCATGAACCTCATGTTCCGGAATTTGTGATGCATTTTCTACATTTTGTGAATCAACATGAGTAGAGGAGACACTTCTACGTGGCTCACTAAGTTCATTTACACAAGGTGGAGGAGTGCCTTCGAGAGGTTCAACTCTCAAGTCAACGAAGATGTTTCCATTTGGAGGATCATCAACGATTTCGTTGAGGAACAACCATAGGAACATCCTCAAAATTTCTTCTTGAGGAGTCACATCTTCATCCTCTCACAATCCTCATTAAGTTTAGGTTCATCACTAAGTGACTCATTAAACTTAACATGGATTGATTCTTCCACCTTTTGACTCCTTTTGTTGAAAACACGAAATGCTTTACTATTTGAGGCATAACCTAAAAAGATACCTTCATCCGCTTTGAGGTCAAGTTTGTCCAAAGTATCTTTGGTATTAAGTATAAAACACTTGCAACCAAAGACTTTGAAATACCCAATGTTGGGAACTTTTCCATTCCAAAGCTCATAGGGTGTCACATTTAGGTATGGTCTCAAATAGACACGATTGATCACATGGCAAGCGGCATTAACCGCTTCGGCCCAAAAATACTTGGGCAAACCGAACTCGTTTAACATTGCTCTACACATTTCTTGTAGAGTTCTATTTTTCCGTTCGGCCACACCATTTTGTTGAGGAGTTCTAGGTGCCGAAAGGTCATGAGAGTATCCTTTGGATACACAAAACCTTTCGAAATCACCATCGAACTCACCACCACGATCACTACGGATGGTTTTGATGGTGTCACCCACATGATTTTCCAATCGTTTACTTAGACTTATAAACTCACTACATGCATCACTTTTCTTAGCAAGAAACATCACCCACGTATAACGAGTATAGTCATCTACACCACGAAGGTGTAATGTTTGCCACCCAAGCTTCTTGTTCCAACATCCCCATACAAATCCATATGAAGCAATTGTAGGGGCTTGGAGGTGGAAATATTTGTCTTGGGTTTGAAACTTGTTTTCACAAGTTTCGCCTTTTGACAAGTGTCACATAAGTCATTGTTTTCAAAACTCATTTTTGGAAGGCCTCGGACTTTATCATTTTCGCAAATAAATTTAAATGTTTTGAAACATACATGTCCGAGACGTCTATGCCATAGTTGCGTCAAATCATTCTTAGCAACTAGACACGATACATTTTGAGAAACCAAATCATTGATGCTAACTTTGTAAATATTTTTGAAACGCAAAGCCTCAAATAAAATCTTTTCTTCCTTTTTCACAACACACTTTGTTTTCAAAAACGTTACCTCATAGTTAGCATCACAAAGTTGACTGACACTTATCAAGTTAAACTTAAGACCTACAACATATAAGACATCACTAAGAGAGAAGGAATC
The DNA here is from genome assembly GCA_036186865.1 of Eustoma russellianum. NCBI lineage: Eukaryota > Viridiplantae > Streptophyta > Magnoliopsida > Gentianales > Gentianaceae > Eustoma > Eustoma russellianum. The sequence goes on along the minus strand of AP025054.1, from coordinate 10,683,074 downwards.
GTTACCCACAATACCATGTCCTTTGATTTGGCCTTTGCTACCGCCAAAGTGGACAACTCCTCCGTCTTGCATAGTGAGTCTATGGAAGAGATTTGTCTCCCGTCATATGGTTGGAACACCCACTGTCCACGACCCATTTGACCTTCTTGTCTTCGCTTCTCCATTGAGTGCTAGGGCCTCCTTGTCATCGTCGATGGCCATGAGTGCAAAGAATTCCTTGTCAAGATCATCTTCCACCACCCCCGTGAGTGCAAGATCATCTCGATCGCCATTTCGCTTTCGGACCCGGAAAGAAAGCTCTCCCAATGGGCTACCTCCGCTTGCAAAGCCTTCTTCCTTTGGTAGATGGCCTTCTTGTCTTTGAGTTGCGGCTCTTTCACCCGACAATCCTTTATGAAGTGACCAAGCTTCCCACATTTGTAACATTTGTTCTCTTGGTCCTTCACCTTGTCTTGGGGTATCTTTCCTTGACGAATCTCCTTGCTTCGTCACCATTCTTTCTCGCAATACGTCGGAATCTTTTGACAAGAAGTCCGACTTCATCATCCGAGTCCTCCGACTCTACTACCAACGCCTTTGAAGATTGGCGAATAGGATCATTCTTCTCTTGTGCATCCAAATGAATCTCATAAGTGATGAGATTCCCGTATAACTCGTCCAAGGTGATTGTTTCAAGATCCTTGGACTCCTCAATGGCCGTCACTTTCGCGTTCCATTCTCTTCCTAAACTGTTTAGGAAGCAATGGTTTAGATCCTCTTGTTCTATCTTCTTGCCAACCGCTTTGAGAAGGTTGACAAGCTTGGTGAATCTTTGGATGGACTCTTCAATCTTTTCACCTTTGGGGACAGTGAAGTTGTAAAATTGTTTTATCAACTGTCTCCTTTTGGCCTTTCTTACTTGAGATGTTCCTTCGTGGATCATCTCAAGCTTTGTCCAAGCCTCATGTGCGGATTGGACACCTTGAATCTGAGCTCTCTCATTTGTGGAAAGAGAGCTATTTAAAATAGCAAGAGCCTTGCTATTTATGGCCAACTGGAACTCTCCTCCTCAGGAGTAGGATCATCAATATCAATGGGAATCATAGATCCTCTTGAGACCTCAACCCATATTCTGTGAGAACAAGAACGCAAGTACGTTTCCATGTTTGACTTCCACAGTGGGTAGTTTAAAGGGTCAAACATGGGAACTTTAACATGAACATTTGAGATAGAAGGGAATAGGGTTTCCTGCCTCCTTCTTCTGGAAATGTCAGCAGAAGGAGAACTCACATCCTCATCAACAGAGGCCTGCCTCCTTCTTCTGGAGGTTTCAGCAGTAGGGAACCCAAATCATCAAAAACAAAGGGATCCATACTAGAAATGATCAAATCTTGTATTTGGACTCAAATAAGCAAGATGAGGCTCTGATACCAATTGTTAGGTCCCTTAGAACACACTAGAAGGGGGGGTTGAATAGTGTGTTCACCAAGTATGGATATTTTGTGGCTATTTTTCGTTTTAGAGTGCAACCAATACTTGGATGTGTTCTTTAGAAAGATAAAACTTGAAAGACAAAAGAACACGAGTATGTATAGAGGTTCAAGTCAAGAGACTCTACTCCTCTACCTTCTTGGTTTCACAAGAAGGATTTTGAAATGGGGATTGTTATTTCTTTTGGGGGAAACAACAACCAAAAAAAACAAATCAAAAGAATACAAACTAGGCACCTTGCCTAGACCACAACCAAGAGTTCTAACACTTTGAAGTTTTGCCTCCAAAGATCTTCTTTGCCCTCAAAGAAATCTTGTAGGGAGAATAGTGCACCACACACTATCAACAAACCCTTCAAAGTTTAGAAAACTTAAACAAAGAGCACCCTTGCTCCTTGACCAACAATCTACCAAATCTCTCACAGAAAATCTCACCAAGAAGAAGACTCTTCTTCTTACAATAATCACTCTCAACAATAAAGTAAAGATATACAAAGATTACAAATATTTTGAGAGCTTGAGCTTGAGAGAACTTGAGAGCTTGTGTAGTAGAAAGTTGGAGAAGAGAATAAACAAAACCCTTCTTTTATCAACCTTCAAAATTCTTCCCGTTTGAAACCTTCTGCCCAGCCAATAATGGGATTTGGCAGCTTGTGAAGGTACAGCAGCATTCTTGGAAAACAGTTCTTGGCATGTAGCAACCATTTAGAAGAAGATTCAAAACCTTGGCCAAGAATAGAAACCTGGAATCTCTGGGTATGAGAGAAGACCTGCTGAAACAACACTAAAAAGAGGGTACAAAGAGTCAACTGGTTAGAAAATGAAGCAAAAACATTTGTACCGTTGAGCACATGAAGCGCCTAATCTGTCTAAAGAATAGGCGTTCAAAGTAGGATGAAGCGCTTAATGTGAAAGAGAACATGCGTTCGAAGTCACATTAAGCGCCTAATGTTGGCAACTGAGTGCGTTCGAAGTGACATGAAGCGCCTCATGTAGCACTTCATACAAGTTCGAACTAAAACTGACATTTTCTCAGAACCAGCTCTTGGGAAAGCGTGTTTACTCAGAGAAAAGTACTTTTGACTTGGTGAGACACTTGAAGCGCTTAAAGTAGCGTTCGAAGTGTTCGGACATTTCATCAGGACACATGAAGCGCTTGATGTAAGCGTTCGAAGTGTCCTGACTTTCAACACTTCACATGAAGCGCCTGATCAAGGCCGTTCGAAGTGTTCTGGTCATCACCAAGACACATTGAAGCGCTGAAGTGAGCGTTCGAAGTGCACTGACTTCAAACAATCAACTTGAAGCGCTTAATCAATATTTTCAAATGCCAACCTTGTGCAAATCATCAAAACCAAATCATATTCTAACAGTGTTCATCTCGAATGCAGGCAACGCCGGTATGTGTATGACCTTTAAATCATTATTGTTACCATATCCTACGTATTATTTATTGACTGTTTCTTTTATGTGGCATGCACGGATCCTGCGGGCATACATTCTAGATAATCATCTGGAGCGACGACGGGAGAAAAATATCTTCAGATTTATATTTTCGGATAGTCGTAGCATAGAATTTGCATTGTATTACATTTCCTCCTTCACAAGTGAGGGCTTCTACTATTAATAAAAACACCGAACGGTTACCGCCCGTCCTTCACCTGAAAAAATTTATGTGTGTCTATATATACATGCATCAGTATGGGTATATGTTATATGAGGATATACATATAACATATATATAATCTGTAAACACACGCACATATGTATGTGTATTAGTTTGTGTGTGGATAGAGGATATTTTATAAGTTTTGTTGAAGTAGTATATATTTCCTTAGCTGATCGTGTGAGTTTTACTAAAATTATATAAATTTTTATGGGCAATTTCCTGGGAGTAACAAATAATTCCTCCTAAAAAACAATATCCCAGGAGATGCAGTAAGAAAGATATTCGGCCCTCAAAGTAATACTTCTCTCTCAAAAAATTATTATCATGATTGAATTTTTTCGGATAATCAATTTTTATACTATCTGACAAGATTAACAATGACAATGTTACACTTCGCCCTTCAGGAGTGTACAGAAATAAAAAAAATTAATTAATTAGTATGTAGGATAAAATTTACCATTTGTATTTAGATTGGAATAGGAATTTTATTTGGATTAATCTACTCCATATAGATATTTACTAAACCTACTAAAAACTTACATACATATCTATAAATATACATTAACCAAAAATCAAACCCTATCCATTCTTTCTTTTCTCACATCCCAAACGACATCTTTTCTTTCCCCCAACCTTCCTACAGTGGCCACTTATTGAAAAGAAGAAGAAGTTTTTTCTTCTTCAACATAAAACCCAAATATATATATATATAGACACACACACACACAAAATCTACATCACCATCTAAGAAGGAAATCGGCCACCTTCGCTCCTTTGGAAGATTTCAGCCAGCACATAGGTAGAGGAAGGAGAAAAAGTTACGTAGGAAATTTTGCCCAAACAGGTAGGTTACCTTTCCCTCTTCTCGAATTGCCTACACTTTGTGTGATAGGAACCGGGACATGCATAACATATCATGGATAGAAAAGAGCATGTTCTGTGAGATAATAATGTTGTTGCGTGTGACACGGTAGTGAGAAGAAGCATGCATCATGAAGTTGTGCATTGCATTTGAATGTGTGAATATGTGTTTATCTTATGCTTCAATTGTTGTGACTTATCGGTAAACTTAATGTGCAATACTGGGTCGGGTATGTGTTACTTTCTTTTATGTGTCTATGTATTTGTTGTTAGTATGAATCATTTGTGGAAAAAGACGGGTAACCTATGGATGATTCCAAAATACTCATCCCTACTACCATTCCTTCCACAGGCGAGCCAGAGTTTGATTATATTTTTGTAGAGGACGGGTCAGACAGCGCTAGTTGGGACAAGTGAGCTTTACGAGACCTTTGGGGACTTTGATGGATTTCATATTTATTTCGTTTATATCCGACTTTTAGAATTTCATTTGATGTATTGGGTTTTATCAGCCCTAAACTATTATTTATTTTTGTATTGAGGTTATTTATTAATTGAATTTGAACATTTAATTATCGTTTCTGTGAAAAAATCTACGTTATTTCTGACGTGCAAGAAGTTTAAACGACGCCTTTTAGTTCTCGTAGTAGGCTACAATGATGCACTGTTTCCGAAGTTAGGATTCGGGAACGGAACGCTAGCGACAACATGTTTGGAATGGTAGGAGTAGATGATTTCGTGGGACTCATTGTGGGCGTTTAGTCTTTACAAAAAATCAAGTAAATACCGATTTTGTGTTTTCTGAAAGGCGAAGTCTAATGTCAACCATATCTATTTATTCAATAAAAGAAATTAGAAGATTAATACGTTGGGCAGATCATTTGTTCCACTTTTTGAAATATAAGTGTTTTATCGCCACCACATTTACACAGTAAATTCTCAGCTCAACATTTTATTTTCTATTTTTTTATTTAAAAAATGTCAATTAATGTTTCCAGTTAATTCAACAGTCATTCAAATACAAAGAACTCTAGCTAAAGATATACCAGAAACTATAAAAAAATAAAATAAAAAATCTTATCAAAAGGTTTGCTCACGATCTACACAAAAAATTTGGAATTGTATTTCTTTCCATTTTGCAGTTTACCCTCCCCGAGGAATTTTGTGGTGAATTTGAATCAAAAATACATCATTTAGCCAAATGGAAAGCAGCAAGCAGAGGGACCGCAAAGATTTTGTGTGGTATTTCTGCGTTCTTTCTATCAAATGGAAACCAATTTAAGTGGTCCAAGACCAGCACAAAGTTTGTCCCATATTTGCATGCAACCTTTATGTTAAGAATCAGATTTTTCACTATTTAAAACAACCATATTCTTAACTGCAATACCACACTACTCAAAGCCTAATTCATATCTTTTCAATGGCGTCAACTCAGTCTCCCACCACAACTTCTATTGATTCCCTGGTCAGCCCTAACCATGTAGATCAAGATCCTGTCGTAGACAACCAAGCTGAGGAGGGTAACCAGGAAACAAAGAATCTTCCAAACCCTAGTGATCCTTCTGGGCAAAATTTTATGAGTCAAGTTAGCCCTCCACCTAGATATCCATCACGCACTCAATCCTTCACTACTTCACCTCCATCCACGTGGTTACGAAGCAGGGTAAACACCTATAGCCCGAATGTACGTGGCCACGGTTACCATCTAGATGCGCATAGAGTCCAACAGACACTATCAGCAGGAGCAAATGCACCGATGATTCAGCAAACACCTTTATTTATATGGGACATGCAAAATCATCAGACAACTCGAGGCTCATTGCTGCCACATATGGTTGGTGCACCAAGAGCGTACGGCATTAATGGTCTGGACACTCTTGGTGCGCCAATGGCACCGCCACATGGATACAACGGTGGCATCCCTTTGCTGCCTGTGACCATGCATGGTAGATTTGATTTTCGGGGGATTAATCCCCATTTTATGATTCAGAACCCGCCGTATACAAATTCTTATGTCACTTTGCCTAACAATGGAGGGTCGTTCTCAATGGAACGAAAGTCCTCTTCGACTGCAGCCAGGCGTTGAGTCCATGGTCCAAATCCCGTCAGCATTTGGATCAGGGCCCTATTCTGGTACAACTTCAAATGGTTCTCAAGTGCAACAGGCCGTTGAGCGGGCAATACAGAGAATGCAGTCGGAACCAACACCAGCACCAGGATCAAGAGGCTACCCAGCTACTTTCACATGGGGTTCTGGAGCGCAGGAGGACATTGGAATGATGGCATGGACATATGGAGAAGGTTATCAACCGCAAACAAGGAGGCCAATCGGATCGCCTTTTGGGGTATCCACGTCAACTGGCACTAGGCCTTACGTTTTTGGGGCATCATCGTCTACTGGTAGTACTAGTAGCCCTTCTCTGTTTGATGTTTTCAGAACATCCACATCAACTGGTAGTGTTACTAGTCCTTCTCTCTTTGATGCTTTTAGAACATCCGCATCAACTGGTAGTACTAGTAGTCCTTCTCTGTTTGATGCTTTTAAGACATCCACATCCATTGGTGCTAGGCCAGTTGGGCCTTCAACTGGTAGTACTGGCACTCCTCTGTTTAATGCTTTTAGGACATCCACATCCACTGGTGCTAGGCCTATTAGGCCTTCAATCTTTGATGTTTTTGACATTAACCCAAGGGTTGTTCTTGCAAATCCACAGCGAGGACAGAGGGAAGATGCTCCAGATGATTTACCATCTGAGGAAAATGAAGGTCTTGATTTAACTCTCAGGCTGTGATTCAATTAGTTATTATATGGGTCTTTTGATTTTTTTTATAATTATTTTAAACATACTTAAATTAGGAAATATCTCCAGTTTATTTGTTTGACCATCTTATAGGAGATCCACACACCTCAGAGGATTGTTACTAGTTGAGACTAAGACTTTCAGCTGTATTAGATGGGGTTCTATTTTTCTGTTGATTGTCATTATGTAAAAGAAGTTATGCATTGATGAATTTGGATTCAAACATATTGGGACATTTAATGAAATTGATTTTGGATTCTGTATATAGTTATTTCTTTTCTCGTGTTAATTAAACTATGTCTGGGTAAATAACTTTTGACAATTACCTTATTTATTAAGAAAAAAAGGACATCAAAAGCTCACAAGGAGCTCAAAAGATGTAAGCATTGGCTTCTCGAAAATTAAACCCTCAGTGGTATAGATTATAAAATGCATTCTCAATAGCAACTGAATGATTCAACGCACTTAAGTAATTCTAGTTATGCTAATATCTTAGATGACCACCCGTGCCACATATGGATGTACATTAGTATAGTGAAGTAGACTTTACATGTTCTTTAATTGGAAGGTTATTAATTATATCGCTAATGCAGAGAATTTATATCTTTTTATCTTATTAAATAATTCAAATTTTTTGATACGGTTAGGTTTCATCAATCCAAGATTTCCGTGAATTTCTCCATTAACAGTTTTGGCCATTTTCCAACACAACAAATAAGGAAAAAAAGAAAAAGAAGACAAGGGCAACTGATGGCTAGATACAGGCTTAATATATTAGACATTCGGTAACCTATGATATTACACCCTGTATTTTTGTCTGAAATCTGGATATCAACTGTTACAATTTCTCGATCGTAATTGACCTCGGACTAGAAAAAGTCATACATAATAGATAGATATACAGGAGTGAATCTGAATATGTTAAGTGGTCACTGGATAGAGGATTTCAAGTAGTTGTGGTTAAAGACAAGATAAAACCCTAATTGCGGGGGCTTTCCATGAATCATAACAATAATGAGTTGATTGCACCTAATAAATATCATCTGTTACGCATAGTTGAATAAGAAAAAGAATCACACATATCCTATCACTTAGTAAATTGTGTAATTAATTATTTACTAAGATTGTTAGTGATGAAGCCGGATCTTCACCAAGGGTCTACATGACCTTAAATTAGATTCGTCAGTTAACTTGAAGAGTTGTTAACTGGATTGAAAGTTGTAGCTGTAATAACATCTAAAATATCATGCACAAGAAAGCACAGATCAGAGGTCCCGGAGGGTTGGCCCCGGGGAAAAACCCTCCGATGCTCAAGTCAATTTGGACCATATCTCGCTGAGATTATAATTTAAATGGTGAGTTTAGAGTTTCTCACAGTATGAGCCGAGGAGCAAAGTGTATGAATTTGCTTTAGGATATGAATGTTTGAATTCCGGATCCCCTTCTTTCTCTCAATTGATCTGCTTTTATTAACTTTTTCCCGCCTTTAGCTTCTGAGGGCGGATGGGATGTTTGCTTAGGGCAGAAAGCCTAAGACGCCGTAGGTCTACTGATGTGACTAGTAGACTGGTTGATGTGACTAATAGGTCAGCTGTTGTGACCTTGGCGTGTTCAGACTGAATAACCAGCTGTAATCATTATACTTGAATTGCACTTCTGCCTGATGCTTCCTCGATGTAACGCTGTGCTTAATTCCTTTGCTGAAGTGCCCAACTAAGCCTTGCCGGAGTGCAAGGATTAGGCCTTGCCAAAGTGCATAGTTGGACCCAGCTGAAGTGGTCTGAAGTGCGGCACTTGGACAAAAGCTGAAGTTAGTGCCGAGGTGCGAACCTTAGCATATTCTTCAATATTACGATAAGTGTCAAGCTGCCCTGCTGAAGTGCAGCTAGGGCTGAACAGCCATGCTTGGGCGCTGGATTGCTGAACTACAGTACTTGAGTGATGAGCTACAGGAGTTGAAACCGTTGACTGTTGTTGACTAACAGACAATTTAATTATGGTTTATCATTTGCCCCCAGATTTTGTGTGGCTGAGCTGAACTGCGAAGGCAGACAAATCTTGTTCTAATAAGCCCGTGACGTGTCAGATCTTCATTAACTGTGCGGTTATCCTTTTATTTGCGCCGTAACTCCCGCTTTTAATGTAAGCGTTAACTCCAACACCTCATCATTATTTTTTCGGCAGTTTTGGCTCCCGAAGGGGAAAAACTTTAACCGCTGCATTTTCGAATTTTCAAACAAAAAGTTGTGACCTTTCGTTCTCTCTCACTTATAAATAGGGACAATTACCCTAACCCTTTCTTTCCTTCTTCTTCTATTCTGCACACCTGCTTATTTATCACTGTTATTTTCCGTCTCCGAAGCCTTCCTTTACCTTACTTCGGTGTTCTTCCTCTCAGCTCATCCCTTCGCTCTTCTATAAGCATTTCTTCAACTTACTCATGGCTTTCGTTATTACAACCCCTCCTTCTTCGGATTCCCAGAATATATCTACTCATTCTTAACCCGATTATCTGGAGGGTGACCATGAGGTTCAATCCCTTCACGAAAAACCTGATTCTGATGAGGACAACCGTCCTTTAAGAAGGTTACGCCCTGCTAGCGGACCTTCTTCAGTTGCTACCACATCTTCTGCCTTAGTACCCCTGCCATCTCTTGACAGGGTTTAAAGATTACTGATATCTCTCACTTTTGCAGTGAGTTTAATATTGATAAAGATATTTTCTCCTCAATTTTGCCTCTCCCTCATCAATCTGCCTATGATCCGCCCGTTGGGTATGAGGCAGTTTATGAAGAATACTTCAAGACAGGGTTTGACCTTCCTGTCCCCGGCCCTCTTCTTCAAATTCTTGACTTTACCACCTTGGACTACCACAAATTATGCCCAATGGTCTAAAATTCATCGCCAGCTATCTGCTCTACCTAAGAGCAGCTGAGGCTGAGTTTGATTTAGATGTCTTCAGGGGGATGTTTGTGTGCAAGCACAAAGAAAGATGGTATTACTTTAGTAGGAGACATCCTAATAGAGCTATTAACCATGCCATAAACATTCCCTCTTCTGTCAAGAACTAGAAGGGGAGATTATTCTTTGTCAAGGCCATAGGGTTACCTGGGAGAACCCTATGGAAATCTGGCCCTGCAGATAACAAGAGGCCAAGCGAAAGATTCTGCGATGAAGCCTCAAGGTTATTGTGTCTTCCCCGGGCCGTAGACTGGAAGATGGTGGACAAGTCAGTTGTAAAGGCGGCTGACCTGTACCACATGTGGCCCTCCCATCAATATGAAACTCTGGGCTCTTCTGCTTTAGCCTTAATCTTGGGTATGTTTACATGCTTTAGACGTATATTGAGTGTTCTTGATGTTGTGCACACCTTTTGTCTAGTTTGTTGTTGCGTTTTGCAGGAACCATGGTGTCTGAACGTCTTACAAATCTGAAGAAACTGGTTCCCAAGAATAGAAAGAGAGAGGATGAACCACCTTCGTCCTCTGCTCAGCCTTCTTCCAAGGCTTCTACTGAGGTGCGTGTAGTGCCCCGGCCCGATACCGTCATTGGAACCAGTGCACCCGCCGTAGCCTACTATGAGAACTACGAAGCGTCAAGCAGATCAAGCGTACATCCTTCATAATGTAAGATAAAAACCAGCGGAAACGTCATAAAATTTAAACCTTTATCGTCACTAAAACATCCATAAAATGCAGCGGAATTAAAAGATGTTTGTTCCTCTCGCCAACATAAGCGATAGATCAACACAACAACAAATGAGTTTTTCCAAACTGAAATAAAGTAATCCAGCATCTATCTATTCCCATGTCCATCATCCCATTGAGCCCACTCGCCGTCGTCTTCAACAAATATCAACTCATATTCAGGCTCACCTGAAAAGGAACAGAGTAATTGTTCTTAGCGAAATTATCGCTAGCAAGTAACCCGTCTATACACCTTACGGAATCACACACGTCGAGTCACCAGTGTATAAGACATTGCCCAAAAATAAAGTGCTCGGGTTAGCAAATAGCATCTTAATAAGAATTCCTCAAAGCAGATAAAGCACATATATGTACACAGATATGAGAACCAACATGTATTAAAACAACGTATCACATAGCAAGTCATAAACTAGTCACGTTTCTTGCATGTCAATTCTTATGCTCCGTGTATCATGATGCATGTACTTCTTTAAAATCACACACAACACCCATGCATATGTCTTCTTTCATAAACATGTCATGCATGTCATTTCACAAAACATTTCATCACTTTACATATCATATTCTTCGCGTAGCAGAACTTTATACCCTGTGGGTGATCAGTCCACAGCAAACATTACTTTATACCCCGTGCTGAAAGGTCCACGGCCCCATAACATATAACTTTATACCCCGTGCTGAAAGGTCCACGGCCCCATTACATATATCATATATCCGTGCTGATAGGTCCACGGCCCCATTACATACATCATATATCCGTGCTGAAAGGTCCACGGCCCCATAAAATAGCTTTGTTTTCCGTGCTGATAGGTCCACGGCCCCATAAAATACTTTATACCCTGCTGTTGATTCACAGATCACGCTTTTATACCCTGCTTCCGCAGGCGTGACTTTTATACCCTGTGATCAACCAGCAGCCATTTTGTCTTTCGAAAACTTTAACTTTTCTTGTAAATACTTCTTTCGCAAAGCAAATCTCAAATCAAATGCAAGTGCCCATGTCATGATGCAGGATGCACATGTAACTTCATATCAAACATGTATCACACACATTCATACACCGTACATATCAAGTGTGCAGTCTTGCACCTCAAACAATCTATGTTCGTATCTTTCCAAGCCCATTCGTCTTACCAAATCACTCGGGATTCAATCTTATTCTTACATGATCAAACTTACCATCTATACCTCAATTACACCTCAATTACCTTTGCGTTTTATGTTCAAAAGAAGTGTGTAAGGTTACTACACTTACATAGGGCGCCTAAAGGGTCAAAAAGACTTCCAGTATAGTTGGAACGCTACATGAAGCGCCTATAGTGACTTAAAGCGCCTATACTAGGCGTTCGAAGTGTTCGGGGATGTTTCGTAGACATTGAACGCCTACATGAAGCGCCTAATGTGACATAGAGCGCTTTATGTAGGTGTTCGAAGTGTTCGGGGATGATTCAGGACACATTGAACGCTACATTAGGCGCCTGATGTGACATAGAGCGCCTAATGTAGGCGTTCGAAGTGTTCTGACGGTTCTAAATTGCAGTTTTTCTGTACGGGAAAGCTTCAGGACACATTGAACGCTACATTAGGCGCCTAATGTGACATAGAGCGCCTAATGTAGGCGTTCGAAGTGTTCTGACGATGCCAGAATGCAGTTCTTTTCTGCAGTAACTTCCTCTCCAACACCCTCCTTCTTCAACCCTTTCATTTTCAACACTTAAAGATCCATCTTAACTTCTAGATTCATCTTACTTAACACACATCTAAACATGAATTGATGCCTAGCCATGCCTAACAATATCCACTCTAGCCTTCAATCATTCGCAACCTTCAAAAGATCTCATCAACTTTCCCAACACAACAAGACTACAACAATGTCTTGACTCATCTCTCAATTTCCTGCACTTACTCTCAACATCTAAGTGTAGACAATCAACATAAGAGTAGAGCAAGACAATAAGCACATCAAAATATACACTTTTATGGGCATGCTTGACAACAACAAAGCACCACACAACTATTTTCAGAACTATGGCCCAAAGAACAAGACTTTACACAATTAGCAACAAGACTTACATATAACAAAGCATTTAAGATAGACAAGACAAGAATACTAATGTGTGATTCATGTTTTCTCTTTGTAGGAACATAGGGCCTTAAGTATCAAAATTTGCGTAAAGCGTATAGAAAGATTACTTGCCTTGGAATCGAGATAAGCTTACGAGTGTGTGCTAGAATTTCGAGACGAATTGGACCTAGGTTAGCCTTCTTCTTCTTCCTTTCTTCTTCTTCTCTCTCTCTTCTTCCTTTTCTTCTCCTAGGCGTTTTTCCCTCTCCTCTTTTGTGCAATAACCGTCCCCTAAGTTGAGATGGGGAGTTATACTAAAAGTGGTGTAACTCCCTATCTCTTAGTAGGGACCTTTTAGGTAATTTCTATTAATTACCTTTAATTCTATTTTGAACCCTTCTTTCTTATTCTTCTATGTTTTAGGTGACTAAGTCTCATAACCTACAAAATTAATTAAGTTGTATTTAAGGTTGACCTCTAAGTATTGAAAATCGTGCTTAAAAGTCACGCGGTGTAACATTCCACCCCCCTTACAAAAAGTTTCGTCCTCGAAACTTACGTATCTTAGTCGAAGAGCTGAGGATACTTCTCCCGCATTTGTTCTTCGAGCTCCCAAGTGGCTTCACGTTCCGTGTGATTGCTCCACTGAACCTTTACATAAGGGATCACTCGCTTCCTCAACACTTGATCCTTTCGGTCCACAACTTTCACGGGTACTTCCTCATATGTCACATCGTCCTTAAGTTCCAAAGGTTGAGCTTCAAGTACATGACTTGGATCCGCCACGTACTTTCTTAATTGTGACACGTGGAAAACATTGTGTACTTGCGCCAACACCAGAGGTAATGCCAACTTATATGCCAAGTCCCCTACCTTCTCAAGTATTTTATAGGGACCAATGAATCGAGGGCTTAGCTTGCCTTTTACTCCAAACCTCATGACGCCCTTCGTAGGTGATACCTTCAAATAAAATTTTTCTCCCACGTCGAAATCCAATGGTCGTCGTTTGGAATCTGCCCAACTCTTGCTACGGTCCTGAGCCGTCTTGAGTCTTTCCAGAATGACCTTCACCTTCTCTAACGTTTTCTCTAATAGCTCAGGTCCAGTAATGGTCCTCACGCCCACTTCGTCCCAATAAATCGGAGACCTACATTTCCTTCCATACAAAGCCTCAAAAGGAGCCATATCAATTGTGCTGTGGTAACTATTGTTATAAGAAAACTCCATCAGCTTTACCATTCCGTCCCAACTCCCTTTGAAATCCAGCACGCAAGCTCTTAGCATATCTTCCAAGGTTTGAATTGTCCGCTCGGACTGTCCATCAGTTTGGGGATGATACGCCGTACTCAACCTTAATTCCGTACCCATGGCTTCTTGGAATGCTGTCCAAAACTTAGATGTGAACCGTGAATCTCGGTCGGATACTATACTTACTGGGACACCATGTAAGCTCACAATGTTCTCCATATACACATTCACTAGCTTGTCGAGAGGTGTTTCACTTGACACGGGTAAGAAATGGGCAGACTTTGTTCAACGATCTACGATAACCCAAATCATGTCACATCCACTTCTTGTCTTTGGTAAACCAGCTACAAAATCCATTGTGACATGTTCCCATTTCCATTCTGGGATTTCCAACGGCATCAACAATCCACCGGGCCGTTGGTGTTCCGCCTTGACTTGTTGACACACCAAACACCTCTCTATGAATTCCGCAATATGTCTTTTCATCCCAGACCACCAATAGTATCGCTTGAGATCTCTATACATCTTGGTGCTACCGGGGTGTATTGATAACCTCGAATTATGAGCTTCCTGCAAAACTTTCTTCCTAAGTTTGTCAACATCCGGCACGCATAATCTTTCCTTAAACCATAAGCTCCCATCTGTTGGACCGTGCACCTGCAATGAACTCCACTAGAGGGGGGGGGTGAATAGTGGTTAGCGGAAATTACACTACAACCCTTTGTTAAAATCCCCTTGAAAACAGAATCTGAGACCAACTTAGATTCAGAACCTGTTTTTCAAAAATTCACAAATAATTGTACACAACTCCAAAAATTATGAAACTTTCCAGAATTAAACTTCAATGAGTTAAAAAGACTCTGTCCAAAAATCAGACAAAAATAAGATCGTTTGACCCTTCAAACAAATTAAAAGATTTAGATGGTCAATCTGGACAGAATTGGACAGAATGTTGCTGATTTTGAAAATAGTGTTTCTCTTTGAATACTCAACCAAAAAGGTTGATCTTTATATCAAAACACTCCTTAGGATGTGTAGATGAAGTTTCCAAAAGGCCCTGACCTCAAACAATTCTTGAAAAATACAGAATTTAACTTTTCTCAAAACTGGTCAGATTACAGCCAGATTGGAGCAGTTATCTTGCAAAGACTGAAAGACTAACTTTTACTTGCTCAAATCAAGTGATTCTTGTTGCAAATGAAAGCTAACAGTCTGAAGTATAACTCCACCAAAAATCACGAATTTTGAAAATGTTTAGCTATTTTTTCAAATTGTGTGAAGTTGGGTGAAAACTGCAGTCAAAAACGGGCAGAAAACAGAAATAAAGAAACAAGAGAAGAACACCGAGGATTTATCCTGGTTCGGTCAATGTGACCTACTCCAGTCCCAAGGAACACCTTTCCTTGGATTTCACTATGATATGAACACCTTACAACAAGAGCCAAGCTTGATCCTTGGGTTATACACCAACCCTACTCAAGACTTGGATAATCACCTTCTAAGCAATACTTAGTTGCAATACCTCCAACACCTATTGATGTAGCCCTATAAAGATGGCTAATCAATCTTACAAATGAAGCTCAAGAGGCTTGTAGCACAACAAAATATCAAGAACACCTTTGCTACAACAAAATACAACAACAAGAACAAGAAGATGAATATGAAAGCTATAGAATGCTTGTGAGCTTCAAGTGTGTTTCATCTTCTTCACCATTGCCTCTATTTATAGTGTGATTTGAGCCTTGAAGATAAGAATGCCAATGTGTCATCATCTTCATCATCAACTCCAAATGTCTTCTCATCATTGGTTGGCTTTGTACACTTGGCAAAATAAAACACAATGATTGGTCCACCTTGGCAATGTCATGTTGGCCGAAATTTCCACCTTGGCAAGTCTCATTTATCCTTTGCAAAATGTAGATAAAAAGAGAAGATAAATGCACCAAAAATACCTTAACTTCTTGCTTGAGAATAGCCATGTATGACTTGAACAATTCAAACTCAAAACAGGCCCTCATTTTGGATGTAGTAGCCGTTGGCTACTAAAGGATTTTCAAAATAATAATTTTGTTTTTCCTTAATAAAATGAGAAAGGATAATACACCAAATTATCCCCAACTTCAAGCACAATAATAGGACATTTTAGAGCTTCATTTGACTTCCAAAAAATCTGCTGAAAATTCCTTGTACACCCATATAGCCGTTGGCTATATTTAGAAAAAGTCCAAGTTGGCAATTTTGCCAACTAGCTCCTTTTTGGTTGGTCCACTTGTCTCCAACTCATAAAATGAATACCACATCATGTCTACCTGATTAGTCACGTTTTTCCACATATATATAAGTGTAGCAACTCAGATTTTTGAAGAAGAAATAAATAGATAACACTTGACAAGATTATGTCAACGCGTAACACCGAAATTTCCCAATATTTCTTCTTATATGTTGAGATCATTTCCACACCTTTGACACCTTTAATATCTCTGAATAATGATGATAAATGTTCTCTTATAACATATATAAGAGGGTCTTCGAGAAAAAATAGAATGTGACATCTCAAATCGTCACATATCCAGCTATAGTCAATAATATCATCGGTTGAGAGAATAAGATATAAGATCACCATATTATCTTCAAAATAATAATAACACAGCTCCAGAATGAAGATAATAATATACTCAAGAGATTCCTTGAGTGAAAATACCAAAAATACCCTTGGGGGTAAAATGACCAAAATACCCCTGGTGTAAGAAAACTCAAGAAATGACCCGGATGGTCATAAATACTCATGATATCACCTTTGTCATGATAAATAGGATAATAATACATCCTTGAAATATTTTCATCATATCATGTTCCTACAAAACTCAAAATACCAATTTTGCCCTTTTTGGTAAGTTGTAGAAACTTCCAAGGCACGTTAGTCACAAGACAAAAATAATCACCAAAAACACATAATATTCACATAATGAACATGTATAAATCATACACAAATGAAAACAACCAATTCATCACATTTTAGAAAATTATTTCAAAAAAAACTAAACATCAATATCATTTTTCTTCACTTATTCATCTTTTTCATTTATAACACCATATGTGACATGTAACACTTAAAATCATGACTTTGAAAATTATCCAAACATATTTTTCAACATTCTCCCCCTTTTGGATGATTTTCAAAATAACCTAACATGATTTTAATGTCACAACTTATAACCAAAAATTTAAAAAGTTTAACCAAATGTTTTCAACTTTTAAATAGTATGTTGCTCCCCCTCAACTCATACTCTCCCCCTTAACCTATACTTAACTCTTAACTTATATTTGAAACTTATCATTTCATACCAAATGATGACTTAGCAACTAAAATCTAAAATCATGTGCTTATGCTATCTCCCCCTTTATTTTGCAAATCATGCAAAAGATAGAACTATACAATGGTATCGTAAGTCATCATACCTAACTTGGCTCGTAAGTTTTCAAACGTGGCTTGATTAAGGGGTTTGGTAAAGATATCGGCGATTTGGTGATCAGTTCTTATATGGTTTATCACTATGTCCTCAGTTTGAACATGATCGCGAAGAAAGTGGTATCGCACCTCAATGTGTTTGGCCTTAGAATGAAGCACCGGATTCCGGGAAAGATTGATTGCACTTGTGCTATCGCAGAAAATTGGAATCTTTTTCATTTTAATGCCAAAATCACTAAGTTGCTGTTTAAGCCAAAGTATTTGGGTAGTACATAAACTCAAAGCGATATACTCGGCTTCAGTGGTAGAAAGAGCTACATTAGCTTGCTTTTTAGAAAACCAAGAGATCAAATTGGTTCCTATGAATTGACAAGTACCGTTAGTGGATTTTCTATCTAACTTACAACCACCATAATCAGCATCACTATATGCGTGTAATTCCAACTTAGCGTTTCTATCATACCACAGTCCTAAGTAAGGTGTATGCTTAAGATATCTAAAGATCTTTTTCACTGCATTGTAATGTGATACCTTAGGACAAGATTGAAACCTAGCACACATACATACACTAAACATGATGTCAGGTCTTGATGCAGTTAAGTATAACAATGAGCCAATCATAGACCTATAGAGTGTGTCATCAAAAGGTTTACCATTTTCATCCTTATCGAGTTTGGTACTAACACTCATGGGGGTAGTTGTAGGTTTCAAATCTTCAAAGCCAAACTTCTTAATCATATCATTGACATACTTAAGTTGGCTAATGTGAATTCCTTGAGGGGTTTGTTTGATTTGGAGTCCTAAGAAATAATTCAACTCTCCTACCATTGACATTTCAAACTCTGACTTCATACATTCTTCGAAGTCTTTTACTAAGGTAGGGTTAGTTGAACCAAAGATAATATCGTCTACGTATATTTGAACTATTAACAAATCATTACCTTTTCTTCTTAGGAATAATGTGTTGTCTATGGTTCCCCTTTCATAATTATTCGCAATAAGAAAGTTTTGCAAATCTATCATACCAAGCTCTTGGAGCTTGTTTCAAACCATATAAAGCTTTCTTAAGCTTGTAAACATGGTTAGGATTCTTTGGATCTTCAAATCCAGGGGGTTGTTTGACAAACACTTCTTCTTGGATGTATCCATTCAAGAAAGCACTCTTGACATCCATTTGGAAGAGCTTAATATTGCTTAGACTTGCAATTGCAAGTAACAATCTAATTGCTTCTAGTCGTGCAACGGGTGCAAAGGTTTCCTCATAATCTATTCCTTCTTGTTGATTATAACCTTGTGCGACTAGTCTAGCCTTATTTCTTGTAATATTTCCTTGTTCATCCATTTATTCCTAAAGACCCATTTAGTTCCTATGATAGACTTGTCTTCAGGTTTAGGTACTAAGTCCCATATGTTGTTCCTTGTGAATTGATTTAATTCCTCATGCATAGCATCTATCCATGATATGTCACCTAAGGCTTCCTTAACATTCTTAGGTTCTATGTGTGAGACTAAGCTATGTCCTTCAAGTTGACTTATGTTTCTACGTGTTCTAACCCCAACACTTGGATCCCCAATGATTAATTCTCTAGGGTGCCACCAATTCCTAGATTGACTAGGTTCACCCTCATCTTGTTCAAAAGTTTCATTAGTGTGAATGTTATCATATGTAATTGGATCATTAGTTGTATCATCTTCCAATTGCAAATTTTCTTGATTCATTTCATCTAAGGGTTCATGCATGTCTTGTTCAGGGGGAGTTGGTTCTAGATGATCAAGTACAGGCTCAGTAATACTTCATCATCAAACATATTTTCAACATTTGTTTCTTGTTTATGTTGATGTTTATCACTAACTTCAAAGCATGCATTTTCATTGAATTTCACATGTATGGATTCAATTATTTTTCTAGATGCAGGATTATAACACCTATATGCTCTTGAGTTAGTTGAATATCCAACAAATATGCATTCAATAGACTTTTGTTCAAATTTATCTAGATTATCCTTAGTGTTTAGCACAAAACATTTACATCCAAATACTTTAAGATAATCTATTTTAGGTTGTCTATTGTTTAGCAATTCATAAGGCGTTTTATTTAATTTCTTTCTAATAGTGAGCCTATTATAATATAACATGCACAGTTAACAGCTTCAGCCCATAAATACTTAGGTAATTTATTTTCACACAGCATTGTCCTTGCAACTTCTTGAATCGTTCTATTTTTTACGTTCAACAACTCCATTGAGTTGTGGTGTTCTAGGTGGTGAGAATTCATGTTTTATTCCATAAAGTTCACAAAATTTGATTACGTCTTTATTTTTAAATTCTCCACCTCTATCACTTCTAATTCTTTTGACATTTTCTTCGTAAATGTTTTCAAGTTGCTTGATAAGGGTTTCGATTGCTAATGGAGCATCGTCTTTGTGTGTTAAGAACAATGTCCATGTGTAGCGTGAGTAATCGTCTACTATGACACACACATAGTAGTGTCCACCTAGACTTCTTGTCCTACTTGGACCAAATAAGTCTAAGTGAAGCAATTCTAGTACATGACTAGTACTCACTTCATGTTTCGGTTTTAAGGTTCTTTAATGTGTTTTCCCTTAATACATGTTTCACACATTTGAAATTATCTAAGTCTAACTTAGGCATACCTCTAATTAAATTCTTTTTGGATAATTTCCTAATGGTTGAAATTCCTATATGGCCTAATCTTCTATGCCATAAATTCACATCTAAGTCATGTGATATTAGACACTTAACCTTAGCATTTAACATGTTATCTAAGGTAAGGGTATAAATATTTCCATCTCTATTTCCTTTTAAAACCGTTTCTCCTTTTTCATTTATTATATCACAAGAATTGGGAAGAAAGGAGACATTATAACCACAATCTATAAGTTGAGAAATACTAAGTAAATTATAAGAGAGATTGCTTACTAGCAACACATTTCGTATTTGAAATGTGTTTTGGGTCCCCGATTATTCCTTTTCCAACAACTTTTCCTTTGTTGTTGTCACCGAATGTCACTTTTCCACCATCAATATGTTCAAGTTCGGTGAATAGATTGGGGTTGCCCGTCATATGCCTCGAACATCCACTATCTAAAAACCATTTGGTTTTTAGATTCTTTGACTTTGCCTCTTTCTTGCATTCCTTGCATTTTTCCTACAATGGAGACAAAGTTTTAGGTACCCTTTATTTGGGTCCTTGAATGTTAGGGGCATTATTCTTGTTTAGATAACCCTTAGGTATCCAAACTTGAATATACTTTCTAGGCACATTTTTAGCATGGTTAAAGTAAGAAGGATAAGCATATAGATGATTATTCCACATAAGTGAGGATGCATTGTTATACATGTTGCGCCATGGTTGATAATCATTATAGGATGACCGAATCTTATAATGTGTATAAGGCATGCGATTTTGTTTCTTATATGGTGCTCTATATGTATATTCATGTGTATTTCTATAAGACTGTATGAGAGTTGCTTATGCTTAGGTTCATAAAAAGTTGGATGCATTTATTTGGTCTAGTTGCATTTGTATACATGTAGGCATGATTTCTAGGTTGTCTAGATGCAAAATTTGGCCTAGATGTATGTTTATGCGTGTGCATATTGATGGGTTTGTGTTGTATTTTTGCCTTGATATGAGTAGAAGAAGGTGTAGAAGAAGATGTAGCAGGCAAAGTTGATTTTGTATTATATGGCAACTTTGTACTAGATGAAACAAACTTAGTCTTTTCATTTACTTTTTCGTTTTCTTCTTTATAGCCTAGGCCGGTTTTATCATTGCCATACTTTTGTGATGAGATAAGTGTATCTAACATATTTGCACCCGATTTTAAATTGTTCTAATCATTTTTTCTAAGGTAAATTTAGAAGACTTAAGTTGCACTATTTCATTTTCACAATTTTCTAACTTGGATTTCAACATTTTATTTTCCATTTGTAACTTTGTTCATCTTTCCTATATGATTCAATTTTGTTCTCTAAAGAATCAAGAGTATTAGTAGACTCTTGTTTAAGAGATTCTAGTTGATCGGAAAATTCCAAGTTGGACGTCTTCAACTTGTCATTTTCTTCAACTAGTTTCTTCTTTTCTTTAGAGAGCCTCTTACAGTGAGCATGCATTCGTAGGAATTCTTCATACATTTCATCAAATGTCATGTCACTATCAGAATCACTATCAGAAGAAGAACATACCTCGTGGATACGAAGCACACTTGAGCTTCCTCAGTTTCGGATTCTGAGTCGGATGAGTCGCTCCATGTGCTCACCTTCATTGCTCGTTTCCCTTTTCTTGCCTTAGACTCCTTTGTCTTTGACGTTTGAGCTTCCTTGTCCTTGGCTTGTTTATTATTGTTGTTTTTATTATTATTTTTCTTTGTTGGACAATCGTATGAAATATGTCCTTTTTGACCGCATTCATAACACTTTAATTCTTATTATACCATTTGTTTGTGTTATTTTTCTTAGATTGAGAAAAAGAAGAAGAAGAAGAATTATGTTGTCTATTCCTATTTGGGCGTTTGAAAAACTTTCTAAGTTTTCTAGCAATCAATATCAAGTCATCGTCTAATTCAGTATCACTATTACTATCATCGTTATTAGCATGTGTTTCAGTTGTTTTGAAGGCTATTGACTTACTGGATGACTTAGACGATTCAGACTTTCGTTGGTTCAGTTTTACCTCATAGACTTTAAGAGACCCGATCAATTCATCCATCTTGGTGATTGACTTTGTCTCCTCGATTGCAGTCACCTTTGGATCCCATTCAGCAGGGAGACTTCGTAGCACCTTTTGAACCTTTTCATTGTTCGAAAATGACTTCCCTAAAGCTTCAAGGGCATTGA
This sequence comes from Eustoma russellianum, assembly GCA_036186865.1. NCBI lineage: Eukaryota > Viridiplantae > Streptophyta > Magnoliopsida > Gentianales > Gentianaceae > Eustoma > Eustoma russellianum. Next base: position 10,660,925 of record AP025054.1, on the reverse strand, counting down.
AAATATTAGTAATCCTCAAATCCATAGATGTTATGGATTCGTTTGGCAACATTTTGAAAGTCTCTAATTCAGTCATAAGCATGTTTATTTTGACTCTTTAACACCACTAGTACCTTCATGCTTTAATACAAGTGATTTCCACATGTCGTGTGCACTTGTGCAATTTGACACATATCCTGCTTCAGAAGTTGTAAATCCATTCAAAGTAATTGCATAGCTTTAGCATTCATGGACATTTTCTTTTTATCATCTGATGACCATTCACTTTTGTATTTTTCAACCTCTTGAGTTACTCCACTAACTTGTACAACTTTCATTGGAATGTACGGCCCATCTTCAACTATAGACCATAAATCGATGTCTATAGCCATTAAGAATAGCCTCATTCTTAGTTTCCAATGAACAAAATTATTGCCATCAAAAAGAGGAGGGCGTTGTGTGGACATACCTTCCAACTCACCTTTGTGAGAAACAATAGCCATAGTATGTACCTTTGATTTGAGACAAGCAGTATATTATGAATTGTTGTTTCTTGGCCTTGTATTGTTCGTACGGTGTTGAATCTTGCTTCTTTTGAGTGGTGTTGGTCTGGCTCGGATACCAAATATTGGACCGTGCACCTGCAATGAACACCACTAGAGGGGGGGGTGAATAGTGGTTAGCGGAAATTACACTACAACCCTTTGTTAAAATCCCCTTGAAAACAGAATCTGAGACCAACTTAGATTCAGAATCCGTTTTTCAAAAATTCACAAATAATTGTACACGACTCCAAAAATTATGAAACTTTCCAGAATTAAACTTCAATGAGTTAACAAGACTCTGTCCAAAAATCAGACAAAAATAAGATCGTTTGACCCTTCAAACAAATTAAAAGATTTAGATGGTCAATCTGGACAGAATTGGACAGAATGTTGCTGATTTTGAAAATAGTGTTTCTCTTTGAATACTCAACCAAAAAGGTTGATCTTTATATCAAAACACTCCTTAGGATGTGTAGATGAAGTTTCCAAAAGGCCTTGACCTCAAACAATTCTTGAAAAATACAGAATTTAACTTTTCTCAAAACTGGTCAGATTGCAGCCAGATTGGAGCAGTTATCTTGCAAAGACTGAAAGACTAACTTTTACTTGCTCAAATCAAGTGATTCTTGTTGAAAATGAAAGCTAACAGTCTGAAGTATAACTCCACCAAAAATCACGAATTTTGAAAATGTTTAGCTATTTTTTCAAATTGTGTGAAGTTGGGTGAAAACTGCAGTCAAAAACGGGCAGAAAACAGAAATAAAGAAACAAGAGAAGAACACCGAGGATTTATCCTGGTTTCGGTCAATGTGACCTACTCCAGTCCCAAGGAACACCTTTCCTTGGATTTCACTATGATATGAACACCTTACAACAAGAGCCAAGCTTGATCCTTGGGTTATACACCAACCCTACTCAAGACTTGGATAATCACCTTCTAAGCAATACTTAGTTGCAATACCTCCAACACCTATTGATGTAGCCCTATAAAGATGGCTAATCAATCTTACAAATGAAGCTCAAGAGGCTTGTAGCACAACAAAAATATCAAGAACACCTTTGCTACAACAAAATACAACAACAAGAACAAGAAGATGAATATGAAAGCTATAGAATGCTTGTGAGCTTCAAGTGTGTTTCATCTTCTTCACCATTGCCTCTATTTATAGTGTGATTTGAGCCTTGAAGATAAGAATGCCAATGTGTCATCATCTTCATCATCAACTCCAAATGTCTTCTCATCATTGGTTGGCTTTGTACACTTGGCAAAATAAAACACAATGATTGGTCCACCTTGGCAATGTCATGTTGGCCGAAATTTCCACCTTGGCAAGTCTCATTTATCCTTTGCAAAATGTAGATAAAAAGAGAAGATAAATGCACCAAAATACCTTAACTTCTTGCTTGAGAATAGCCATGTATGACTTGAACAATTCAAACTCAAAACAGGCCCTCATTTTGGATGTAGTAGCCGTTGGCTACTAAAGGATTTTCAAAATAATAATTTTGTTTTTCCTTAATAAAATGAGAAAGGATAATACACCAAATTATCCCCAACTTCAAGCACAATAATAGGACATTTAGAGCTTCATTTGACTTCCAAAAATCTGCTGAAAATTCCTTGTACACCCATATAGCCGTTGGCTATATTTAGAAAAAGTCCAAGTTGGCAATTTTGCCAACTAGCTCCTTTTTGGTTGGTCCACTTGTCTCCAACTCATAAAATGAATACCACATCATGTCTACCTGATTAGTCACGTTTTTCCACATATATATAAGTGTAGCAACTCAGATTTTTGAAGAAGAAATAAATAGATAACACTTGACAAGATTATGTCAACGCGTAACACCGAAATTTCCCAATATTTCTTCTTATATGTTGAGATCATTTCCACACCTTTGACACCTTTAATATCTCTGAATAATGATGATAAATGTTCTCTTATAACATATATAAGAGGGTCTTCGAGAAAAAATAGAATGTGACATCTCAAATCGTCACATATCCAGCTATAGTCAATAATATCATCGGTTGAGAGAATAAGATATAAGATCACCATATTATCTTCAAAATAATAATAACACAGCTCCAGAATGAAGATAATAATATACTCAAGAGATTCCTTGAGTGAAAATACCAAAAATACCCTTGGGGGTAAAATGACCAAAATACCCCTGGTGTAAGAAAACTCAAGAAATGACCCGGATGGTCATAAATACTCATGATATCACCTTTGTCATGATAAATAGGATAATAATACATCCTTGAAATATTTTCATCATATCATGTTCCTACAAAACTCAAAATACCAATTTTGCCCTTTTTGGTAAGTTGTAGAAACTTCCAAGGCACGTTAGTCACAAGACAAAAATAATCACCAAAAACACATAATATTCACATAATGAACATGTATAAATCATACACAAATGAAAACAACCAATTCATCACATTTTAGAAAATTATTTCAAAAAAAACTAAACATCAATATCATTTTTCTTCACTTATTCATCTTTTTCATTTATAACACCATATGTGACATGTAACACTTAAAATCATGACTTTGAAAATTATCCAAACATATTTTTCAACACCATCCTCCTTGATCCAAAATCCTTCAACTTGACTATGTTTCACCCTTTCCATTATCTCACTTAAAGCCTTGTCTTCCTTCTGAGCCTCCTTTATCCGATCAATCAAACTCGGTGTGATAGTCAATGTTGTCAAAACGTTCACTGTAGAGTCAATCAAATCCAAACCAAACTCCTCCATCTCTCTTTCCAATGGTGATTGCCGCGCATGGCTGGACTTCCTACTTAAGGCGTCGGCTACCTTATTAGCCTTTCCCGGGTGATAATGAATAGTTAGGTCATAGTCTTTTAGCAATTCCAACCATCTCCGCTGCCTCATATTCAATTCCTTCTGTGAGAACAAATACTTTAGACTCTTATGATCCGTGAATATTGCGCACTTCTCTCCATACAAATAATGCCGCCAAATCTTCAAGGCGAACACAACCGCGGCAAGTTCCAAATCATGTGTGGGATAGTTTTGTTCATAAGGCTTTAGCTGTCTTGAGGCATACGCGATGACTCGTTCGTTTTGCATTAAAACACAACCTACAAACAAGGTGTTAGTCTAAACTTAATGGGTATACAAGATCATAACCTTATACTATAATTTACGTACCTAACCTGTTCTTTGACGCATCACTATAAATCACAAATCCATCCGTTCCAGAGGGTTGAGCCAATACTGGAGCTGTCGTTAATCTCTTCTTAAGCTCCGTGAAACTTTGCTCGCATTCCGCCGTCCACTCAAACTTAGACTTCTTTTGAGTAAGGCGACTGAGAGGTACGGCAATTCTCGAGAATCCCTCAACAAATTTTCTGTAATAACCTGCTAGACCCAAGAAACTTCGCACTTCGGTGACATTGGTAGGTCTAGGCCACTCAGTTATGGCTTCCACCTTCTTCGGGTCAACAGCAATCCCCTCTTCTGATATCACATGACCCAAGAAAGCCACACTTCTTAACCAAAACTCACACTTGCTAAACTTTGTATAAAGTTGTTTCTGCCTCAAAATGCCTAGTACGGTTCTCAAATGCTCAGTGTGAGTTTGCTCGTCAGGAGAGTACACAAGAATATCATCTATGAATACCACTACAAACTTATCCAACTGTTCTCGAAAGACGGTATTCATAAGATCCATAAAAGCCGCAGGGGCATTTGTCAATCCAAATGGCATCACTAAAAATTCATAGTGGCCATATCTTGTGCGGAAGGCTGTCTTCGCGATGTCTTCGGCCTTCACTCGCAACTGATGATACCCTGATCGGAGATCAATTTTAGAGAAAATCTTGGCGCCCTTGAGTTGATCAAACAAATCCTCAATTCGTGGAAGGGGATACTTATTCTTGATGGTAACTTTATTCAACTCTCTATAATCGATACAAAGCCTCATGCTACCATCTTTCTTCTTTACAAACAAAACAGGCGCTCCCCATGGCGATACACTAGGGCGGATGAACTTCTTGTCCAATAACTCCTGCAGTTGCTCCTTCAACTCTCTCAGTTCTGCCGGAGCCATTCTATAAGGAGCTTTAGAAATAGGTTCTGTCCCTGGAATCAAGTTGATCTCGAACTCAACTTTCCTCGGGGGTGGTACTCCTGGTAAATCTTCCGGAAACACATCAAGGAATTCATTGACCACTGGAATTTGCTCAATAGACGGTACCTCCTGAGTAACATCCATGGCATACACTAGAAATCCCTCAGCACCTTTCCTTAATTCCTTGCGCGCTTGTGCAACCGACACGTACACCTTTTTGGGTACCTTCTTTCGTTCCGCATCTCCTTGAAATATTACCTCCTCCATCCTAGCATTCTTGATTGTCACTTGCTTCAACCGACAATCAATATTAGCGTGATTCTTGGCTAACCAGTCCATTCTTAATATGACGTCAAAGTCATACATCTGAATAGGGATCAGTGTGGCAGGGAATGTTTGTCCTTCAAACTCCAATTCACAATCCCGGTACCGATGATACGAAACCATAATTTGATCTCCGGCCGCTTGAACACGATACGGAGTTTCTAACCACTCAGGCAGACTACTCAGGTGTTTAGTGAATCTCTTTGCTACGAAGGAGTGGCTTGCGCCGCTATCAAAGAGCACGTTGGCAGGTACCTTATTTACTAAAATCGCACGTAAAGCCATATCAAGTTATACACGGAAAATTAAGCACATAATACTTAATTCATTAAAGATTTAAACTTAGTTTAAATGGTACCTGCTACTACGTCGGTAGCCTCCTGCACATCCGTATCCGTCATGAGATGTACACGGGCATTTGCTCTAGGCTTCGCTCTCGGCTGCTGAGCCGCCTCTCCAGGATTATTTTTCTTCATCTCCGGGAAGTCCCTAATCATGTGACCCACTTGACCGCATCGGAAACATGCTCCAGCCACTTTCCTACACTCTCCAACGTGGTTCCTGTTGCAATGTGGACAAACTCCTACAGCCTGCTGAGCTACTTGATTCTGGGGTGGCAGTCTCTGAAAATTTCCAACTGGGCCTCTCTTCGGAATCTTGACCCAACGTCCGGGTTTTCCACCAACTCTCACATCCTCCCTTGGCCTCTTGCCTCTATCAGACCCTCCAACACTAGCTGCTCTTGCCGCTACTCTATGGAAATCGCTCTCAACCCGAAAACATGCATCTAGCATATCCTCATAAGTTTTCATTCCCGCATTCACTATCGCCGATTGTATCCTCGAGTCCAAACCCCTCTCAAACTTTGTCATCTTAAGACGATTATCAGACATGATCGCAGGGGAAAACTTACCCAAAGCATGGAAACGATCTGCATACTCCGACACCGTCATCCTTCCTTGCTCCAATCTGTCAAATGCTCTTATCTTGTCCAATATTGCAGTCTCCGGTACGTAGTACTTCAGGAAAACATCACAAAACTGTGTCCAAGAGATTGGTGGGGTCATTCTCAACACCATTCCTTCCCACCATTCGCCAGCCTTGCCACTTAGAAGGGGTGTGGCCACCTCAACCTTTATCTCATTCGGTACTTGCACTAGCCTAAAACATTTCTCCACCTCAGCCAACCAGTGCTGAGCCTCCTTCGGATCAGTACATCCACCGAACTCCGGCACCCTCATCTTCCTCATCTCTCCATAAAAGAACCTAATGTTATGTTGTGGCAGTGGTGGAGGCGGAGGCTGATGCTGTTGCACATACCCTTGTGCAATCACCGTCAGTGCATCAGTGAGCACCTGGGGTAAAACAACTTGTGGTGGCTGGTTCTCCTGTACATTGCCAGAGTTGCCTGTGTTATCTCTTCTTGGAGGCATATTTCTCTGAAAAGATCAACATTGCATTAGCATTCAGTAAATACAAGGGGTTACTGATAGCTTGAACGCGTATGAAGGGGTGAGGTATGTAATCCAACTATTAATACGAAATTAGAGGATAAACGCGCTCGCACACACCCAACCCATATCATACTTAACCACTAAGAAAAATCAATACTTATATCTAAGGATCAAACTTAAGGGAGGATCATAACTTAGGTGTCTAAAGATCATGAACCTAAGTTTCCGAGATAGATCTGAAGCCTAGTCTCTGATACCACCTGTAGCACCCCGGCCCGATACCGTCATCGGAACCAGTGCACCCGCCGTAGCCTACTATGAGAACTACGAAGCGTCAAGCAGATCAAGCGTACATCCTTCATAATGTAAGATAAAAACCAGCGGAAACGTCATAAAATTTAAACCTTTATCGTCACTAAAACATCCATAAAGTGCAGCGGAATTAAAAGATGTTTGTTCCTCTCGCCAACATAAGCTATAGATCAACACAACAACAAATGAGTTTTTCCAAACTGAAATAAAGTAATCCAGCATCTATCTATTCCCATGTCCATCATCCCATTGAGCCCACTCGCCGTCGTCTTCAACAAATATCAACTCATATTCAGGCTCACCTGAAAAGGAACAGAGTAATTGTTCTTAGCGAAATTATCGCTAGCAAGTAACTCGTCTATACACCTTACGGAATCACACACGTCGAGTCACCAGTGTATAAGACATTGCCCAAAAATAAAGTGCTCGGGTTAGCAAATAGCATCTTAATAAGAATTCCTCAAAGCAGATAAAGCACATATATGTACACAGATATGAGAACCAACATGTATTAAAACAACGTATCACATAGCAAGTCATAAACTAGTCACGTTTCTTGCATGTCAATTCTTATGCTCCGTGTATCATGATGCATGTACTTCTTTAAAATCACACACAACACCCATGCATATGTCTTCTTTCATAAACATGTCATGCATGTCATTTCACAAAACATTTCATCACTTTACATATCATATTCTTCGCGTAGCAGAACTTTATACCCTGTGGGTGATCAGTCCACAGCAAACATTACTTTATACCCCGTGCTGAAAGGTCCACGGCCCCATAACATATAACTTTATACCCCTTGCTGAAAGGTCCATGACCCCATTACATATATCATATATCCGTGCTGATAGGTCCACGGCCCCATTACATACATCATATATCCGTGCTGAAAGGTCCACGGCCCCATAAAATAGCTTTGTTTTCCGTGCTGATAGGTCCACGGCCCCATAAAATACTTTATACCCTGCTGTTGATTCACAGATCACGCTTTTATACCCTGCTTCTGCAGGCGTGACTTTTATACCCTGTGATCAACCAGCAGCCATTTTGTCTTTCGAAAACTTTAACTTTTCTTGTAAATACTTCTTTCGCAAAGCAAATCTCAAATCAAATGCAAGTGCCCATGTCATGATGCAGGATGCACATGTAACTTCATATCAAACATGTATCACACACATTCATACACCGTACATATCAAGTGTGCAGTCTTGCACCTCAAACAATCTATGTTCGTATCTTTCCAAGCCCATTCGTCTTACCAAATCACTCGGGATTCTATCTTATTCTTACATGATCAAACTTACCATCTATACCTCAATTACACCTCAATTACCTTTGCGTTTTATGTTCAAAAGAAGTGTGTAAGGTTACTACACTTACATAGGGCGCCTAAAGGGTCAAAAAGACTTCCAGTATAGTTGGAACGCTACATGAAGCGCCTATAGTGACTTAAAGCGCCTATACTAGGCGTTCGAAGTGTTCGGGGATGTTTCGTAGACATTGAACGCCTACATGAAGCGCCTAATGTGACATAGAGCGCTTTATGTAGGTGTTCAAAGTGTTCGGGGATGATTCAGGACACATTGAACGCTACATTAGGCGCCTGATGTGACATAGAGCGCCTAATGTAGGCGTTCGAAGTGTTCTGACGGTTCTAAATTGCAGTTTTTCTGTACGGGAAAGCTTCAGGACACATTGAACGCTACATTAGGCGCCTAATGTGACATAGAGCGCCTAATGTAGGCGTTCGAAGTGTTCTGACGATGCCAAAATGCAGTTTTTTCTGCAGTAACTTCCTCTCCAACACCCTCCTTCTTCAACCCTTTCATTTTCAACACTTAAAGATCCATCTTAACTTCTAGATTCATCTTACTTAACACACATCTAAACATGAATTGATGCCTAGCCATGCCTAACAATATCCACTCTAGCCTTCAATCATTCGCAACCTTCAAAAGATCTCATCAACTTTCCCAACACAACAAGACTACAACAATGTCTTCACTCATCTCTCAATTTCCTGCACTTACTCTCAACATCTAAGTGTAGACAATCAACATAAGAGTAGAGCAAGACAATAAGCACATCAAAATATACACTTTTATGGGCATGCTTGACAACAACAAAGCACCACACAACTATTTTCAGAACTATGGCCCAAAGAACAAGACTTTACACAATTAGCAACAAGACTTACATATAACAAAGCATTTAAGATAGACAAGACAAGAATACTAATGTGTGATTCATGTTTTCTCTTTGTAGGAACATAGGGCCTTAAGTATCAAAATTTGCGTAAAGCGTATAGAAAGATTACTTGCCTTGGAATCGAGATAAGCTTACGAGTGTGTGCTAGAATTTCGAGACGAATTGGACCTAGGTTAGCCTTCTTCTTCTTCCTTTCTTCTTCTTCTCTCTCTCTTCTTCCTTTTCTTCTCCTAGGCGTTTTTCCCTCTCCTCTTTTGTGCAATAACCGTCCCCTAAGTTGAGATGGGGAGTTATACTAAAAGTGGTGTAACTCCCTATCTCTTAGTAGGGACCTTTTAGGTAATTTCTATTAATTACCTTTAATTCTATTTTGAACCATTCTTTCTTATTCTTCTATGTTTTAGGTGACTAAGTCTCATAACCTACAAAATTAATTAAGTTGTATTTAAGGTTGACCTCTAAGTACTGAAAATCGTGCTTAAAAGTCACGGGGTGTAACAGTGCGGGCCCTACCCGCTCCTCAAGTCGTCCCTTCTTCCAAACAAGGTAAAGACGAAACATCTTGTTATTTGATTTCAGCGCTTTGTTGATATTGCTGTTATTTGATTTCAGCGCTTTTAACTTGAATTTTTATTGCAGCTAAAACTTCTGTTGGCACTTCCACTTCGGCTAAGAAGTCTCTTCAGGCTGCAGCTAAGTCCCTGAAGAAGAAAGCTTCTGGGGCCCCAGCCTTGCCTCTCAAATCCGTGGCAAAGGCTGGGGGAAGTGTCAAGAAGACTGCCCCTCCTCCAAAGGTCATCATCAAGGCTCCACAAGCCGAGGTGACTCCACCAGCTGCGCCAACCAACGACGTTCAAGCTCCTGAGGCACCTACTTTTGATCCAGTCCTGGCTGCACCAGTTTCTGATCCAATTTCTGCTATGCCAGTCTCCATTCAAGCCCCGACGGCCCCAATCTCTCCTCCAGGGGGTCAATCATCAGAGACCCAAAAGATGCCCTTACTGGAGGGGTTGTGGTTACTTCAGGAGAGGCTTCCCCCCCGTCATCCTCTTGGGAAAGCTCCATCAGTGGGGGAGCCCTCCCATCAACATCGCCGTGAATGGAGAAATTTGGTCTTCGGAGTAGCTGATACTGCGGATCATCCAGGCGTAGCAAGGAAGTTAGCTGATCTGCCCGTGCTGCCTGTGGATGAGGCCCAGTTTGCACGCCAGGACTGGGAGTCTGCTTTTAACACTTACTTCAGCAACATGTCCTTGGTGAGTTTCTTTAGAATTCACAATCCTTTTACTTAGATTGTTGAAATGATATCTGACCATGTTGGTTGTTGCAGTATCGTGCCCAGGAGTGTGACATGCTAAGAAGAGCTGAAGAGATGCACAACTTGGTGGTGAAGCTCTCTGTGAAAAATGCTGAACTGAAGAGGGCCAATGATGAATTTGCTGAGACGGCAAGGCCTGATGATTCCATGTTGGATGAGATGGATGCTGAGCTGAAGACGTTGAGGTCAGAATTAGACTCAACAAAATCAGAGTTGGACTCCTTAAAGTCTGAAAATTCCCATCTGAGAGAAGGAAAAGAGGAGTTTGACACTCAGCTGGCGGTGGCCACTTCACAAGTGGATGAACTGAAGAGAGTGATCTCCGACTTAGAGCTGGAATCTGCCAAGACCCAGGCTGAGTTGGAGTCCTCCCAGAAAGGACTCCATAGTGCTGAACAGGAATTGTCCCAACTGAAGAGCCAATATGAACCAGATCAGAAGACCAAAGATGAACTGGCTCAGCAGCTTGCAGCAGAGAAAAAGATCAAAGATGAACTGGCTCAGCAGCTTGAAGCAGAGAAGAAAAGCAAAGCTGATCTCATTTCTCACTTCGAGTATCAAGCTGAAGAGATCAAGAAATCTGCAGTTGCTGAGTTCAGGAAATCTCAGTACTTTGAAGAGAATCTGATGAAGATGCAAGCTGCTGTTTTAGCAATGGGACATACTTGTGTAATTGACGCCTGCCGAAAAGTCTATCTAGATCTGGATAAGGAGCATCCTGAACTTGCTGATCTCCACAATACTGAGGCCGAAGCTGTATTTGACAATCTCCTTGAACAATTCAAGGAAGGCATTGACCTTAGAGAAGCTGACCAGGAGGAGGGGCAATAGTCTAGGATTTTTCTTTTCTTGTCATTTTTGTATTTGTAATAGACTATATACTTAATGAAAATCCATTTTTTCCAACTCCTGCTCTTCAGCTTGTTTCAGTTTCTTTAACTGTCTTTGTCTTCTGCATGTGAAGTTTTATTTGCTCTATTTCAATAGTTAATGCAAATATTTGTCCTCAGCTGTGCAAAGCTTTACTTGCTCTTTTTCCATAGTTTGCAAGTGTTTGTCTTCAGCTTGCTCTATTTTCATAGTTTGCAAGTATTTGTCTTCAGCTTGGTCTATGTCAATAGTTTGCAAGTATTTGATCTTCTGCACTGCGAAGTTCCATTTTCATTTGCTTTATGCAAATATTTGTCTTCAACTTGCTCTATGTCAATAGTTTGCAAACATCTCTCTTCTGCACTGAGAAGTTTTGTTTGCTCTATTTCAATTGTTATGCAAGTGTTTGATCTTCTGCACTGCGAAGTTTCATTTTCATTTGCTTTATGAAAATATTTGTCTTCAACTTGCTCTATGTCAATAGTTTGCAAACATCTCTCTTCTGCACTGTGAAGTTTTGTTTGCTCTATTTCAATAGTTATGCAAGTATTTGTCTTCGGCTCTTGGCTCTGCCAAAATATTTTGCTGTTTGACTGAAGTGCAGCTCAATCATGCTTTAATCTTGCCGATGACAATAATTTTTAGATAAAGTAAAACCTGTTACTTAATCCATTTAGGCAAAACAAATGAACCACAAGTCTACTTTGTCACGAACATTGTTTTCCTCAATATTCGGTACCACTGGTAATAAATAATTTACATTTTTCTAGCACTGCTAGAAAAAGAAAACCATGAAAGATTTCTTTGGAAAACCCACTCAGACCTGCTGAGGTGAAATTCTTCACTGATGTAGAAGCCTTAAATGAGTAGAACGCCAAGTCCTTGGTAAAGTTTTGCCTTCCAAGATTTGTAATTTATACGCCCCATTTGAGGGCACCTCCTCAATCCGGTAAGGTCCTTCCCACTTAGGATTGAGAGTTCCAGTTGGTGCTGCATGGCTTGCTTCATTGTTGCACAACACCAAGTCCCCCACTTGATAGGATCTCGGCCGTACTCAGGAATTGTAATATTGCGCAATTAGATTTTTGTATTGAGCCATGCGGACATGAGCCCTCTCCCTTTTCTCTTCCAGTTCATCCAAATTCAACTGTAACTCCTGGTCATTGATTCCAACAAAATAATAATCCATTCGGGTAGAGCTGGAACCAATTTCGGCTGGGATGACTGCCTCAGTGCCATACACCAAGGAAAATGGTGTTTCCTTAGTAGAGGTAGAGGGAGTAGTTCAATACGCCCATAATACGCTTGGGAGCTCCTCTACCCAACTTGCTCTAATTTGGTATAGACGTTTTCTCAGTCCATCCTTGATTATTCTATTTGCCAATTCAACTTGTCCGTTAGCTTGAGGGTGTGCTACCGAAGTAAAACATTGTTCAATCTTGAGCTCAGCACACCAACTCTTAACAGGGTCATCAGCGAACTGTTTTCCATTGTCTGATATAAGAACTTGTGGAAGGCCAAAACGACATATGATGTTCTTCCACAATAATTTCTTGATCTGATTCCCTGTTATTGTAGCTAAGGGTTCTGCTTCCACCCGTTTGGTGAAGTAATCAATGGCTACAACCAAAAATTTGACTGATCCTGGAGCTTGGGGTAGAGGTCCAACAAGATCTATCCTCCATTGTACGAATGGTCAGGGACTTGAAATAGAGGTAAGCTCTTGACTTGGCAAATGCATCATAGGAGCATTGACTTGGCATGCTGAACACTTCTTGACCAATTCTTCTGCATCCCGCCGCAGAGTGGGCCAGTAGTATCCAGCAAGATAGCATTTCCTTGCCAACGATCGGGCACCAGAATGATTTCCGCAGATTCCTTGATGCATCTCTCGAAGGATGTAATCTCCTTCCTCTTCAGTCATACATTTCAACCAAGGCTGCGAAAATGATTTTTTATAAAGGTGGTCGTTGAAAAAGGCATACCTTGTTGCCTTCAGACGAAGGCACCGAGCTGCACGTTTATCCTCGGGCTGAACTCCATGTTGCAAGAAATTAATGAGTTCGTCCATCCAGGTATTGTGATAGTCCACTTGCAGAACTTCATTTGCATCATAAGCACGATGCTTTATCAGCTCCACAACTATCTTCTTCCCCAAAGTTGTTGAAGTGGATGATGCTAGCCGAGATAACGCGCCAGCTCTTTTGTTAGCAGATTTGGGATATGTTCAATGCTGAAGTGCTTGAATGCCTGTCCGAGCTGCAGCACTTTAGCCAGATATTTTTTCATGTTTTCCTCTTTGGCTTCATAATCTCCATTGACCTGAGAAACAATCAGCTGTGAATCACTTCGGGAGATGATTCATTCTGCCCCTAACTTTCTCGCGAGGCCTAGTCCTGCTATGAGGACCTCGTATTCTGCCTCGTTGTTAGTTGATTCAAAGTCAAATCGCAAGGCATATTCAAATTCTTCTTTGTTGGGGTTGATAATTAGGAGTCCTGCTCCACAACCATCTTTGGAGGAAGACACATCCACATATAATATCCAGTCAGCCACTGGCTTGATATCTTCCTCCACGGATATCCCTTCCGTTAAGAAATCTGCTAATGCTTGGGCTTTGATGGAAGTTCTTGATTTGTATTGGATATCGTACTCTGCAAGCTCCACAACCTATTTTACAGCTCGGCTAGATGTGTCTGGCCTTGATAAGATTTGTTTCAAGGGCTGGTCAGTGACCACTATAATGGGATAAGCTTGCAAGTAAGGCCTGAACTTCCTTGTTGCTACTACAAGTGCTAAGACTATCTTCTCAGCATTGGGATATCTTACTTCAGGCCCATGTAAAATTTTACTTGTGAAATAGATGGGCCTTTGTACATTATCCTGCTCCCTGAGAAGAACTGCACTAACTGCTTCTTTGCACGTTGAAAGGTATATATATAGCTCTTCTCCGGGTAGAGGTGAAGTAAGCATTGGCACCTCAGCCAAATGGGACTTCAGCTCGTCGAAGGCCTTTTGACATTGTTCGTCCCACTGGAAAGCTGTCTTCTTCTTCAAGACCTGGAAAAAAGGAAGGGACCTTTCAGCAGATTTGGATAGAAATCTGCTCAGTGCGGCAATTCGGCCCGTTAACCTCTGCACTTCCTTTACGTTCCTAGGGGGATGCATGTTTTGTATAGCCTCAATTTTAGCAGGGTTTGCTTGTACCCCATCTTTGGAAACCATGTATCCCAAGAACTTTCCAGTACAAACCCCAAACGTGCACTTCTTTGGGTTTAGTCTCATGCGTGAGTCTCTCAACACAGTGAAGACTTCCCTTAAATTTTTGATATATTGGTCAAGAGTCCTGCTCTTGATTAACATATCGTCAATGTAGACTTCCATTATCCGGCCAATTTGTTCATTGAACAAGGAATTGACCAGACATTGATAAGTGGCCCCAGCGTTCTTCAATCCGAATGACATAGTTACATAACAATAAGTACCTGACTCAGTTATGAAAGCAGTCTTTTCCTGATCTTCTAATTCCACGAGGATCTAATGATAGCCTTTGAAGGCATCCAAAAAATCAAAGATTTCATGCACAAGAGTTGAATCCACTAGCCTGTCGATTTTCGGAAGTGGGTAACAATCTTTTGGACATGCTTTGTTGAGATCAGTGTAATCTATACACATTCTCCAAGACTTATCTTGCTTGGGGACCACCACTTGATTAGCTAACCAGATTGGAAAAAGCACTTCGACAATGAATTTTATAGCCAATAATTTCTTGACTTCCTCTTCAATGACTTTATTCCTCTCTGGAGCGAAATGTCGCTTCTTCTGTTTTACAGGCTTTGCCAAAGGATCAACATTCAGTTTATGCTCAGCCAGATGTGGAGGTATCCCAGGCATATCCTCCGCAGTCCATGCAAAAATAATCGCGAATTCTCTCAGCAGATCATGCAGCTGAGCTAGCAGTTCAGATGGCATCCAGGTCCCGATCTTTATAACATTTTTTGGTCTGCTCGGATCAAGGACGAAGTCCTGCACTGCATCATCCGACTGTAAATGCTCCTCATCTGAAGGTATCAATTCATCTAGACTGACTTGCTGAACTGGTTCATTTCCTTTGGTGGCAATAGCATAACAACTCTGTGCCACTTGTGTATCACCTTGAATGGTTGCCACTCCCCCTGGAGTGGGAAACTTCATGCTGACATGCAAAGGTGATACAATGGCCTCCAACGCCACCAAGGCTGGACTGTAGGATCTGCAAGGCACCCCTAGAAGGGGGGTTGAATAGATGGTGCGGAAAGTGTGGTTTCTAAAATTTCTTTAAACTTGAACAATTCAAGTTCTGAAAACAGATTCTGTTTTCAGGACCAGTTTTAAAACGTTTTTAAAACTAGGTTAGAGGTCTCTAAAAATTATGAAATTTTGAGAGAACTTAGCCTCATATGTTATGAGGGTCCCCTAGAAATTTCAAATTAAAATTCAACCTTTAACCCCTTCAAAAACCATTGATACTCAGATTGTGCAAATCTGCCAGAAACGGTAGATGGTTTTGAAAAATTAATTCCTATTTGTGTGAACGTCCAAATGCTCTGAAAATATAACCAATAACTCCTTTTATACTATATTTAAATGGGTTGAAACAGTTTTGGAAAATTCTTTTGGGAAGTAGGTCAACTACAATCAAAGTCTCAACCTTTGCAAGTCTGAAAATCAGACTGCACTAGTCTCAGAACTTTTGATGTTTGATTGACTTATACTTATCCAAAAGGGTTGAAACTTGTGCCAAATTAACCCTAGAACGTGTAAGTATGTTTCTGAAAATTTTAGTAATTTTTGAAAATCGTTTACTATTTTTACGGATGCGAATAAGAAGGATAAACAGTACAGTAACTGAAAAGTAAATGCAGAAAGTAAATGGCACCAAGATTTTTATACTGGTTCGGTTATAAACAACCTACTCCAGTCTTCAAGGAATACCTTCCTTGGTTCACACTAATCACACACACACAACACACCTTACCACAGGGTTGATAGAGTTACACCTAACTCCAACCCTTTACAAACCTTGTATTGTAAGTACAATTCGCACGAACACCACCACCTTGCTAGAATGAAGATTGATCACACCTTGATCAATCTTTTACAAAGATATATGAATGGTGGTTTATCTCAAGCCTATTCAAGATTGAAAGATATAAAAACAATAGGCTTTTACAAGAAGAAAGAAAGAGAGAAGATGTTGGAGAAGAAGAGCTAGGCTTTTTGATCTCTTGGAATTGCAATGCTTGTTCTTATTTTGTTTGCTCTCTTCTTTTCTTTTTAATGCTTGCAGCCGTCCCCCTTGAGTGTGTTCTCCCTCTTGAAAATTATCTTTTAAGTCCTTGAGAGAGTGTAAGACATCATTGTGACAATGCCTTGCTTACTTAGCATCTTCTTATTGGATGATCATTTAGTCTTCGTTTACTTGGCACCTCCTTATTGGTTCAACATTGTCATCATGATGACATGGAAAAAATCTGAGATATACACTTTACCATGTGCCAAAAATCAATCATAAAATCATTCCATAAATCAAGAGATACATCATAAATTGCAAGACAAATAAATTCTTCCATATCAAGTGAGAAAATCGGCCATAATAGCACTCTTGCCATGCTGAAAATTCAGCATGTGCATCATGGGGATAAAGTTCAAATCATTACCATTTTTCTTTGAATTTTCATCATAAAAATGAATCAACAACTTATGGTAGGTATTGCTACCAATTAAGAAATGAACTTAGACACAAATAAGCTTAAGAATTCGGCCACACCATGTCTTCACACATGCTGAAAAATTTCAGCATGTGTGATATGTAGAATATCACACTTTATTATTTTACATAATATTCAAATCATTTCCATAACATCCTCAATTAATCCTCATGATTCAAGACACAAAATATCTGCATTTTTAACTAAAAATTTCGGCCATAATACAACATACATGCTGAATTTTCAGCATGTGTCATATATGTGACATAGTTTGAAATGTTACCTTTTGTAGCTCCTTCCTTTAGGTCACCAACTTTGTTTAATTGATTCTTGACCAATCAATATGCCAACATGGCTCCACATATGCTCCAAATCAGCTGTTATAGGCGTTGGTAATGTGTTTGACATGTGCTGAATTTTATTTTTGCTAACTTTATAAAATAGTGCACATTTAATAATACACACATGTAATATTCCAATCAACCCTTAATTTAATTTTCTAGAACACTTTAAGATGTATATCATATGTAAAAAGTGTCTAGATACGTGTCACATGATGTACAAGAAAAACGTTCCATGTTATGTGCGTAGAAAACCGAATTTTCGATATTTATCGATTACCCGATTTTTCTCTAATTTAAATTCCAAATTTTGCACATGTTATATATATCATGTTATACATAATATATATAATATATACTTTAAATCTCAGAACTTGGCTGGTTTAAAGTGGTACCATTAGCATGTGACAAAATTAAACTTGAAATCTTCACATTTTGGCCTTAATGTGGAGTAATTTGTGTGTGCCAACATGGAAAGTATTTTTGGCTGAACATATGGTCATGTGCACGAAATTATTTATGATTTTTGAAGTATAGGGGCTGGCCATTTATTTATGGCAAGTACGTGATACGTTGACGAAGTTTCGGTATTCGCCCGATACGACAAACTTCGTTTTAGAACCTTTTATCGTGTCGTATTTAATTTGTCATCACCATATCTTATATCATATGATATAAGACCTGAATATACTCATAATTATGAGTTAAGTATAGTGGTGTGACGTTAACGTACGTACGTAAAATACATAACGTGTCGGTAGTACGTTGGAATACATGTGTATGTGCCTTTATTTAAAAAATCTGAAAATATATGTGATGTATATATGTGTATATGCGTGTGCATTAAAGGATGGGGAGGAGGAGAAGACTTTCCTTCCTTAGCCTTGTTGCCTTTGTGCCTTTTCCAAATGTAGCTTCCTTAAATGAACTACTTAATTTATCAAACTAAGTACTTCACTTAATGAACTAGTTTAGTTCATTAATGGTGGCACCTGAAAATAGTATAAACACAACAAATGTTTGCCATATGATGTAAGCTTTAATGCTTCATGGCTCGTTAGTACGGCAACATAATATATAAGCTAAATAAGGCAAGTAATAGCAAGATATCATGCATTCATGTACACGTATATATATATTGTGCATGTTTATATATATATATATACACACATTTAAGTCACTTATTTTGAAATCACTCAAACCCCTTATCTCTACAATCTTGATTTTCAAAATAACTTGTGTACATGATTTAAATGCTATCTCTCCTCCTTTAATTGTGCCCAAATTTGAAATTTGAATTTCAAATTTCAAATCCGGCTCCCCCTTGATTTGTGCAATTAAGGTCAATCAGTGTCTCTCTCCCCCTTAAATCATGCTTTTCTCTCAAAAGATTCTTGTCAAAAAGGAAAGTAAATCAAATAATGTCAAATCAAATCATATCAACGGGAATCATGCCTAATTTAGAGCGAAGAGATTCATATGTGGCTTGATTTAAGGCCTTTGTAAATATATCCGCTACTTGTGATTCTGTGCGTACGTGATCTATGACAATATTACCATTGTTAACGTGATCACGAAGAAAGTGATAGCGTACTTCTATATGCTTAGCCTTAGAATGTAACACGGGGTTCTTAGACAAATTTATTGCACTCATACTATCACAATATATAGGAATTTTATTTACTGTAATTCCAAAGTCCGAAAGTTGTTGTTTTATCCACAACAACTGTGTGCAGCAAAGGCTAAGAGCCATGTACTCAGCCTCAGTAGTGGACAAAGCAACACTTGCTTGCTTTTTGGAAAACCATGAAATAAGGGAATTTCCTATAAATTGGCAAGTTCCGCTCGTGTTTTTTCTATCTATTTTGCAACCACCATAGTCTGCATCAGTGTAAGCATGTAAGTCAAATGTAGAATCCTTATCGTACCAAAGACCTAAGGTGGGCGTATGTTTGATATAACGGAATATTCTTTTTACTGCATTTAAGTGTGACACCTTAGGTTGACTTTGAAAACGAGCACACATGCATACACTAAACATGATGTCAGGCCTACTAGCAGTTAAATATAGCAAAGAACCTATCATAGATCGATATAATCCATTATCAACGTCTTTACCATGTTCGTCTTTGTCTAATTTAGTAGTGACACTCATAGGGGTTGGGGATGGTTTCAAATTTTCAAAATTAAACTTTTTGATCATGTCATTAACATATTTTGCTTGGCTTATATGGATTCCTTTACTCGTTTGCTTAATCTGCAAGCCAAGAAAATAATTAAGTTCACCAATCATAGACATTTCAAATTCAGATTTCATGCAATTTTCAAAATCTTTAACAAGTCTATGTGAGGTAGATCCAAAAATAATGTCATCTACGTAGATTTGAATAATAAGTAAATCTGATTTTTCTTGTTTCAAAAATAGTGTACTATCTATAGTACCACGTTTAAAATTATTTTCTAAAAGGAAAGTAGCAAAACGATCATACCATGCTCTCGGTGCTTGCTTTAGGCCATATAGTGCCTTCTTTAGTTTGTACACGTGATCTGGATGTTTCAAATCTTCAAAACCGGGTGGTTGCTTTACGTATACTTCTTCTTGTATGAATCCGTTTAGAAATGCACTTTTTACGTCCATTTGATACAATTTAAAGTCTTTCATACAAGCAATAGCAAGTAAGAGTCATATAGCTTCTAAACGTGCTACGGGTGCAAATGTTTCATCGTAGTCAATTCCTTCTTCTTGATTATATCCTTGTGCTACAAGTCTCGCTTTATTTCTAACGACCTTTCCTTCTTCATTCATTTTATTCCTAAATACCCACTTTGTGCCTATAATAGTCTTATCTTGTGGACGTGGCACTAAATCCCATACATTGTTTCTAACAAATTGATTAAGTTCATCATGCATGGCATCAATCCAAGAAGAATCACTCAAAGCATCATGCACATTTTTGGGCTCAATTTCAGAAATCATAGCATGAAATTCATTTATTTCATCCGAAGTAATTCTTCTACGTGGTAGTGAGATCGCCTATGATGAGATCATGTGGGTGATCTCTATGCCATCTTGGTTGATCATTTTCTAAGTTATCATGTATTTCTATGTGATCATGCATTTCTAGTGTATCATTCATATCATGCATATCAAAAGAATCATCATCTTCATTCAAAACGGGTTTCAATTCAAAATCATCGTCATATTCCTTATCTTTATCAATCTCACCAAATTCATTGAATTTAACATGAATAGATTCTATAATTTGTCTAGTGAGAGGATCATAACATCTATATGCTTTTGAATTTATGGAATATCCAACAAAAATGCACTCAATTGATTTGGATTCAAATTTATCTAAATTATCTTTTGTATTCAAGACAAAACATTTGCATCCAAACACACGAAAATAGTCAATCTTAGGCATGCGATCATTCAAAATCTCATAAGGCGTCTTGTTTATTCTCTTTCTTATAGATAGGCGATTTACAATATAGCATGCACAATTTACGGCTTCCGCCCACAGAAATCTAGGCAATTTATTTTCGCAAAGCATAGTCTAGCGATTTCTTGTAATGTACGATTCTTTCTTTCTACTACTCCATTTAGTTGTGGAGTTCTAGGTGACGAAAACTCATGTTTAATTCCTTTTTCTTCACAAAATGAAATCATCTCTTTGTTTTTAAACTCACCGCCTCTATCGCTTCTTATCCTTTTCACATTTACACCGTATTGATTTTCAAGTTGTTTAATTAATTTAGCAATCTCAACGGCGCTATCATCCTTATGTGCAAGAAATACAGTCCAAGTATAACGAGAAAAGTCATCAACAATTACGCATGCATAGTGACGCCCACCAAGGCTTGTAGTGCGACTAGGACCAAACAAATCGATATGCAATAGTTCTAATATTCTATTCGTGCTTATTTCATTTTTCGGCTTAAGTGACTCACGTGTTTGTTTGCCTTTTATGCAAGATTCACACAACTGAAAGTTGTCTAAATCAAGCGTAGGCAATCCCCGTACTAGGTTCTTTTGTTGTAGTTTTTCTAGTGTGGAAATGACAATGTGTCCTAAACGTCTATGCCATAAATTCACATTGGGTTCATTTGACAAAAACACTTAACTTTAGCGTCTACTACATCATCCATAGATAGCGTAAAAATATTGCCTTCTCGTTTTCCTTTTAAAACGATTTCTCCATTTTTATTTATTATGTTGCAATAAGGGTGAGTAAAACACACATTAAAACCATTGTCAACAAACTGAGAAATGCTAAGAAGATTGTAGGATAAGTTGCTTACCAAAAATACGTTGGAGATTCGGAGTGTGTTCGGATTACCAATCGTACCTTTTCCGATGATCTTGCCTTCGTTGTTGTCTCCGAAGGTCACGGATCCGCCTTTTGTGACCTTCTTTAGTTTGGTGAATAGGCTCGGATCACCCGTCATGTGTCTCGAGCATCCACTATCAAGGAACCACTTTATAGATGTATCTTTCGATGTGTGGGCTCCCTGCAATGTGAAAAGGTGATTTAGGTACCCTTTTAATTTTGGGTCCTTTCGAGTTAGTTAATCACCTGTTGGTAAAGGTACCTTTCGGTACCCATACTTGGGTGATCTTTCTCGGTCTATCAAATGGCAAGAATGTAGATGAAGGTGCGATATAATAGACATGTGGTGCATGCACTTTGGGCCTTTGCCCAAGGACTCCTCTATACTCACTAAATGAAGGACGTTTTTGATATGTCCTTGTGTGTGTGTGTAGTGCGTGGATGATATGAATTTCGTGTATGCATTGTTCTCTTCTTTTCATATCTATAAGGTACAAAGTTATATTTCACATGATATGAAGAGGTGGGGCGTGAGGAAGGGGGCGCTTTCTGCGTCATCTTAGACGCCACTTACGGCTTAGGGGTGTCTACTTTCTTAGACACAACAAACTTGGTTGGTTTGATTGATACTTCGTTAGTATCAAAGTATCCCAGTCCAGTTTTGTCGTTGTCATGCTTTTGTGATAATATGATGCGATGCAGCATGTTGGACCCTGTGTCAAACTGTTTCATCATTTTCTCTAAATCGGTATTCCTTGATTTCAAATTTGAAATCTCGGATTTCATTTCATTATTTTGCGTGGTTAATGATGAAACCTCTGCTTTTAATGTAGTAATGACACATGATGACTCTCTCTTTGAATCGCTTAATTGAGCGACAAGATTCTCGTTAGAAGATTCTAACAGTTTCTTGTTTTCAATTAATCGTTTCTTTTCTTTAGCGAGAGTCTTAGTGAATTTATGCAATTCTAGATACTGAATAAAAAGATCATCATAAGAAGGTTCAGAGTCAGAGTCAGAATCAGATGATACCTCATTAGATGCTTTGGAGGCAAAGCATACTTGTGCGGTCTCCTCTTCGGTCTCAGTTTCAGAATCTGATGAATCACTCCAGGTGGAGGCCTTTAGAGCACGTTTCCTTTGTTTGGGTTCTGAGACGAGTCTATGTTTGTTCCGCTCCTTGTCAGGGTACTTAGTAGTTTGCTTTTCTTTATTTGGGCAGTCATATGATAAGTGTCCAAGTTTGCCACATTCATAACATTTAACGTCTTTATCGTTTGACTTGTTCTTATTTCTCTTAGTAGTAGTGCCCTTATTTTTGTTTCTAAATGACTTTCTCATAAATTTTCTCAATCCTTTAGCCAATAGAATTAGGTCATCATTATCCGATTCGGAATCACTATCCTCTACGTGATCGGAGGGGGGAGACGTATTCATTTGATTTAAAAGCAATAGCTTTACCTTGTTTAGATGATTCCGATTTCCGAATGGTGAGTTTATTTTCATAAACTTTAAGTGATCCGATTAGTTCTTCCATCTTTATTGATTTAGTTTCCTTGCTTTCTTCTATTGCGGTCACTTTTGGGTCCCATTCAGAAGGAAGGCTTCGTAGGACTTTCTGTACCTTTTCCTGCGTAGTAAAAGCCTTACCAAGAGACTCAAGAGAGTTGTAGATGTTAGTCAAACGAAGATCACATATCTACAATAGACTCATTGGGCAATAATTTAAAAGACTCAAGTGTGGACATGAGCATGTTAATTTTTGACTCTTTTACTTGACTCGTGCCTTCGTGTTTCATTTCTAGTATCCTCTACATTTCTTGTGCACTCGAACAGTTTGACACATAACTAAACTCACTTTTACTTAATCCGTTTAAAAGCAATTGCATAGCCCTAGCATTCATACTAAGTTTCTTTTTATCATCACTCGTATATTCTTGTCTAGTTTTAACGACTTCTAATGTGACTCCGTCTACAGTGGATGCCTTAGATGGGACATAAGGACCATCTTCAATGATTGACCAAAGATCTATATCTATAGCCATAAGAAAAAGTTTCATTCTAAGTTTCCACTGAATAAATGACTCACCGTCAAAAAGTGGAGGCCTTTGGCTCGACATACCTTCTTGCTCGGTTTTGAGATTTGTGGTTGCCATCTCACTGAATCGTTGGATTCCTTGAAGTGAGTGTTCCTGCGCTCTGATACCACTTGTAGGATCTGCAAGGAACCACTAGAAGGCGGAGGGGTTGAATAGATGGTGCGGAAAGTGTGGTTTCTAAAATTTCTTTAAACTTGAACAATTCAAGTTCTGAAAACAGATTCTGTTTTCAGGACCGGTTTTAAAACGTTTTTAAAACTATGTTAGAGGTCTCCAAAAATTATGAAATTTTGAGAGAACTTAGCCTCAGATGTTATGAGGGTCCCCTAAAAATTTCAAATTAAAATTCAACCTTTAACCCCTTCAAAAGCCGTTGATACTCAGATTGTGCAAATCTGCCAGAAACGGTAGATGGTTTTGAAAAATTAATTCCTATTTGTGTGAACGTCCAAATGCTCTGAAAATTTAACCACTAACTCCTTTTATACTATATTTAAATGGATTGAAACAGTTTTGGAAAATTCTTTTGGGAAGTAGGTCAACTACAATCAAAGTCTCAACCTTTGCAAGTCTGAAAATCAGACTACACTAGTCTCAGAACTTTTGATGTTTGATTGACTTATACTTATCCAAAAGGGTTGAAACTTATGCCAAATTAACCCTAGAACGTGTAAGTATGTTTCTGGAAATTTTCGTAATTTTTGAAAATCGTTTACTATTTTTACGGATGCGAATAAGAAGGATAAATAGTACAGTAACTGAAAAGTAAATGCAGAAAGTAAATGGCACCAAGATTTTTATACTGGTTCGGTTATACACAACCTACTCGCAGTCTTCAAGAAACACCTTCCTTGGTTCACACTAATCACACACACACACAACACACCTTACCATAGGGTTGATAGAGTTACACCTAACTCCAACCCTTTACAAACCTTGTATTGTAAGTACAATTCGCACGAACACAACCACCTTGCTAGAATGAAGATTGATCACACCTTGATCAATCTTTTACAAAGATATATGAATGGTGGTTTATCTCAAGCCTATTCAAGATTGAAAGATATAAAAACAATAGGCTTTTACAAGAAGAAAGAAAGAAAAAAGATGTTGGAGAAGAAGAGTTAGGCTTTTTGATCTCTTGGAATTGCAATGCTTGTTCTTATTTTGTTTGCTCTCTTCTTTTCTTTTTAATGCTTGCAGCCGTCCCCTTTGAGTGTGTTCTCCCTCTTGAAAATTACCTTTTAAGTCCTTGAGAGAGTGTAAGACATCATTGTGACAAGGCCTTGCTTACTTGGCATCTTCTTATTGGATGATCATTTAGTCTTCGCTTACTTGGCACCTCCTTATTGATTCAACATTGTCATCATGATGATATGGAAAAAATCTGAGATATACACTTTACCATGTGCCAAAAATCAATCATAAAATCATTCCATAAATCAAGAGATACATCATAAATTGCAAGACAAATAAATTCTTCCATATCAAGTGAGAAAATCGGCCATAATAGCACTCTTGCCATGCTGAAAATTCAGCATGTGCATCATGGGGATAAAGTTCAAATCGTTACCATTTTTCTTTGAATTTTCATCATAAAAATGAATCAACAACTTATGGTAGGTATTGCTACCAATTAAGAAATGAACTTAGACACAAATAAGCTTAAGAATTCGGCCACACCATGTCTTCACACATGCTGAAAAATTTCAGCATGTGTGATATGTAGAATATCACACTTTATTATTTTACATAATATTCAAATCATTTCCATAACATCCTCAATTAATCCTCATGATTCAAGACACAAAATATCTGCATTTTTAACTAAAAATTTCGGCCATAATACAACATACATGCTGAATTTTCAGCATGTGTCATATATGTGACATAGTTTGAAATGTTACCTTTTGTAGCTCCTTCCTTTAGGTCACCAACTTTGTTTAATTGATTCTTGACCAATCAATATGCCAACATGGCTCCACATATGCTCCAAATCAGCTGTTATAGGCGTTGGTAATGTGTTTGACATGTGCTGAATTTTATTTTTGCTAACTTTATAAAATAGTGCACATTTAATAATACACACATGTAATATTCCAATCAGTCCTTAATTTAATTTTCTAGAACACTTTAAGATGTATATCATATGTAAAAAGTGTCTAGATACGTGTCACATGATGTACAAGAAAAACGTTCCATGTTATGTGCGTAGAAAACCGAATTTTCGATATTTATCGATTACCCGATTTTTCTCTAATTTAAATTCCAACTTTTGCACATGTTATATATATCATGTTATACATAATATATATAATATATACTTTAAATCTCAACACTTGGCTGGTTTAAAGTGGTACCATTAGCATGTGACAAAATTAAACTTGAAATCTTCACATTTTGGCCTTAATGTGGAGTAATTTGTGTGTGCCAACATGGAAAGTATTTTTGGCTGAACATATAGTCATGTGCACGAAATTATTTATGATTTTTGAAGTATAGGGGCTGGCCATTTATTTATGACAAGTACGTGACACGTTGGCGAAGTTTCGGTATTCGCCCGATACGACAAATTTCGTTTTAGAACCTTTTATCGTGTCGTATTTAATTTGTCATCACCATATCTTATATCATATGATATAAGACCTGAATATACTCATAATTATGAGTTAAGTATAGTGGTGTGACGTTAACGTACGTACGTAAAATACATAACGTGTCGGTAGTACGTTGGAATATATGTGTATGTGCCTTTATTTAAAAAATCTGAAAATATATGTGATATATATATGTGTATATGCGTGTGCATTAAAGGATGGGGAGGAGGAGAAGACTTTCCTTCCTTAGCCTTGTTGCCTTTGTGCCTTTTCCAAATGTAGCTTCCTTAAATGAACTACTTAGTTTATCAAACTAAGTACTTCACTTAATGAACTAGTTTAGTTCATTAATGGTGGCACCTGAAAATAGAATAAACACAACAAATGTTTTCCATATGATGTAAGCTTTAATGCTTCATGGCTCGTTAGTACGGCAACATAATATATAAGCTAAATACGGCAAGTAATGGCAAGATATCATGCATTCATGTACACGTATATATATATATTGTGCACGTTTATATATATATATATATATATATACATTTAAGTCACTTATTTTGAAATCACTCAAACCCCCTTATCTCTACATGGACGACCCAATATGACGTTGTATGGGGATACGTCCTTGACGACCAAAAAGTCTATCCATATGCATCGATAGGCAGGGGTTTTGCCAAAACTGCAGCTGAGCGTGACCAGACCTGCTGGCCGTACTGCAGCTCCAGTGAATCCATACAAGGACAAGGTTACTGGTTTCATCAAGGAATCGGGTAAACCAAGCTACTGATATACCCGATAGAACATTATATTTACAGCATTACCGGTATCCACATAAACGCATCGGACTTGCACAACTTTATCAGGAGGAAGGTGCACACACAGCTCTATCACTAAGCCTGTGTTGTTGGAGTCTAGAGGAATGGGATCTTCTGGCCCATAAGTCAGCTCTCTTGCCATCTTGGCTCTTTTAGATGGTGGATCTGATGAGGTTCCTGAGGAACTAGGTGCTCCTTGACCTGAGTGAGGTGGGCCTCCAGAGATTGTATATATAATAGCATTGACTTGGGGCTGACCTGCAGCCCCACGCCTTCCATGTTCCCCATCATCCTCATCTCTGCGATGCCGAGGTGAAGACTCTGGACGATATTTGCCTTTCTGGGGATCCTTGTGGAAATCCAGACGGTTGTTCAGGCGTGATCGAGGGTCATAAAACTGTTTTAAATGTCCCTGTTCAATAAGTCGTTTAATAGCCTGAGCCAGCTGCCTGCAATCTTCAGTATCATGCCCGATATCTCTATGGTAACAGCAATCGAATTTAGGATTCCTTTTCATCCTAGGCCCGTACAGAGGCTCTGGATCTGTCCTCAGACCGTCTTTTTCCATGACGGTCAGAATATATTCCTGTGAGGCCAACAGTGGTAAGCCCTCCCTACCACCTTTGTCCTTACCGCCTATACGATCAAACGCACTGCGCCGATCACGGTTTTTCCCTTCATGGTGTCGATCTTCCTTTTTTGAACTGGATCGGCTCTCTTGCCGGGCTCCATGCTTGGCTTCTTTCTTTGATCTATTTGCCTCCTCTCCTCGGGCAAACTGGTGAACTTTCTCTAAGAATTCTCTTAGAGTTGTAGGTCCCTCTTCAGGCAGTTGGGAGAAAAGGCGACCGGCTCGGAGTCCATTAATGAAGGCTGCAGCTTTAACACCCTCATTTCTGTCACTGACCTACAGTGACTCGTCTGAGAAACGTTGCATGTACTGCAACACAGATTCGTCTGGACCTTGTCTCAAGGTCATTAGATGGGATGAGTTCTTCACAAACGGGGTGCTGGACACAAACTGTGACTTGAACTTCTGTGCCAGCTGTTTAAAGGACTTTACAGATTTTGATGGAAGCTCTTGGAACCATCTCCTAGCCTTTCCCCTTAAATATAAAGGGAAAGTTTTGCAACGCAAAGGGTCTGGGATGTTTTTCAGACTCATTGAAGTTTGAAACTGGAAAAGATGGTCCGTTGGGTCTGTGGTCCCATCATATGTGTCCATCTTTGGCACCTTAAAGCTGTATCCCATCATATGTGTCCGGTGCCAAATATTCTGCTATATCCCAGGAAAAAGGACTCTCCTAGACTGCTTGCACAAACTCCTGCCTGTGCTCTTCATAATAAGCTCTCGGCCTGCGGGGAACTTCTTCATCCCTCGGGGTGCTTTTCAGAGACTTTGACCTCACACTTAAGTGAGGTCTGGACATATGCTCTGACTCCACGGTTGGAGCTTTGAAACTGTGTCTTCTAGCATCCGCCATAAAACCTTTATGCGGTCTAGAAGACTGGCCTGGTGATACTTCCCTCTGAGGAGGAGGTGGATCTACCTCCATATTCTGCACCTCTGGTTGCTTGCCTTTGAGATGCTGGACCATGGCTTCAAACACTTCCATGTTCTCAGCAACGTACTTTATTGCTTTATCCCTTACTTCCCTTGAAACTTGCGGGACAGGGATAGGGTTAGGCATAGGAGATTCAGGTACCCTAGAAACTTGTTCTGGGGCAGCTGAACGCGTAACCATGCGTCGTGGTGGGTTGGATGACTCACCCAAACCTTCTCGACGACCCTTTGTCATAGGTAATCGTTGGCTGTTTTGAGTTTGAACTTTTTTACTGGATAAGGGACTAAGGAGGCCCTTCCTCTAGCGCCAAATGATGAAGCCGGATCTTCACCAAGGGTCTAGATGACCTCAAATTAGCTTCGTCAGTTAACTTGAAGAGTTGTTAACTGGATTGAAAGTTGTAGCTGTAATAACATCTAAAATATCATGCACAAGAAAACACAGATCAGAGGTCCCGGGGGGTTGGCCCCGGGAAAAACCCTCCGATGCTCAAGTCAGTTTGGGCCATATCTCGCTGAGATTATAATTTAAATGGTGAGTTTAGAGTTTCTTACAGTATGAGCCGAGGAGCAAAGTGTATGAATTTGCTTTAGGATATGAATGTTTGAATTCCGGATCCCCTTCTTTCTCTCAATTGATCTGCTTTTATTAACTTTTTCCCGCCTTTAGCTTCTGAGGGCGGACGGGATGTTTGCTTGGGGCAGAAAGCCTAAGACGCCGTAAGTCTGCTGATGTGACTAGTAGACTGGTTGATGTGACTAATAGGCCGGCTGTTGTGACCTTGGCGTGTTCAGACTGAATAACCAGCTGTAATCATTATACTTGAATTGCACTTCTTCCTGATGGTTCCTCGATGTAACAATGTGCTTAATTCCTTTACTGAAGTGCCCAACTAAGCCTTGCCGGAGTGCAAGGATTAGGCCTTGCCGAAGTGCATAGTTGGACCCAGCTGAAGTGGTCTGAAGTGCGGCACTTGGACAAAAGCTGAAGTTAGTGCCGAGGTGCAAACCTTGGCATATTCTTCAATATTACAATAAGTGTCGTTGAACTGCTAAACTACAGTACTTGAGTGATGAGCTACGGGAGTTGAACCGTTGACTGTTGTTGACTAAAAGACGATTTAATTATGGTTTATCAGTTAGTTTTCTAAAAAAAACCCACTAAGGAAAACTAGAAGAGTAATGATGCGCATAAATACTAGCTTGTAACAACTTTGCGGTTTCTAGAGATTGCTTTGTGAACCTTTCTGCCAGCTGATCTTTTTCTTTCAGAAGCCCCACGATAAAATATAAATTGACCAAGTTTTAACAAAACTATCATATATTAGCCAAGAAAATATAAGGAAAGAAAATATAAGGAATATTACAGAGAAGGTAATTATTTCCTCGTTGACCCTCGGACATTTAAATTAGTAAGTATAAAAAAAGAATGACTCTAGAAGTGATAAAATCTTAGAAAAATATATAAGCTTAAAAGAAAGAATAACCTCTAACGGTTAGAAATTATTTTTATCATGGAAAACTCTCAAAGAAGAATGCTTTTGAATGTTAGAAGATTGAGGAAATCAATGTTGGAGAAATGGGAAAGATACTCAAAATTGAGTCAAGTTGCAAACTGTGGTTAACAATGTATTTTGAGCTGAGTTATGATTAGTTTCATTAATGATGAGTAGAAACTAATGAGTCTTTAATTATCTAAACATCGAGTAGATAATTTTAGGCTTTTGAATCACTCAATTCCGATACTGGATGAATGAGAATAATGCTCAAAGTAAAGGGAGAAAGTCAGCTAAGCTCAGCCCGCACCTGATGGGATCAGGTTGCGGACTGAGCTATGGACATGATGGGCTCAGGTTGCGAACTGGGCTACAGGCCAGGCTGCGGGCTGCAGACTGCAGAATGGGTCCTGTAGCAGCGGGTCGGATCTTATCAGCTGGGGTGGAGTTTGTTTGAGTTCAAACTTCCAGGTTGTTAAGATAAGCTAAGGTTAAATTTTGAAAAGTTGTTGAGCTTTAACCGGCCGAGCTAACCTGAATTTGCTATAATCTGATGGCTCAGATTGAACATTTATTTGATCCGATGGCTGAGGGCAGACTTGGTGCGATTATCTGATCTAAAGGTTCAGACCGAGTATATATCTGATCCTACGGCTGCGGTTAAACTGACTGTAACAGACTGGCCTCAGAATTTCTCTATAAATAGTGGCAAAGCTGACCTCTGTGGTCACACTCACTTAGAATCCGAAGTTCTTCCTCTTTCTCTGCAATCTCCTTCTCTCTGCATTATTATTCTCCCGCATACACAAATACTGCATTTCTAGTAATCCGAGAAGTTAAGGACAGCTTACAGGTTTGTTTGCGTTCATATGCTGCACTGCCACTCGTCTGAATTGACTTTGTTGTATCCCGAGAGACGATTGCTCTATCTGGTTGGGCATAGTATACCAGAGCAATACGTATTAAGTGCAGAGTCCTGAACTCACCTCGGATTTCTGCTCAGCTGAGCTGTTACGGTTACTGCTGAGCTGAGCTCTGCTTTATGTGAGCTCTACTGATCGAAGAATAGCACAGCACCGTTGTTGTACAATGTTACCAGGCTAAGCTCTGCTGTGTGCTGAGCTCTGCTGTTTGGCTGAGAGCATTCGTTGTTCTACAGTACTGTTGCACTGAGCTCGTCTTAAGCGGCTGAGATCACAACTGTTGTTCTATTGTGCTGAGGTGCCGAGGTCGGTAGGTCGGCCATCAGTCCAGAACGCAAATACAATTGTGCTGATTGGACTGATCTGATCTGATTGATCAATCTGACTTCAGATCAGCTCCGCTGAAAAGCTGATAGCACAAAACTACTGTTCTGAAGTGCTATTGTGCTCAGGTCGGCAGGTCGGCTGACTGTTCAGAACGCAAACTCCATTGCGCTATCTGAACTGTCTTGACATGGCAGATCAATCCAGCCTGAACTGAGCTTGGCAGGTCGGCCACTACTTTATTTCACAATCAGACTGTAGAGAAGTCAATTTTGTCTGACGTGAATTACCTCTAACATTCTTAAGACATATTCTATATTGATTATGTATTGATTCTCGTTTGTTTCTGACGTGTTACAGAAACTTAATGGAGAACGCTATCTCAAGCTCTGTTCAAGGTGCAGACAGAGTGCTGCTCTAATGGCACCAAATGATGGGGTGCCGATGCATGCTCCTCCTGCACAGGGTCCTGCGGTGGCCTAAGTGAAGACAACTTAGAAGTTCAGTGGGAGCTTCTTCAAGCGCTGACAGCAGAAGATGCTGTTCTTCTCGACTGCCATGGGGTTGGCCATGTTTTTTACTGAGAACCTACCTATGGTGGATCCTGAGGAGGACCAGACCCAAAATATGCAAAACAAACTCTTTGTTGAAGCATGGAACTTCAATAATTATGTTTGTTTGAGCCATTTTCTGGGGTGCATAGACAACTCCTTATATGGTTCGTACTGCACATACAAAACCGCAAAGTCTTTGTAGCAGGCTTTGGAAAAGAAATACTGTTTAGAAGATGCCGGCATTAAGAAATTTATTGTCCGCAAATTCCTGTATTTCAAAATGTCTGATTCTCGCAATGTCGTTTCTCAAGTTGAGGAACTTCAGACGTGGTAGCCGAGATGGAAGAGGATGGCATGTTGCTCAGTGAATCTTTCATGGTAGCTGCGGTGATTGAGAAGCTACCTCTTCCATGGGGGAATTCAGAAGCTATCTCAAGCACAAGAGAAAGGAGATCACATTGGAAGATCTGATTGTCCGATTCCGCAAAGAGGAAGATAATCGCAGATATAAATGAAAGCCACAATCAAGCGCTAGTCAGGCCAAGACCTATGTTGCAGAGGCCAAGAAAAAGAAGGGCCAATTTGGGGTAAACAAGAAAGGCAAGAAGATAGCCAAGAAGTTCACCAGAAAATGCTACAATTGTGACATTCAGGGGCATGTCAGCAATGAGTGCCGAAAGCCAAAGAAGAAGAAGACCCAGGTAAAGGAGAACATCGATGATCTGAACCTCTCCGTGGTGGTCTCAGAGTGCAATGCTATGGGGACATGCGCGAATGGTGGCTCGATACTGATGCCATGAGGCATGTATGCTCCAGCAGAGAGATGTTCACGGGGTACCAGCTCGGGAAAAATGAGCAACTTTACATGGGAAACTTTTCCTCATCAAAGATCGAAGGTGAAAGCAAAGTTGTTCTGAAGTTGACCTCAGGGAAGCATCTGACTCTGAGAATGTGCTGCACGACCACAACATTCGGAAGAATTTAGTATCTAGAGCTCTTCTAGTCATGCATGGTTTTAGACTCGTGTTAGAGTCCAATAAGGTTATTCTTTCAAAAAATGGCATGTATTTAGGGAAGGGGTACTTGACAAATAGGATGTTCAACTTAAATGTCATCACTACTGTACCGAAAAAAGATTTTATTGTAGAGGCTAATAATAATGCTTCCTCTTCTGTTTACATGCTTGAGTGTTCTTGTTTATGGCATTTTTGTTTGGGACATGTGAATTATAAGTCAATACAACAAATGGTTAATCTTGACTTGTTGTCCAAATTAAATTTTGATAATGAAAAATGTTAAATATGTGTTGAAGAAAAGATGGCAAAGACGTCATTTCCTTCAATAGAAAGGAACACTGAACCTCTAATTTAATTCATAGCGATGTATGCGATTTAATGTTTCTGCAAAAAAGAGGTGGTAAAAGGTACTTTGTAACTTTTATCGATGATTACACACGATACTCTTAAATCTATTTGCTAAGCAGTAAAGATGAGGCCGTTGATGCTTTCAAAGACTATAAAAATGAAATTGAGAATCAACATAGCAAACGAATTAAAGCAAGTCGTAGTGATAGAGGTGGCGAATATGTTACACCGTTTACTGAATTCTGTTTAGAACATGGCATTATTCATTAAATGACTGCACCATATTCACCTCAATCGAATGGTATTACTGAACGCAAAAACCAAAGTATAAAAGAGATGATGAATGCTACGTTGATAAGTTTGGGCTTACCTCAAAACTTGTGGGGGAAGCCATTCTCTCAGCCAACGTCATTTTGAATAGAAGCCCATCTAAGAAGATGGAGGAAGCCACATACGAGCTTTTGAAAGGCCACAAGCCTAGTTACAAATACTTGAAAGTGTGAGGGTGTCTGGCAAAGGTTGATGTACCTAAACTAAGACAAGTAAAAATTGGGCCTAAGACGGTTGATTGCATAACATAAGATATGCAACTAACAGCAGTTCATATCTTTTCTTGGTGCAAAAATCGGATGTTCCTGACATACATGGAAACGTTGTCATGGAGTCAAGGAATCCAGTGTTCTTCGAAGATGTATTTCCGAGGAAAGACAAAAACAAAGAAAAAACGAGTGCTGGTAAGTGGATGCATGAGGCGACTCCTCAAGGAAATGAGGAGCTTTGTCAAAGCAAGCGTGCCAGAATACCAACTTTGTTTGGACTGGATTTTCTAACCTATATGGTAGAAAACGAGCCAAGGAATTTTTCTGAGGCAATGTCAACTCTAGAAGCTCCTTTCTGGAAAGACACAATAAACAGTGAAATAGACTCGATTCTTCATAATCACCCTTGGGAGTTGGTTGACCTTCCACCGAGAAGTAAACCACTCGGGTGCAAGAGGATTTTCAAGAAGAATATGAAAGAGAATGGGTCTATAGAAAAGTACAAGGCCAGGTTGTTATATAAAAGATATCGACAAAAGGAAGTCTTTCTCTTTTTTGACACCTACTCACCAGTAACTAGGATAACTTCTATAAGGGTGCTAGTTGCTATTACGCAATCTATGACTTGAAAATCCATCAAATAGATGTAAAGACTGGCTTTCTGAATGGTGAGTTGGATGAAGAAATTTATATGGAACAACCCAAAGGTTTGTGGTTCTAGGACAAGAATTGAAAGTCTGTAGACTTGTTAAGTCACTGTACAGACTTAAGCAAGCGCCTAAACAGTTGCACTTGAAATTTGATCAAGCTATGCTAGCTAATGGTTTCAAGATCAGTGAGTGTGACAAGTGTTCTATATTAAAAACACACGGAATGCATATATGATAGTATGTCTCTATGTAGATGACATGCTAATCATGGGCAGTACTCGTGACATCATCTTAAATACAAAGAAGATGTTGACAAGATACTTCGATATGAAGGATATGGGAGTTGCCAATTTTATTCTAGAAATTAAAATTTCTAGAATAGCCGAAGGACTCGTGTTGTCACAAACTCACTATATTGTATCCGTTATAAGACGTTTCAATATGCTTGATGTGAAACTAGTGAAGACTCCATTTGACTTAAGTATACACCTAAGGAAGAACTGAGGCGAGCCAGTAGCTCAATTGGAGTACTTGCAAGTAATTGGAAGTCTGATGTACATAACGAATTATACAAGACTAGACTTAGCGTGTTCGGCAAATAAATTGAACAGGTTTACCAGTAATCTAAGTAATGATAATTGGAATGCTCTAAATAGAGTGATGAGATACTTGAAGTATACAATGAATCTTGGATTATATTACTCAAGATATCCAGTAGTGTTGGAAGGCTATTGTGATGCCAACTAGATATTTGACAATAAAGATTCTAAGTCCAGTAGTGGATATTTATTCAGTGTTAGTGGAGGTACTGTGTCATGAAAATCCATGAAGTAAACATACATAGCTCGTTCCACTATGGAAGCGGAGTTTATAGCACTAGATAAAGACGGGGAAAAGCTGAATGGCTTTGGAATTTCCTGGAAGATGTGCCCTGCTGGCCTAAGTCAATCACTCCTATCAACATACACTGTGATAGTCAGTCAGCTATAGGACAAGCTCAAAGTAGCATCTATAATGGTAAGTGTCGACACACTCGTAGGAGACACAATACCATTAAGCAGTTGATCTTTAACGGTGTGATTTCCGTTGTTTATATAAAATCAAAGGAGAATCTTGTGTATCCGCTTAGAAAAGGCTTGCCTAGAGTTCAGATGTCAATTTTGTCAAATGGAATTGAACTAAAGCCTATAATGCATGAATCTTTGTAACGGTAACCTAACCTTCTTGACTGGAGATCCTAGAATCTTGGTTCAATGGGACAACTAAGTTATGAAGTTCAGTGAGAATTTACTCATTCTGTTAAATAAAAGTGTTGTCTACATAGAAATGAAGATAAGCTGAGACTTTTAATGGTTCCTATATCTTGATATGTCAAGTGGGGTATGCAGAATACTCTTGATAGGAAACAACTATGTAAGTGTGAAGTGTAGCCGCTTCTATGAGAATTTTGTAAGGCCAAAGTTCTCTAACACACTTTCTGAAACCGGGTGGTTCATGGCTAAAATGAACACAATCATATGAACCAAAAATGTGTCAAGAGAAATGTTGTGTAAGTACTGTTGTCTAGGTTCACACTAAAGGCCGGTTAGTTCAAGACATCAAGTCACTAATTAGCCGAATGGATCCGATAGTATTTCACCAAGAAAGGTTCAAAGCTAGAAGCTACCTCTTCTGATGCAACATATTCTTGTCTAACTTCTCGGTAGAGTCTGCATAAGCACTTACATTAATTCCCATCCATGTTGGGGACTGTTCAGAATGCAAATTCAATTGCACTATCTGAACTGTCTTGACCTAGAAGATTAATCCAGCCTAAACTGAGCTCGGCAAGTTGGCCACTACTTTATTCCATAAGTAGACTGTACAGAAGTCAATTTTGTCTAACTTGAATTACCTCCAACAATCATCACGGGAGATCACAAGGAAATCATAGAGAATCAATTATTTTGATTCAATCCGTGTATGTTAGCATTAGTATACAATATTGCATTACCATATTTAGATTTGCTATATATAGGAAGCCTATGTAACGAGAAAACGTGTGAATGAAAGAATGAATGCTTTCTTCCACCCAACCAATTATACTATTCTAACATAATATCAAAGCGTGTTTGGTCCGTGAGGTTTCATAATAGTAAAGCTTATCACATCCCCTTTTTCCGGACGATTGTACGAACCAACTGGCCGAACACCCAACCAACAAAATTTTATCCCAAACAAAAGGTCAACACCAAAACAAGAAGAAACCAATCAAATAGGAACTGCCAATGCAAACATCCCACAAAAAATGTTTTGTTGAAACCCATAAGACTCAGGGAAACGACACTCATCATCGTCGATACCACTGGTAGTGCCCCGCCCAGGACTAGGGTCCTGGCACGGTGCACCCTCCGTACTCTGCTACAAGAAGTACAAGGCATCAACAACATCTATGTGCATGTCGGCATATACATGTATCGGATGGCAGAAGCTTCATAAAATAGACAGCATAAAACATAAGCGACATGCATACATCACAAGCTATCTCTGAGTACAATGTCATCAACACACCAAAGATATAAGTAAATGTCTGAAACAGTGAAAATACAAAAGCTGGATCATCTGCCAATTAGCTAGAAAATAATCATTGTTTTAACAGTCACTTAATCTCTTACAAATAAAAAAACCCTGAAAACCATGTCAAACCCACAAGAGGCTCCATAAATCAAAACTAATCCAAGAAGCTTCCTGGATGACTTAACTAAACAACTCGCAAACCTACTCCAGAACAGCCTAGGAGTTCAGTCGAGTTTCGGAAACTTGTCCTCTGCATCAAGCTCAATAGCAAGAATTACTCACTTTAAGTAACATTGATCTGAAAGGCTGTTGGGGGGCAGAAGAAGGAGCACCCACCTCACAGGGGTTCCTCCACCGCCTCCACACAATGAACCCAATTGCACTCGATGGGAACAAAATGATCAGTGGCTGATACAAAATATCAGATCCAAACTCGTGAACAATGTATCTTAGTACCTAACGGCAGAGGCACTGTGG
This sequence comes from Eustoma russellianum, assembly GCA_036186865.1. NCBI lineage: Eukaryota > Viridiplantae > Streptophyta > Magnoliopsida > Gentianales > Gentianaceae > Eustoma > Eustoma russellianum. The sequence goes on along the minus strand of AP025054.1, from coordinate 10,623,414 downwards.
GATTGTTTTGCCATCACATACGAGTATGTGAGTGACTCTCTGTAGGTGTTCGAGCTGCACAAACGAGCCAATTCTTTCTAACAAGGCCGAGATTCACTCGAAGAATGTTGGAATAAGCTTCAGAGTGTTGTACCGTAACACCTGCAATAAACACCATTAGAGGAGGGGTGAATAGTTTCTAGCAGAAATTACACTACTACCCTTAAATTAAAAATCCCTTGAAAACATAATCTGAGAGATACTCAAATTCAGTACCCGTTTTTGAAGATTTCAAAAGTCAGTATACAAAACTCCAAAAATTATGAAAATTTCCAGGAATCAATTCCAATGTCTTGACTAGACTCTATCCGAAAATGACATAAATATAAGATTGTTTGACCCATCAAACAAATAAAAAGATTCAAATGGTCAATCTGGACAGAATTGGACAGAATAGTGCTGAATTTGCAAACGTGTTTCTCTTTAATTGCAAAAAACGTTGATCTTTATATCAAAATACTCCTTAAAATGTCTAATTTAAGTTTCAAAAGGCCCTGACCTAAAACTATGCTTGATAAAATCATAATTCAAGTTTCCTTGAAATTGGTCAGCTTGCAGCCAGAATGGAGCAGTTATCGTTCGAAGACTGAAAGACTAACTTTGATTTGCTCAAATCAAGTGATTCTTATTGCAAATGAAAGCTAACAGTCTGAATTATAACTCCATCAAAAATCACGAATTTTGAAAATGTTTTTCTATTTTTGCAAGACTTGTGAAGTTCGGTGAAAACTGCAGTGAAAACTGACAGAATGCAAAAAAGAAGAAGCAAGACAAGAACACCGAGAATTTATCCTGGTTAGGTCAATGTGATCTACTCCAGTCCCAAGGAACCACTTTCCTTAGATTTCAATATGAAACGACACCAATATAATAAGAACCAAGCTTGATCCTTGGTTATACACCAACTCTATTCAAGACTTGGCAAAACACCTTTATGCAACTTTAGTTGCAACACCTCAAACACCTATTGATATAGCCTTATAAAACTGGCTAATCAATCTTACAAAATTTGAAACAAGAGGTGTATAGTGTAGCTAGAAAACTATCAATAGAACACCTTAGCTACATAAAGTATTAACAAGAATAAGAGAAGAGAATAGCAAGACAACAATCTTCAAAATTGCTTTTCATGTGTGTTTCTTCTCTTCTTCACCTTGCGTCCTATTTATAGTGTGAGGTAGCCCCTTGTTGATAAAAATGCCAATGTGTCATCATCTTCATCATCAAGTCTTATGTGTGTTCAACTCATTGTATGGCTATCATAGCATCTTGTACACATGCCAACTTCAACCAATATGATTTGTCCACCTTTTCATATTATCTTGTCCGATTGTTTGTCTTGGAAAATGGCATGGAATTTCATCAAAAGTGAGGATAATATAGAATGGCATATCTTCCAAAAATACCTCAACTCGTTTGCAACATAACAGGCCATGTGATGGCTGCAAAATTTGAACAAAATCAGCTCCCCAACATCATTTACTAGCCGTTATTTTCAAATTGAAAATCCATGTGGCAACTTTTGCCAACTTGTATTTGGTTGGTCCAAGTGGTATAATCTTATACATTTGTCACAAAATAAATGGAACACCTTATTCACATAATTAACTATGTTTTTGAGTCATTTATATATGTACAAACTCAAATTTGTTTAAGAGAAATACGTAGATAAAGTTGACAAGTCTTTATCAACCAATAATTCAAAATTCTCATATTTTTCTCCTTGCAAGTTGTGGTGAATTTTATACCAATAACACCCTTAGAGTCTCTGCAAAATGATGAGTGAGAACCTCCAATAACATATAAAAAATATTTCCAAGAATAAAATAGAATATGAATCAAAACCCGTCACATATCCCGCTACTGTCGATAATATCATCAAATAAAGAATAGAAAGATAATCATCAAATGATCTTCAAGAAAACCATAAATGAGCTCCATAATAGAGATAATAACAAACTCTACAGCTGTCTTTGAGCAAAATGACCAAAATGCCCTTGGGGATAAAATGACGAAAATACCCCTACGTATAGAAATCTCCGAAAATAACCCCGATGGCCAGAAATAGATATAACAACACCTTTGTAATGATAAATAAGATATAATGAAGTCCTTGTATAACTTTCTCCATGTCATGTACCTACATGAACTCAAAATACCACTTTTGCCCTTTTGGTAAGTTGTAGAAACTTCCAAGGCATATTAGTCACAAGACATAATAATATTCATCAAAATCAAATAATAAAATCACAAAAAGCACGTATGAAATATTAATAACATATATTCAAATGAAAACAAATATTTATCACATTTTAGATAACATGAAGCGCTTTGTTAGGAGAGTGAAGTAGCACATAGTTATTTCTTCATAGATTAAGCACTTTATGTAGCGTGTATTGTTACCACCAAAACTCTCTGTTCAGAATTTCCAAGGGATGAAGCACTTTATGTAGCGTGTCATGTTGCCACAAGAACTCTCTGTTCAGAGTTTCAACAGGATGAAGCGCTTTATCAGAGAGAGTGAAGTCTCACGTTTTAAAAACATTTCAGATGAAGCGCTTTATGAAGCGTTCAATGTTTCATCTAAAGTTTCTGTTTAAACTTTCTGAAAATGAAGCGCTTTATGAAGCATTCAATGTTCGATCTAAAGCTTTTGTTTAAACTTTCTAAAAGACGCTTGATCAGGCGCTTGAAGTCTGATGAAGCGCTTGATCAGGCGTTTGAAGCCTGAAGAAAAGTTTTAACATATAACACTTGTGTAAACCATTGAAACCAAATCATACACCAAATCTCTCACATGTTTAATATATTTCAACTTTTTATCATCATGTGTGACACTTCCTTAATTATTCAAAACTTAAAATCATAACTTTGAAAATTATCCAAACATATTTTTCAATATTCTTCCCCTTTTGGATGATTTTCAAATTAACTCTACATGATTTTAATGTCACAACTCTTTACCAATTTTTATCACATACTTACCAATTGTTTTGTAAAACTCACCAATTCTATACCAATTGTTTTCAAACTCTTTTTACATACATGTTTTTAACATGTGCCCCCCTCTACTTATACTCTCTCCCTTAACCTATTCTCCGAGCCAATTGAACGCCAATTGAAACTTATACCAATTGAACTTAACTCATTATTCAACATTAAAATCATGACTTAAAATCTACAATAACTCTCAACATTTCTCCCCCTTTATTTTTCAAATCATGCAAAAGATAGGATTATGCAATCGTATCGTAGGTCATCATACCTAACTTGGCTCGTAAGATTTCAAAAGTGGCTTGACTAAGAGTTTTAGTGAAAATATCAGCAACCTGATGATCAGCTCTTATATGGTTTTTGACTATATCCTTATTTTGAACATGGTCACGGAGAAAATGATTTCTTATCTCAATGTGTTTGGCCTTAGAATGAAGTACCAGATTTCGAGAAAGACTGATTGTACTTGTACTATCATAGAAAATTTGAATCTTATTCATTATTATGCAAAAATCACTAAGTTATTGTTTAAGCCAAAGTATTTGGGTAGTGCATAAGCTTAAGGCTATATACTCGGCTTCGGTGGTAGAAAGAGCTACACTAGCTTGTTTCTTAGAAAACCACAAAATCAGGTTGGTTCCTGTTGGACCGTGCACCTGCAATAAACATCACTAGAGGGGGTGAATAGTGGTTAGCGGAAATTAGACTACAACCCTTTGTAAATATCTCCTTTGAAAACAGAATCTGAGACCACCTCAGACTCAGAACCCGTTTTTGAAAAATTCAAAACTAATTGTACACAACTCCAAAAATTATGAAAAATTCCAGAACTTAACTTGAATGTGTTAAAAAGACTATGTCCAAAAAAGCAGACAAAAATAAGATCATTTGGCCCTTCAAACAAATAAAAAGATTCAGATGGTCAATCTGGACAGAATTGGACAGAATGTTGCTGATTTTGCAAAACGTGTTTCTCTTTGAATACTCAACCAAAAAGGTTGATCTTTACATCAAAATACTCCTTAGGATGTGTAGATGATGTTTCCAAAAGGTCCTGACCTTAAACAATTCTTGATAAATACAGAATTTAGGTTTTCTCAAAACTTGTGAGATTGCAGCCATATTGGAGCAGTTATCTTGCAAAGACTGAAATACTAACTTTCCCTTGCTCAAATCAAGTGATTCTTGTTATAACTGAAAGCTAACAGTATGAATTATAACTCCACCAAAAATCACAAATTTTGAATGTGTTTAGCTATTTTTCCAAATTGTGAGAATTTGTGTGAAAACTGCAATAAAAACGGGCAGAAAACAGAAATGAAGAAACAAGACAATAACACCGAGGATTTATCCTGGTTTGGTCAATGTGACCTACTCCAGTCCCAAGGAACACCTTTCCTTGGATTTCATTATCAAATGAATCATCTTACAACAAGAACCAAGCTTGATCCTTGGGTTATACACCAACCCTATTCAAGACTTGGATAATCACCTTCTAAGCAACACTTAGTTGCAACACCTCTACCGCCTATTGATATAACCTTATAAGAATGGCTAATCAATCTTACAAATGAAGCTCAAAAGGCTTGTAGCTCAACAAAAACAACAAGAACACATTTGCTACAAAGAATGGAACAAGAACAACAACAAGAAGATGATGATAGCTAGACAATTCAACAAATGCTTGTGAGCTTCAAGTGTGTTGCATCTTCTTCACCATTGCCTCTATTTATAGTGTGATTTGAGCCTTGGAGATAAGAACTCCAATGTGTCACCATCTTCATCATCAAATCCAAATGTCTTCTCATCATTGGTTGGCCTTGTACACTTGGCAAAATAAGACAAAATGATTGGTCCACCTTGGAATCATCTTGGCCGAAAATATAAGCTCCAAAAATGACTTGGAATTTAATTGATTTATCCTTAGCAAAATAGAGATAATTCCCTCAACTTCTTGGCACAAGAATAGGCATGTGGGCATTTGACAAGTTCAGATAAAAATCAGCTCCAAACCAGCCCTTATAGCCATTGGTTATCTTCATATTTTTCCAAAAATAATTTTGATTTTCTTTGAAAAAATAATAAAGAATAATACCACCAAAATATCCTCAAATCCAAGCACAATAATAGGACATGTAAAGTCTTCATTTGACTTCAAAAATCTGCTGAAAATACCCAAGAATACCAAGTAGCCGTTCGGCTACATCTTTGAATTTTCCAAGTTGGCATTTTTGCCAACTAGTTCCTTTTTTATTTGTCCACTTGTCACCAACTCATAAAATGAATACCACCTTACACACAACTTCTAATACACTTTTTCATCATACAAATATGTGTAGCAACTCAAATTTTTGAAGAATAAATTAATAGATAATAGTTGACAAGATTATGTCAACGTGTAACACTGAAATTCCCAATATTTCTTATTATATGTCGTGATCATTTCCACACCTTTAACATCTTTTATATCTCTGAATAATGATGATAAATATGCTCTCATAACATATATAAGAGGGTCTTCAAGAAAAAATAGAATGTGACATCTCAAATCGTCACATATCCAGCTAGAGTCATAATATCATCATGTGAGAGAATAAAATAAAGAATCACAATATCATCTTAAAATTAATAATAAATCAGCTCCAGAATAAAGATAATAATATGCTCAAGCGATTCCTTGAGTGAAAATACCAAAAATACCCTCAGGGGTGAAATGACCAAAATACCCCTGGTATATGAAAACTCTAGAATTGACCTGGATGGTCAGAAATAATTATGATATCACCTTTGTCATGATAAATAGTATAAGAATACATCCTTGAAATATTTTCACCATGTGACGTTCCTACAAAACTCAAAATACCAATTTTGCCCTTTTTGGTAAGTTGTAGAAACTTCCAAGGCACGTTAGTTCACAATACATTTAAAATCACCAAAAACAAATAATAATCACATAATGAACATGTATAAATCATATAGAAATGAAAACAACCATTTTAACATTTTTTAGAAAAATATTTCTAAAAACCCTAGACATCGATCGATCGAAGTGCCTCAGTTTTAGAGATCGATGTCTCACAAAAAGGTTCAGGTTTTGTCTCTGACCTACATTGATCGATCGAAGTGAGGGTTCGACGTATATCGATTGATCGATGTGTCTCAAATTAGAGATCGATGTCTTACAGTAAGGTCTTGAACTTTCACTCCTTACATGGATCGATCGATCTGTAACAACCTGAGAGATCGATGTCAACTTTTTCAACTTTTCAACTTTTAATCACATATAACATCATGTGTGATATACTTATGCACTCAACACTTAAAATCATGGATTTGAAAATTATCCAAACATATTTCTCAACATTCTCCCCTTTTTGGATGATTTTCAAAATAACTCAACATGATTTTAATGTTACAACCTTACCAATTGTTTTCAAACTTTGTTTTCAACAAACTTTTAAATAATACGCTTCCCCTCAACTTATACTCTCCCTCTTAACATATACTCAACTTATACCAATTGAAACTTAGCATATGACTTACCAACTAAAATCATGTTCTTATTCTATCTCCCCCTTTATTTTGCAAATCATGCAAAAGATAGAACTACACAATGGTACGTAAGTCATCATACCTAACTTGGCTCGTAAGTTTTCAAAAGTGGCTTGATTAAGAGGTTTGGTAAAGATATTAGTTATTTGGTGATCAGTTCTTATATGGTTTATAACTATATCCTCATTTTGAACATGATCTCAAAGGAAATGGTATCGCACCTCAATGTGTTTGGCCTTAGAACGAAGCACCGGATTCCGTAAAAGATTGATCGCACTTGTGCTATCACATAAAACTGGAATCTTATTCATTTTAATGCCAAAATCACTAAGTTGTTGTTTAAGCCAAAGTATTTGGGTAGTACATAAACTTAAGGCAATATACTCGGCTTCAGTGGTAGAAAGAGCTACACTAGCTTACTTTTTAGAAAACCAAGTCAAGTTGGTTTCTATGAATTGACAAGTACCGCTAGTGGATTTTCTATCTAATTTGCAACCACCATATTCAGCATCACTATATGCGTGTTATTTCAACTTAGTGTTTCTATCATACCACAGTCCTAAGTGAGGTGTGTGTTTAAGATATCTAAAGATCTTTTTCACCGCATTGTAATGTGATATCTTGGGACAAGATTGAAACCTAGCACACATACACACACTAAACATGATGTCAGGTATTGATGCAGTTAAGTATAACAATGATCCAATCATAGACCTATAGAGTGTGTCATCAAAAGGTTTACCATTTTCATCCTTATCTAGTTTGGTGCTAACACTCATGGGGGTAGTTGTAGGTTTCAACTCTTCAAAGCCAAACTCTTAATCATATCATTGACATACTTAAGTTGGCTAATGTGAATCCCTTGAGGGGTTTGTTTGATTTGAATTCCTAAGAAGTAATTCAACTCTCCTACCATTGATATTTCAAATTCTGACTTCATACATTCTTCGAAGTCTTTTACTAAGGTAGGGTTAGTTGAACCAAAGATTATATCATCTACATATATTTGAACTATTAACAAATCATTATCTTTTCTTCTTAGGAATAATGTGTTGTCTATGGTTTCCCTTTGATAATTATTTACAATAAGAAAGTTCGCAAATCTATCATACCAAGCTCTTGGAGCTTGTTTCAAACCATATAAAGCTTTCTTAAGCTTGTACACATGGTTAGGATTCTTTGGATCTTCGAATCTTGGGGGTTGTTTGACAAACTCCTCTTCTTGGATGTATCCATTCAAGAATGCACTCTTGACATCCATTTGGAAGAGTTTGATATTGCTTAGACTTGCAATCGCAAGTAACAATCTAATTGCTTCTAGTCGTGCAACGGGTGCAAAGGTTTCTTCATAATCTATTCCTTCTTGTTGATTATAACCTTGTGCGACTAGTCTAGCCTTATTCCATGTGATGTTTCCTTGTTCATCCATTTTATTCCTAAAGACCCATTTAGTTCCTATTATAGCTTGTCTTCAGGTTCAGGTACTAAGTCCCACACATTGTACCTTGTGAATTGATTTAATTCCTCATGCATAGCATCTATCCAAGATATATCACCTAAGGCTTCCTTTACATTCTTAGGTTCTAAATATGAGATTAATCTATGTCCTTCAACTTGACTTATATTTCTACGTGTTCTAACCTCAACACTTGGATCCCCAATGATTAGTTCTCTAGGATGCCACCAATTCCTAGATTGACTAGGTTCGCCCTCATCTTGTTCAAATGTTTCATTAGTGTGAACATTATCATATGTAATTTGATCATTAGTTGTATTATCTTCCAATTGCAAAGTCTCTTCATTTATTTCATCCAACGGTTCATGCATGTTTTGTTCAGGGGGAGTTGGTTCTAGATGATCAAGTACAGGCTCAAGTAATACATTATCATCAAACATATTTTCAACATTATTCTCAGGTTTATGTTGAGTTTTATCACTAACTTCAAAGCATGCATTTTCATTAAATTTTACATTTATGGATCAATTATCTTTCTAGATGCAGGATTATAACACCTATAAGCTCTTAAGTTAGTTGAATACCCAACAAATATGCATTCAATAGACTTTTGTTCAAATTTATCTAGATTATCCTTGGTGTTCAGCACAAAACATTTACATCCAAATACTTTAAGATAATCTATCTTAGGTAGTCTATTGTTTAGCAATTCATAAGGCATTTTATTTAATTTCTTTCTAATAGTAAGCCTATTTATAATATAGCATGCACAACTAACAGCTTCAGCCCATAAATATTTAGGTGATTTATTTTCAGAAAGCATTATCCTAGAAACTTCTTGAATTGTTCTATTTTTACGTTCAACAACTCCATTGAGTTGTGGTATTTCTAGGTGGTGAGAATTCATGTTTAATTTCATGTAGTTCACAAAATTGATTACATCTTTGTTTTAAAATTCTCCACCTCTATCACTTCTAATCCTTTTAACATTTTCTTCGAAATGTTTTCAAGTTGCTTAATAAGAGTTTCGATTGCTAATGGAGCATAGTCTTTGTGTGTTAAGAAAAATGTCCATGTGTAGCGTGAGTAATCATCTACTATGACACACACATAGTAGTGTCCACCTAGACTTCTTGTCCTACTTGGACCAAATAAGTCTAAGTGAAGTACAAGACTAGTACTCACTTCATGTTTCAGTTTTAGTGTTTCTTTAGTGTGTTTTCCTTTAATACATGTTTCACACATTTGAAAATTATCTAACTTAGGCATTCCTCTAATTAAATTCTTTTTAGATAATTTCTTAATGGTTGAAATTCCTATATGGCCTAATCTTCTATGCCATAAATTCACATCTAAGTCATGTGATATGAGACACTTAACCTTGGCATCTAACATATTATCTAAGGTAAGAGTATAAATATTACCATCTCTATTTCCTTTTAAAACCGTTTCTCCTTTTTCATTTATTATATCACAAGAATTGGGAAGAAAAGAGACATTATAACCACAATCTATAAGTTAAGAAATACTAAGTAAATTATAAGAGAGATTGCTTACTAACAACACATTTCGTATTTGAAATGTGTTAGGGTCCCCAATTGTTCCTTTTCCAATAACTTGTCCTTTGTTGTTGTCACCGAATGTTACTTTTCCTCCATTCTTGATATATTCCAATTCGATGAATAGTTTGGGGTTGCCCGTCATATGCCTCGAACATCCACTATCTAAAAACCATTTGGTTTTCAGATTCTTTGACTTTGCCTCCTTCTTTCTTTCCTTGCGTTTTTCCTACAATGGAGACAAAGTTTTAGGTACCCTTTATTTGGGTCCTTGAATGTTAGGGGCACCATTCTTGTTTAGATATCCCTTAGGTATCCAAACTTGAATATACCTTCTAGGCACATTTTTAGCATTGTTATAATTTGGAAAATAAGAAGAATTAGCATATACATGATCATTCCACATAAGTGAAGATGCATTGTCATACATGTTGCGCCATGGTTGATAATTATTATATGATGGCCGAATTTATAAGGTGTATAAGGCATGCGATTTTGTTTCTTGAATGGCGCTATATAAGTGTGTTCATATGCCTTTCTATAAGACTTATATGAGTGTTGCCTATACTTAGGTTCATAATAAGTTGGATGCATTTTATTCTTTCTTGTTGTATTTGTATATATATAGGCACAATTTCTAGGTTGTCTAGATGCAAAATGTGGCCTAGATGTATGTTTATGCATGTGTATATTTGTGGGTGTGTGTTGTATTTTTGCCTTGATATAAGCAGAAGAAGGTGTAGAAGAAGGTGTAGAAGAAGATGTAGCAGGCAAAGTTGATTTTGCTGTATTATATGGCATCTTTGTGCTAGATGAGACAAACTTAGTCTTTTTATCTACTTTTACATTTTCTTCTTTATATCCTAACCCGGTTTTATCATTTCCATAATTTTGTGATGATATAAGTGTATCTAACATATTTGTACCAGATTTAAATTGTTCTAACATTTTTTCTAAGGTAAGTTTAGAAGACTTAAGTTGCATTATCTCATTGTCACAACTTTCTAGCTTAGATTGTAACATGCTATTTTTCGTTTTTAAATTTTGTTCATTTTTCCTAAGTGATTCAATTTTATTCTCTAAAGAATCAAGAGTATTAGTAGACTCTTGTTTAAAAGATTCTAAATGATCGGAAAACTCCAAGTTGGACGTCTTCAACTTGTCATTTTCTTCAATTAGTTTCTTCTTTTCTTTAGAGAACCTCTTACAGTGAGCATGCATTCTTAAGAACTCTTCATACATTTTATCAAATGTCATGTCACTATCAGAATCACTATCAGAAGAAGAACATACCTCGCTGGGTACGAAGCAGACTTGAGCTTCCTCAGTTTCGGATTCTAAGTCGGATGAGTCGCTCCATGTGCTCACCTTCATTGCTCATTTCCCTTTCCTCGCCTTTGACTCCTTTGTCTTTGTCATTTGTGTCTCCTTGTTCTTGGCTTGTTTATTATTGTTGTTATTATTATTATTTTTCTTCGTGGGACAATCATATGAAATATGTCCTTTTTGACCGCATTCATAACACTTTAACTCTTTATTATACCATTTGTTTGTGTTATTTTTCTTAGGTTGAGAAGAAGAAGAAGAAGAAGAACGTTGTTTATTCCTATTAGGACGTTTGAAAAACTTTCTAAGTTTTCTCGCTATTAATATCAAGTCATCATCTAATTCAGTGTCACTATTACTATCATCATTATTTGTATGTGTTTCAGTTGTTTTGAAGGCTATTGACTTACTTGATGATTTAGATGACTTGGACTTCCGTTGGTTTAGTTTTACTTCATAGACTTTAAGAGACTTGATCAATTCATCCATCTTAGTGATTGACTTTGTCTCCTCGATTGAAGTCACCTTTGGATCCCATTCAGCACGAAGGCTTCGTAGCACCTTTTGAACTTTTTTATTATTCGTGAACGATTTTCCTAAAGCTTCAAGGGCATTGAAAATGTTAGTAATCCTCAAATCCATAGATGTTATGGATTCGTTTGGCAACATTTTGAAATACTCTAATTCAGTCATAAACATGTTTATTTTTGATTCTTTAACACCACTAGTACCTTCATGCTTTAATACAAGTGATTTCCGCATATCGTGTGCACTTGTGCAATTCGACACTTATCCTGCTTCAGAAGTTGTAAGTCCATTCAAAAGTAATTGCATAGCTTTAGCGTTCATTGATATTTTCTTTTTATCTTCCGATGTCCATTCACTTTTATATTTTTCAACTTCTTGAGTGACTCCACTAACTTGTACAACTTTCATTGGAATGTATGGCCCATATTCAACTATAGACCATAAATCGATGTCTATAGCCATCAAGGATAGCCTCATTCTTTGTTTCCAATGAACAAAATTATTGCCATCAAAAAGAGGAGGGCGTTGAGTGGACATACCTTCCAACTCACCTTTGTGAGAAACTATGGCCATAGTATGTACCTTTAATCAGAGATAAGCAGGCTACAAAGAGTAATTGTTTCTTGGCTTTGTATTGATTGTGTGGTGTTGAATCTTGCTTCTTTGAGTGGTGCAGACCTTGCTCTGATACCAATTGTTGGACCGTGCACCTGAAATAAACACCACTAGAGGGGGGTGAATAGTGGTTAGCGGAAATTACACTACAACCTTTTGTAAAAATCCCCTTTGAAAACAGAATCTGAGACCACCTCAGATTCAGAACCTGTTTTGGAAAAATTCAAAACTAATTGTACACAACTCCAAAAATTATGAAAATTTTCAGAACTTAACTTTAATGTGTTAAAAAGACTCTGTCCAAAAATCAGACAAAAATAAGATTGTTTGGCCCTTCAAACAAATAAAAATATTCAGATGTCAATCTGGACATAATTGGACAGAATGTTGCTGATTTTGCAAAGCATGTTTATCTTTGAATACTCAACCAAAAAGGTTGATCTTTACATCAAAATACTCCTTAGGATGTGTAAATGATTTTTTCCAAAAGGTCCTGACCTTAAACAATTCTTGATAAATACAGAATTTAAGTTTTCTCAAAACTAGTCAGATTGCAGCCAGATTGGAGCAGTTATCTTACAAAGACTGAAATACTAACTTTCTCTTGCTCAAATCAAGTGATTCTTGTTGCAAATGAAAGCTAACAGTCTGAAGTATAACTCCACCAAAAATCACGAATTTTGAATGTGTTTAGCTATTTTTTTAAATTGTGAGAATTTGTGTGAAAACTACAGTAAAAACGAGCAGAAAACAGAAACGAAGAAACAAGACAAGAAAACCGAGGATTTATCCTGGTTCGGTCAATGTGACCTACTCCAATCCCAAGGAACACCTTTCCTTGGATTTCACTATCAAATGAATCACCTTACAACAAGAACCAAGCTTGATCCTTGGGTTATACACCAACCCTATTCAAGACTTGGATAATCACCTTCTAAACAACACTTAGTTGCAACACCTCTACCGCCTATTGATATAACCTTATAAGAATGTCTAATCAATCTTACAAATGAAGCTCAAAAGGCTTGTAGCTCAACAAAAACAACAAGAACACATTTGCTACAAAGAATGGAACAAGAACAACAACAAGAAGATGATGATAGCTAGACAATTCAACAAATGCTTGTGAGCTTCAAGTGTGTTGCATCTTCTTCACCATTGCCTCTATTTATAGTGTGATTTGAGCCTTGGAGATAAGAACTCCAATGTGTCACCATCTTCATCATCAAATCCAAATGTCTTCTCATCATTGGTTGGCCTTGTACACTTGGCAAAATAAGACAAAATGATTGGTCCACCTTGGAATCATCTTGGCCGAAAATATAAGCTCCAAAAATGACTTGGAATTTAATTGATTTATCCTTAGCAAAATAGAGATAATTCCCTCAACTTCTTGGCACAAGAATAGGCATGTGGGCATTTGACAAGTTCAAATAAAAATCAGCTCCAAACCAGCCCTTATAGCCGTTAGTTATCTTCACATTTTTCTAAAAATAATTTTGATTTTCCTTGAAAAAATAATAAGAATAATACCACCAAAATATCCTCAAATCCAAGCACAATAATAGGACATGTGAAGTCTTCATTTGACTTCAAAAATATGCTGAAAATACCCAAGAATACCAAGTAGCCGTTTGGCTACATCTTTGAATTTTCCAAGTTGGCATTTTTGCCAACTAGCTCCTTTTTTTTATTGTCACCAACTCATAAAATGAATACCACCTTACACACAACTTCTAATTCACTTTTTTGATCATACAAATATGTGTAGCAACTCAAATTTTTGAAGAATAAATTAATAGATAATAGTTGACAAGATTATGTCAACGTGTAACACCGAAATTCCCAATATTTCTTCTTATATGTCGTGATCATTTCCACACCTTTAAAATCTTTTATATCTCTGAATAATGATGATAAATATGCTCTCATAACATATATAAGAGGGTCTTAAAGAAAAAATAGAATGTGATATCTCAAATCGTCACATATCCAGCTTGAGTCATAATATTATCATGTGAGAGAATAAAATAAAGAATCACCATATCATCTTCAAATTAATAATAAATCAGCTCCAGAATAAAGATAATAATATGCTCAAGATATTCCTTGAGTGAAAATACCAAAAATACCCTCGGGGGTGAAATGACCAAAATACCCCTGGTATATGAAAACTCAATAATTGACCCGGATGGGCAGAAATAATTATGATATCACCTTTGTCATGATAAATAGTACAAGAATACATCCTTGAAATATTTTCACCATGTGACGTTCTTACAAAACTCAAAATACCAATTTTGCCCTTTTAGTAAGTTGTAGAAACTTCCATGGCACGTTAGTTCACAATACATTTAAAATCACCAAAAACAAATAATAATCACATAATGAACATGTATAAATCATATACAAATCAAAACAACCATTTTAACTCTTTTTAGAAAAATATTTCTAAAAACCCTAGACATCGATCGATCGAAGTGCCTCAGCTTCAGAGATCGATGTCTGACAGAAAGGTTCAGGTTTTGTCTCTGACCTACATCGATCGATCGAAGTGAGGGTTCGATGTATATCGATCGATCGATGTATCTCAGGTTTAGAGATCGATGTCTCACAGTAAGTTCTTGAACTTTCACTGCCATACATGGATCGATCGATCTGTAACAACCTGAGAGATCGATGTCAACTTTTTCAACTTTTTCAACTTTTAATCACATATAACATCATGTGTGATATACTTATGCACTCAACACTTAAAATCATGGCTTTGAAAATTATCCAAACATATTTCTCAACAGTTCCTATAAATTGACAAGTCCCACTAGTGGATTTTCTATCTATTATACAACCACCATAATCAACATCACTAAATGCGTATAATCCCAGCTTTGTGTCTCTATCATATCAAAGTCCTAAATGAGGTGTATGTTTAATATATCTAAATATCTTTTTCACCACATTATAATGTGACACCTTTGGACAAGATTGAAACCTAGCATACATACACACAATAAGCATTATATCAGGTCTTGATGCGCTTAAATACAACAATGATCCAATCATAGACCTATATAGTGTGTCGTCAAAAGGTTTTCCATTTTCATCTTTGTCTAATTTGGTACTAAAATTCATGGTGATTGTTGAAGGTTTCAACTCTTCAATTCAAACTTCTTAATCATATTATTAACATACTTAAATTGGCTAACGTGAATTCCTTGAGGGGTTTGTTTGATTTGTAGCCCTAAGATTTAGTTCAATTCTCATACCATTGACATCTCAAATTCAGACTTCATACATTCTTTAAAGTCTTTTACTAAGGTAGGGTTGGTTGAACGAAAGATTATATCAGCTACGTATAGTGAACTATCAATAAGTCACTATCTTTTCTTCTTAGGAATAATGTGTTGTATATGGTCCCTCCTTTGATACTTGTTTGCAATAAGAAAATTTGCAAATCTATCATACCAAGGTCTTGGAGCTTTTTTTAACCCATACAAAGCTTTCTTAAGCTTGTATACATAGTTAGGATTCTTTGGATCTTCAAATACAGGGTGTTGTTTGACAAAAACTTCTTCTTGGATGTATCCATTCAAGAATACACTCTTGACATCCATTTGAAAAAGTTTAATGTTGCTTAGACTTGCAATAGCAAGTAATAATTTAATTGCTTCTAGTCATGCAACAGGTGCAAATGTTTCTTCATAATCAATTCCTTCTTGTTCATCTATTTTATTCCTAAAAACCCATTTTGTCTGTATAATGGATTTATTTTCAGGTTTAGGAACTAAATCCCACACGTGGTTTCGGGTAAATTGGTTTAACTCCTTATGCATGCATCTATCCATGATATATTACCTAAGGCTTCCTTAACATTCTTAGGTTCTAAGTGAGATATTAAAACATGCCCTCCGGCTTGACTTATGTTTCTATCCGTTCTAACCTCATCACTAGGATCCTCGATGATAAATTTGTTAGGGTGTTTATGTTTATTTTTTATGTACCACCAATTCCTAGGTTGACTAGATTCACCTTCATCTTGCTCAAATGTTTCGTTAGTGTGAACATTATCATATACAATTGGAACATCTTGTAAATTAGATGGATTATCTTCCAATTGCAAAATTTCTTCATTTACCTCACCTAAGGGTTCATGCATGTCTTGTTCAGGGGGATTTGGTTCTAGATGATCATGTACAGGCTCAAGTAACAAGCCATCATCATCAACCATATTTTCAACATTATTTTCTTGTTTCTGTTGAGCTTTATCACTTACTTCAAGATATTCATTCTCATTAAATTTCATATGTATGGATTTAATTATTTTTCTACATGCAGAATTGTAACACCTATATGCTTTTGAATTAGTTGAATATTCAACAAATATGCATTCGATAGACTTTTTTTCAAATTTGTCTATTGTTCAATAACTCATAAGGTTCTTTATTTAACTTCTTTTTAATTGAAAGCCTATTTATTATGTAACATGCACAACTAACAGCTTCAGCCCATAAATATCTAGATACTTTGTTTTCACATAACATAGTCCTAGCTATTTCATGAATTGTTCTATTTTTACGTTCAATAACTCCATTGAGTTGTGGTGTTCTAGGTGGTGAGAATTAATTTTTTTATTCTATGTAATTCACAAAACTTAATTACATATTTGTTTTTGAATTCTCCACCTCTATCACTCCTAATTCTGTTAATATTTTCTTCATAAATATTTTCAAGTTGCTTAATGAGATTTTCGATGGCTAATGGAGCATCGTCTTTGTGTGTTAAGAACAACGTCCATGTGTATCGTAAGTAATCATCTACTATGACAGATACATAGTAGTGTCCATCTAGACTTCTTGTCCTACTTTGACCAAATAAGTCTAAGTGAAGCAATTCTAGTAATGACTAGTACTTGTTGGACCATGCTCCTACAATAAACACCACTAGAGGGAGGTGAATAGTGGTTAGCAGAAATTACACTACTACCCTTGATTAAAATCCCCTTTGAAAACAGAATCTGAGACCATCTCAGATTCAGAACCTGTTTTTGAAAAATTTAAAAATCAGTGTACACAACTCTAAAAATTATGAAAAATTTCCAGAACTTAACTTCAATATCTTGAAAAAACTCTGTCCAAAAATCAGATAACAATAAGATCGTTTGGCCCTTCAAACAAATAAAAAGATTCAGATGGTCAATCTGGACAGAATTGGACAGAATATTGCTGATTTTTGAAAACATGTTTCTCTTTGAATACTCAACCAAAAAGGTTGATCTTTATGTCAAAACACTCCTGAGGATGTTTAGTTTGTGTTTCCGAAAGGTCCTGACCTTAAAAATTTTTGATTAAATCAGAATTCAAGTTTTCTCAAAACTGGTCAGATTGCAACCAAATTGGAGCAGTTATCTTGCAACGACTAAAAGACTAACTTTCCCTTACTCAAATCAAGTGATTCTTACTTCAAATGAAAGCTAACAGTCTGAAGCATAATTCCACCAAAAATCATGAATTTTGAAAGTGTTTAGCGATTTTTTCAAAACGTGAGAAATTGTGTGAAATCCGAAGTGAAAAACAGGCAGAATACAGAAAAATGTAAAAAAGATAAGAACACCAAAGATTTATCCTGGTTCTGTCAACGTGACATACTCCTGTTCCAATGAACACCTTTCCTTGGATTTCACTATGGTATGAACCAAATTACAGCAAGAACCAAGCTTGATCATTGGGTTAAACACCAACCCTATTCAAGACTTGGATGTACACCTCTATGCAACTCTTGGTTGCAATACTTAAGTGTCTTCACATCATTGGTTGGCCATATAAACACCTTGTACACTTGGCAAAATGAAACAACAAAATTGGTCCACCTTTGTACACATATCGGCCAAAATTTTGACTAGAACAGTGACTTGGAATTTGCTTGATAAGTAGAGCTAATACCAAATGATAATACCACCAACAAAATCTCAAATCCTTGGCAAGATAATAGGCATGTGATGGCTGAAAATTTTGAACAATTCAGCCTTTTTCTTCCATATAGCCGTTGGTTACTATTTCATATGTTTCCAAGTTGGCAATTTTGCCAACTAGCTTCTTTTTGGTTGGTCCACTTGTCACAAAGTCATAAAATGAGTACACCATCATTTCCACCTGTATGTACACATTTTTGAGGCTGCAGATATATATATCAACTCAGATTTTTGAAGAAGGAATCAACAAATAATAGTTGACAAGATTATGTCAACATAAAACACCAAAATTCTCACTTTTTTCTCCTTGTATGTTGGGATCAATTTCACACCTATAATACCTTTACTCTGCAAAATGATTATTAATATCCTCCAATAAAATATAGAATAAGGTCTTCAAAAAGAAATAGAATGTGACATCACAACTCGTCACATATCCCGCTACTGTCGATAATATCATCAATTGAGAGAAATAATAGAAAACTACCAAATAATATTCAAAACAATTATCAATCAACTCCAGAATGAATATAATAATATAATCAAGAGATTCGTTGAGTAAAAATACCAAAACTGACCTCAGGGGTAAAATGACCAAAATGTCCCTGGTGAGAGGAAACTCTAAAAATGACCCCGATGGTCAGAAATAGATATAATAACACTTTTTTGATGATAAATAAGATATGAAAGTGTCCTTGTAACATTTTCACCATGTCATGTTCTTACAAAAATCAAAATACCAATTTTGCCCTTTTTGGTAAGTTGTAGAAACTTCCAAGGCACATTAGTCACAAGTCATTTATAATCATCAAAAACACATAATATCCATATAATGAACATATATAAATCATGTACAAATGAAAACAACCATTTTATCACATTTTAGAGAAAAAAATATTTCTAAAAACCCTAGACATCGATCAATCGAAGTGCCTCAGCTTTAGAGATCGATGTCTCATAGTGAGATTCAGAGTTTGTCTCTGACCTACATCAATCGATCGAAGTGAGGGTCCGATGTGTACATCGATCGACGATGTGTCTCAGGTTTAGAGATCGATGTCTCCCAGTAAGGTCTTGAATTTTCTCTGCCTTACATGGATCAATCGATGTGAGGGATTGAAGTACATTGATTGATCGAAGTGCAACAACCTGATAGATCGATGTCATTTTCTTCACTTTTTCAACTTTAAATCATTTATAATACCATGTATGACATTTTTAAGTATCCACCACTTAAAATCATGACCTTGAAAATTATCCAAACATATTTTTCAACCGTACCCACTTCATGTTTTGGTTTAAAATGTTTCTCTTATATGTTTCTCTTTAATACAAGTTTCACATAGTTGAAAATTATCTAAGTCTAGCTTAGGCATTCCTCTAATTAGACTCTTCCTAGATAATTTTTCAATAATTGAGATTCCTATATGGCCTAGTCGTCTATGCCATAAGTTCACATCTTAGTCATGTGATATTAAACACTTAATCCTAGCATCTAACATATTATTTAATGATCGTGTGTAAATATCACCATCTCTATTTCTTTTTAACACAATTTTGTCTTTTTCATTTGTTATGTCACAAGAAGTAGGAAGAAAAGAAATATGGTATCCATAATCAATAAGTTGTGAAATATTAAGTAAGTTGTAAGAAAGATTACATAAAAGCAACGCATTTCTTATTTGAAATGTGTTAGGGTCCCCAATTGTCTCTTTTCCAATAACCTTTCCTTTGTTGTTGTCACCGAATGTCACCTTTCTCCATTCTCTATCTCTTTTAGCTTGGTAAACAGCTTGGGGTTGCCTGTCATATGCTTTGAACACCCGCTATCTAAAAACCACTTGGTTTTTAGATTATTTGGCTTTATCTCCTTCTTATCTTCTTTACGATTTACCTACAAAGGAAACAAAGTTTTAAATACCCTTTATTTGAGTCCTTGCATGTTATGTGCAACATCCTTGTTTATGTAGCCTTTGGGTATCCAAACATGGATGAACTTTCTAGGCACATATTTAGTATTATAAGTTGAAGAATACAAAGGATTAACAAATATTTGACCATTCTGTTAAAATGATGATGTATGTTTATACGCGTTATATCTTGGTCTATATGCATTATAACTTGGTTGATTTTGATAGTGGGTATAAGACATATGGTTTTGAGTTTTAAACCGAACCTTATAAGTGTAATTATATGATATAGATGTGTTCATGTATGCCTTATGAAGAAATTTCCTATATCTAGGTTTATATGCATCATTTTGTATTGAATGTTGTTTATTTTGCCTAGTCACATTTGTATACATATAGGCATAATTTCTAGATGCAAAACTTCTCCTAGGTGTTTTTGTGCTTTTTGTTGCTTTATATGGTAGTTTAGAGCTAGACGAAACAAACTTAGTATTTTTACCTAGTTGTCATGCTTTTTGTCATATCCTAATCCTGTTTTATCGTTGCCATATTTATGTGATGATATTAATGTTTCTAACATGTTGGTGCTGGAATTGTTCTAACATTTTTTGTAAGCCTAGCTTAGATATTTTAAGTTGTGATATTTTATTTTCACAACTTTCTACCTTATTTTTTAACATGCTATTTTCGGTTCTTAAGGTTTGTTTATTATTTTTATATGATTCAATGTTAGTCCTTAATGAATCAAGAGTATTTGATGACTCTTGTTTAAAAGACTCTAATTGATTAGAAAGTTCTAAGTTGGTTGTCTTCAACTTGTCATTTTCTTCACTTAGTTTCTTTTTCTCTTTCGACAGCCTTTTATAATAAGCATGCATTTTCATGAATTCATCATACATTTCATCAAAAGTCATCTCATTATCGGAATCAAAATTGGAAGTAGATTGTTAAGAAACCGGGGTTTGAGCGATTTGAAAATGCATGATTTAAATGTTACGTGTTTATGAAATGCATGAATAAATTTTACTTGACATGCTTATGTGATAAATATGCTTTACATTCTTATATATATTGTTGTCGTACTAACGTGCTATGAAGCGTTAAATCTTATATCATATGGCAAGCATTTGTTGTCGTTATACTATTTTCAGGTGTCATGATAAATGAACTAAACTAGTTCATTAAGTGAAGTGCTTAAGAAGATGAACTAACTAGTTCATTAAATGAAGACATATTTGGAGAGAGCTATTTGGCAACAAAATTGAAATGGAAAGTCCTCTCTTCTCACATACACACACTCCACATATATATACATATATATATATATATATTATATCTATGTTTTTTTACGACACACTATATACTTTTATTCCAACATTCCACCGACTCGTCATACATATCATAAACATGCGTCGACATCACACTGCCATATACACGTTATATTTTTGAGTATATACAGGTCTCATATCATACATTACAAGCCATATTTCTATCAAAATTATAACTACATGTCGCGAGGCCATAAACTGAAACTTGTTGTATCGCATGACTACCGAACCTTCACCGACACGTCACGTACTTACTATATAAAGATGACCAGCCTATATACAATCAAACTACTCATAAAATTCGTTCCCCACATGTCAAAATCAGCCCCAAAGTCATACCATGTTTACACACATCAATCACCCACATTTTGGCTTGAATTGTGAAAAATTCAAACTTAAACTTTTTGTCACATGGGTCATTTCTAACCTCAGCCATTGGAGCTGGTTATACACTTTATTTTATGTATACTATGTGTGACATAACATATATTACATGTCTAAGAAGTTTGAGATTAATTAGAGAAAAATCGTGTAATCGACGAAAGTCGAAAATTTGGTTTTTTACACCTCTGCATACATAGGACGGTTTTGGTGTGTATGTAACATGTATCTAGACACTTTTTACACATCTAAGACATATTAGAGTATTCTAGAAAAATCAATTGAGGGTTGATTGCAATTTACCATGTGTGTGAAGATTACGCATTATTATTTGACAAAGTTTACCAAAAGTGAATTCAGCACATAGTGCAGGTATATTGACACGCCATTTCAACTCATTTGGAGCCTACATAGAGCTTGTTTGGGATTTTTATTGGTGGAGGATAAACCACATGTGATTGGTGACATTGAAGAGGGCAAGACACACATGGAAACATTTCAAAATCAAACAAGTGCTGAAATTTCAGAACATGTTATTGCTGGCCGATTTTTGGCATTGATTGTCTTCCAATTTTCTTCCGAAATTGTGGGACAATCACATCTTGATTGATTGGTAATTAACATACTTGATTTTGAGCATGTGTTTCAGATTTTTGATTGAATTTCCAGCTCATTTTGTGGAGTGCCAAGGTGGATAAACGATGACCAATTATGAAATAACAACTAGGCGAAGACAAGTCGTTCGTCCAATCATATTTCACCAAGTAAGAAAGGGTGTGTCACCATATTATACAAAGAAATCTTCCGAGGATATTCAAGACAAATTTTCAAGGAAGAATACAGTCCTAGAGGCGGCCACAGCATCTATAAAAGGAGGCAAGATGATTCAAGACAAAGCCAAGCCAAAGTTCATATTCTTTCAAGATCAATCAAGACTATTCTCTTCTTCTCTTCTTCTTTTCTCTTTCTCTTAGCCTCAAGCCTATCATACTTATCTTCCATATACTATATAGGCTTTGTTTATACCACCCATATACATTCATCTCTTGTACAAGGTTGATCAAGATGTGATCATACCTTCATTTGTTTGGTGGTGGTGTTCGTGTTGTTGTTTTTATTTGTTTGATTGTAAAAGGGTGGAGTTGGTGTTTAACTCCAGTCACCCTTGTGTCAAGGTGTTATTTTTATTAATAAATACCGAGGAAGGTGTCCTCGAAGACTGGAGTAGGTCGATTTGACCGAACCAGTATAAAAATCCTGGTGTTATTTACTTTCAGTTTCAGTTTTCTGTGTCGTATTTATACTCACGGTAAAAATAGCAAACGTTTTTCAAAAATCACAACTTTTACAGAAACATAGCCACGTGTCTTAACTTTAATTTGGGACAAGTTTCATCAAATTTGGATAATTATAAGTCACTCAAACGTTCATAGTTTTGAGACTAGTGCAGTCTGATTCTCAGATCTGCAAAGGTTGAGAACATCAATGTGGTTGACATACGTACCAAAAGAATTTTGAAAAACTACTTCAACCCATTAAAGTACACACCCTAAGGGTCATACCATAAAATTTTTAGATCATTTAGAGTTGTCAATTAATAGGAATAAATTTTGCATTTTAAAGAACAGTTTCGGGCAGATTGACGCAATCTGAGTAAAAATGTTTTTTCAAGGGGTTAGACTTTGAATTTTAATCTGAAAGTTTTGTGAAACATTCATAACATCTGGGAGAACTTCGTCACCAAATTTCACAATTTTTAGAAGTCTACAACCTGGTCATCTGATTAATCTAAATTAGGATCTGAAAAGAGAATCTGTTTTAAGAAATGAGTAATTGGGTTTAAAAAGTTTTAAAAACCAAATTTTAAGTACTCACTATTCAAACCCCCTTCTAGTGGTGCTATACAGGTCCTACATAGATGTTATCTCTTTCATAGACTTTGAGTACACTTCTTTATGAGAGATTGATGGCATGATGTATGATTTTAGATGAATACCTTGACTCTTAATCAAATGGATGCAAATGCTTCAAACCTTTGATTTGGGATGTGCAGGCTACAATAAACTCTTGCGTATAACCTTATCTTCTTAGAGTGGTGTTAAACCTTGCTTCTTAGAATAGTGTTGGCCTGGCTCTCATACCAATTGTTGAGCCATAACACTTGCAATAAACACCACTAGAGGCAGTGGTTAGGGAAAATTACACTACTACCCTTAAATTAAAAACCCCTTTGAAAACAAAATCTGAGAGCTACTTAGATTCAGTACCCATTTTTGAAAAATTCAAAAGTCAGTGTACACAACTTCAAAAACTATGAAATTTTTCAAGAATCAATTTCAATGTCTTGGCTAGAATTTGTCCAAAAATGAGATAAAAATAAGATTGTTTGACCCTTCAAACAAATAAAAAGATTCAGATGGTCAATCTGGACAGAATTGGACAGAATAGTGCTGAACTTTGCAGACGTGTTTCTCTATAATTACTTAGACAAAAAAGTTGATCTTTATGTCAAAACACCCCTTAAGATGTCTAAAGTTTCAAAAAGGCTTGACCGGAAACTATGCTTGATAAAATCAGAATTCAAGTTTCCTTGAAACTGGTCAGATTGTAGCCAGAATAGAGCAGTTATCTTTCAACGACTGAAAGACTAACTTTCTTTTGCTCAAATCAACTGATTCTTGTTGCAAATGAAATCCAACAGTCTGAAGTATAACTCTATCGAAAATCACGTATTTTGAAAATGTTTTGCCTTTTTTTCAAGAAGTGTGAATATGGGTGAAAAATGCAGTGAAAACGGGCAGAATGCAGAAAAGTAGAAGCAAGACAAGAACACCAAGAATTTATCCTGGTTCGGCCAATGTGACCTGCTACAGTCCCAAAGAACACCTTTCCTTGGATTTTCCTATGAAATGACACCAATACAACAAGAACCAAGCTTGATCCTTGGGTTATACATCAACCCTATTCAAGACTTGGCAAAGCACCTCTATGCAATTTTAGTTGCAACACTTCAAACACCTACTGGTATGTAGCCTTATAAAATTGGCTAATCAATCTCAAAAATTTGAAACAATAGGCGTATAGTGTAGCTAGACAACAACTATAAATGGAACACCTTAGCTACAGAAAGTATGAACAAGAATAAAAGAAGAGAATAGCAAGACAACAATCTTCAATTTTGCTTTTCATGTATGTTTCTTCTCTTCTTCACCTTGCCTCTTATTTATAGAGTGGGGCAACCCCTTGTTGATAAAAATACCAATGTGTCATCATCTTCATCATCAAGTCCTATGTGTCTTCAACTCAATGGATGGCCATCATAGAATCTTGTACACATGCCAACTTCAAGCAATATGGTTTGTCCACCTTTGCATCTTATCTTGACTGATTTTTTGTCTTGGAAAATGGCATGAAATTTCATCAATACTGAGGATAATATAAAATGACATATCCTCCAAGAATACCTCAACTCCTTTGAAACATAATAGTCCATGTGATGGCTGCAAAATTTGAACAAAATCAGCTCCCAAAAGCCTTTCCTAGCTGTTATTTTCAAATTGAGAATCCATGAGGCAACTTTTGCCAACTAGCTTGTATTTGGTTGGTCCAAGTGGTATAATCTTATACATTTGTCACAAAATAAATGGAACTCCTTCTCCACGTAATTAACCATGTTTTTTAGCCATTTATATATGCACAAACTCAGATTTGTTGAAGAGAAATAAGTAGACAAAGTCGACAAGAATTTGTCAACCAATAATTCAAAATTCTCACATTTTTCTCATTTGCAAGTTGTGGTGAATTTTGTACCAATAACACCCTTAGAATCTCTGCAAAATGATGAGTGAGAACCTCCAATAAAATATATAAAAATATCTCTAAGAATAAAATAGAATTTGACACCAAAACCCTTCACATATCTTGCTAATGTCGATAATATCACCAAATAAAGAATAGAATAGATAATCATCAAATGATCTTCAAGAAAACCGTAAATGAGCTCCATAATAGAGATAATATCAAACTCAAGTGCTGTATTTGAGTGAAATGACCAAATGCCCTTAGGGGTAAAATGACAAAAATACTCCTGCTTATAGGAAACTCCGAAAATGACCCCGATGGTCAGATATAGATATAATAACACCTTTGTAATGCTAAATTAGATATAATGAAGTCCTTGTGTGACTTTATCCATGTCATGTACCTATAGGAACTCAAAATGCCACTTTTGCCCTTTTTGGTAAGTTGTAGAAACTTCTAATGCATATTAGTCATAAGACATAATAATATTCATTAAAATCAAATAATAAAATCATAAAAATCATGTATGAAAGATTAAGAACATATTTTTGTATGAAAGATTAAGAACATATATGCAAATGAAAAAAACTATTTATCGCATTTTAGATAACATGAAGCGCTTTGTTAGGAGACTGAAGTAACACATAATTACTTCTTCATAGATTAAGCACTTTATGTAGCGTGTAATGTTACCACCAAAACTCTCTGTTCAGAATTTTCAAGGAATGAAATGCTTCATGTAGCGTGTCATGTTGCCACCAGAACTCTCTGTTCATAGTTTCCACAAGATGAAGCGCTTTACCAGAGAGAGTAAAGTCTCACGTTTTAAACGCATTTCAGATGAAGCGCTTTATGAAGCGCTCAATTTTCCATTTAAAGTTTCTGTTTAAACTTTCTAAAAGATGAAGCGCTTTATGAAGCATTCAATGTTGAATCTAAAGTTTCTGTTTAAACTTTCTGAAAGATGAAGCGCTTGATCAGGCACTTAAAGCCTGATGAAGCGCTTGATCAGGCATTTGAAGCCTGAAGAAAAGTTTTAACATATAATACTTGTGCAAATCATCAAAATCAAATCATACACCAAACATTCTCTCACATGTTTAATATATTTCAACTTTTTATCATCAGGGGTGACACTTTCTTAAGTATTCAACACTTAAAATCATAACTTTGAAAATTATCCAAACATATTTTTCAACACAGAAGATATGGATGATGATCGACAGACAAGATCCAAACCCAATAAAAGATCCTGAAGGCATTGGTACATACAACCGAAAAATTCAAGAACAACGATCGTTCCTATTGTTAACTACGGTTCACGATAAATTTGAAATGGCTAAGAGAGAATTTTCGAAAAAGGAGCCCATGACGCCAGTAGAAGAGGCGTATGGAGCGCCAAAAAGGGAGAAAGATTGAATGATGATTTTAAGGTCGCATCCTTCAGTCGAATATATGAGACATCATTTAAGGGTGGGGCTCAGCCTAGCCACTAAAACTTTAATGAGCCGAGGATTTAAATCAAAGGGATGTTTGGCTTGTTTCACACGACAGTACACTTCACAAGGAACATCACAATCTTTATTTAAAGGTAAAATTGTATTACATATCATGCGCAACACACTACTAGAAGGATGTCTTAGATGGTTATGCCACAAGACTGCATCCGTCGCCACCTCAAGAGCATAGGTCCGAATGTTGGGAGACATCCGCAGCAAGTATAGCCTACCAGTCTTCTCACCCACTCCAATTCGAGTCCTGGTACTCTGGTCCTGTATCACACGATCATCATTAGTAAACACAGCAATATGATTACCACTATGCAACAATTGAGACACTGACAACAAGTTGCAAATCAAGTGCGGTACAAAAAGCACTTTGTCAAGAATAAGTTTGTCATTGAGGCATACTGTCCCTTGCTAGAATGATTGTGTTTTAGTCCCATTAGGCAACCGAACAGTGTATGGCATCATAGGTACATAATTATGCAAGAGACTTAAATTACATGTCATATGATGGGGGGGCTCCAGAGTCGATAATCTAAGAAGAGTCAGGACACTTACCACTTAAACATTCAGTCGGTGTGTGTTTGCAAGCATTGAGTGCTTGAAGCACCACGCTCAAGTCATCTTCAGATAAACCGGCCAAGGATTCCACAGCATCGGCATTTGTGCTAGGGTTCTTTGCATGGACAGATGCCATGTGGGCTGTGGCGCTCGTGTGCTTGGACAAGAGGCGGTCCCTGCCACCGGTCCTTTGGGACGGGGGGGTTCCTTCAAGCGATCACACCACCATTCTGGATAACCCACAATTTGAATACATGCACTTACCTCATGTCGCTTACGTTGACAATGTGACCGCACCACCATGGCTATAGCAACCCGTCGATCTCCCCTTTGCTCTCGCCGGTCTCCGCCTTGTTTTGCCATCAGTGCCATAGCAAACCTAGCGGGTTCACGTTGTTCATCTAGCAATGCAACAGTGCCGATACTCTCCTCTTAAACCACTATGTGATAGACACAGTTCAAGGTTGAAAGATGCTCATGGTTGAGGATAGAGGAACATACCACTTTTTATGTAGAGTCGTCAAGACCTATAAGAAACTGATGGACCTTGTACATCTCCTTGCGTCGGGCAAGGATTTTCTGTAACTCATATGTGCACCCAGTACATGAGCACATTAGGAAGTCTTCATAATCCTTCAACTCATCCCAGAGTTTCTTTAATTTGTCATAGTAGACCATAACGGAGTCACCGTTTTATTGACAATTCACGAGTGCCTTCTTCGACTGTTGCACTCGAGGAGCTTTCATGACAACAAAACGCTGCTTTATCTTGTCCCACAAATCCTTAGCTTCCTCTGCATAAGAAATGATGGAACGCAGGCTAGATTCGATAGTGTTCAAAATCCAAGCTACGATCATCGAGTTGATTGGCTTCCAATCCACCAAGTCTAGGGAGCCAACATCAGGTCGTTCGATGGTGCCGTCCAGAAAGCCGAACTTCTACCAAGCAAGAAGAGAGCCTCGGATCGATGAGCACATTCTTTATAATTCGATCTCGTTGATTGGACGGAAATGATAAGCAATCCAGCATGATCTCTAGAGTTAAGGTCATATGGTAACATAATTTTCATCATTTTTGAATAGAGTGGTAGAGAGGTATGTGAGGTTTCAGCTGCCATGGCTTATACTGGTGCCGAAGGATTGAATACTGTGGGTTAAGCAGATGACAGAGATGGAGAAGATGTGATGCACAATGGCTCTGATATCATGTAAAGAAATATTTGACAATCGAAATCTGCTTTTCTTTCATTCAATCACAAAATTTATAGGTTTACAAATTGACATGCGTTGCTAAGATTGCCTAAAGTATGGCTAATGTCTATCCATTATGCTAACGTCTATTAATTAGGATATAGACATATCTACCATTTATTGACATAATCAAATTACATATAAAAAGAAACATTTTGTGATAAAATGAAATCTTCCAAGATATGATCTTCTAAGATCGCGTTAACAATATGCACTGCATGCTCATGTACAATTGAGTTGTTTAGTACAATGATTGAATTAATGCAATATTTTCCTTAATTTCACTAAAGCTGAATTAACCAAAAACTCACCTCATGTTATTGTTGTCTTATCTACTTGAACTTAATTTTAGAACATGTCGTTTTCAAGAAAAGTGAAACATGAGCTTTTTAAGAAACGTTTGTCCAGCTCATGAATGAATGATTTTATTATTCAGAAATCACTTCCGCTACTCACATGACTAATTTATCCTGGAGGTGTTCATATAACTTTTTCTTTTTTTGGTTTTCTTTTCTTGAGAATGCAACTTATGCAATTCTTGAATGGTGTCTGTTTTTGGAGAACAAAATGGACAGGTATTATTCAATATTCCATAGCATAATTTTATGGCGAAGTGACTTTCTATGTCGTATTAATGCAACATCGAAAATGGAAGGTATACTAGAGTATCATAACATGACCACCATAACATAAGTTTAAGAGTTCCAGAAGCTAAAATGGTATGTGTTATTAACTTAGAGCTGTTACATTATATTTGCTACCTTTTTTCCTTGTTCTTTTCAAATTTCATATTCAATCATTAATTTCCTTTTTTTTTAAAAAAAAGGTTAATGCACTAATTTTTAGTACCAAAAATGGTGACTGGAAGGGTAATGCAAGAATGTCATATATTCTTCAAAGAACAAAGGTCGTACATCGATACTGGTATAGCAATTACTTATCTTAAACATGAGTATGTTGTACTGAATCGTAGAAATAAAAAGTTTCGGTACCCCAATCTGATGAAATTTGGAAGTTGAACAGTGAACTTTTATATATATATATATATATATATATATATATATATATATATATATATATATATATATATATATATATATATATATATATGTGTGTGTGTGTGTGTGTGTGTGTGTTTGTGTATATATATGTATGTATGTGTGTGTATGTATATATATTTGGTAATGCTATGCATTTATGAATTAACTAATGCCTCCAAAATTTGTTCTTTTAGGAACTTCATATGTGCTAAGTGACTATAGAATATTTTGGACATTAACTGACTAACATTTTCATGTGTAATGATAAACACCACCATTATATTAAGTGCTTATCATTTTAGATGAATATTACTCATTGATAAACCATTGTTTAACAAACAAGACGAACATAAATGTGTCAGTGCCCCCAAAAACAAAGACAACAAGAGAGAACGGCCATATGGGCCGTTAAACAGAAGACATAACATTTTGTCTTTCCAGGAAGGCAAACTCTAAAATCTAAGCATATAAGGAAAGCAAATAAAAGGATTAATAATCTGTTTCAAATATCATCTGTCCCACTTTCTGAAAATAATAGGCTTCACTCGAGCATATTTAAGCTGTCTTTTGAAACTTGGACTAGAGTGCCTGGTCAAACCTCAGCGAGACATCTAGTTTTTTGAAACTTGGACTAGACCAGACTCAGCGAGACATCTGATCCGAGTTACATTACAAAACTGGCTGTGGTATGACTAGGCCAACACTCAAAATCGGTCTGAGCTTGGACCGGGTTTTTATAGGCCGGTTGAATTAGACTCAATCTAATTTTAATATGATTTAACGGATTCGGCAGGTGCGGGTTTAGAACCCGCTTTCAAGACGGTGTTCGTTCACTAACAAAAACAATTTTAGTACATTAGAAGTACTTCTAGAAAAGGATGTTTTGAGTGACTTTAAAATTAAAAAACATAAAATGATTTAAATTATGGAATATATGTATAAATGTGTACACACACTGATAAACCAGAAATAATCGTCTGTTAATCAACAACAGTCAACGGCAAAGATCCGGATTCATCACATATATATATATATATATATAAAGGAGCTCGGGTCTCCATATTTTATTTAAGAAAAAACCCTCACTTATGGCGGAGGAATACCTCTAATACAAATAAAGTCATAGCAAAGCCGAATGTAACTACTGAGTGGTCGGAAAATACAGCTCCATAATACGCGATGTGTGCAGGGAGAATGTTCAAATGTGGTATGATATGTAGGACATGTAGGACCTGCAAGGCACTACTAGAAAGGGGGTTGAATAGTGGGTGCGGAAAATTTGGTTTTTAAAAATGTTTTGATCCAAAAACCCAACTTCTGAAAACAGTTTCTGTTTTCAGGCCCTGTTTTGCAATGTTTAAAAAACTAGGTTACATACCTTCAAAAATTCTAAAATTTGGATAGATTATAGTCTCAGATGTTTTGAGTATCTTCTAAAACTTTCAGATCAAAATTCAACCTTTAACCATTTGAAAAATCATTTGTGGTCAGATTGCGCAAATCTGCCAGAAACGGTAGTCTGATTTAAAAAAATTATTTCGATTAAACCGTGGCTCCAAATGGTCTGAAAATTTAATGACCAGCCCCTAACTATATTTATTTAAATGTTTTGAAACATTTTTGAAAAATTCCTTTGGGAAGTATGTCAAATACGTTCAAGTTATCAACCTTTGCAAGTCTGAAATTCAGATTGCACTAGTCTCAGAACTATTAACGTTTGAATGACTTATACTTGTCCAAAAGGGTTGAAACTTGCGCCAAATGAAACTTAGAAGATGTGGCTATGTTTATGCAAAATTTTATGATTTTTGAAATTCGTTTACTATTTTTAAGATTGCGATGAAATAGATGCAAAGTGCAGGAAACTGAAATTAATGTGCAGAAAAGTAAAGAACACAAGGAATTTTATACTGATTCGGTTAAATCAACCTACTCTAGTCTTTGAGGACACCTTCCTTGGTTATCACTAAACAAAATAACACCTTAAAACACAGGGTTGATGGAGTTATACACCAACTCCAACCCTTTACAAAAAAAGCAAGCAATCACAATGATCACGAACACCACCACCGATCGGGTGAAGGTTTGATCACACCTTGATCAACCTTTTACAACAATAGGGCATGTATGGTGGTATGAATGAAGCCTATACAATATATTTGAATATAGATACAATAGGCTTTTGGAGAGAAAGGGAAGAAAGAAATGTAGAAGAAGAGAGTAGAGAGACTTTTTGCACTTTAGAACTTGTGAGACTTGTCTTGCATTTTTGTTTGCTCTTCGCTTCTTTTTATTGTGCTTTGGCCGTCAAATCTAGGGCCTTTTTTCATCTTGGAAATTCTCTTTTAAGTCCTTGGAAGAATGCCTTGTATAGATGTGACATCAACTTGCTTACTTGGCAACACTTGATTGGATGATTGTCTTTGTTACAACCCGGGAATTCGTTATGTCGTAACAACTTCCAATACCGTAAATATAATTTCGTAGGTGTACGATTCATAAAATTAGACTTATATTACCAAATACGTTAGCAAATATATTGCAACCATTTGAGTATATGTAATAAAAACCCAATTAAATTAGTTAGTAACAACTTAAACTATTAGGATAAATTAAATCCAAAAGAAATACATGATACAACAATTTTATACTACATTAAATAAAAGGAAAACAAATATACACACATAAAATAAGAGAAAAGAAAAGGAAAAAGTAAAGGCAAGACAACTTGTCTTGATATTTATTAAATTACATAAAATAAGAGCATGCCTAAGAATCTTACCCTACCTACCTATCCCTTCAACCCATACTTGTCAAAAGTTTGTTCCCCACCCCATCCCTCCACCAACATGGCCGGCCACCTCCCCATAGAAAGTAGAAAAATTATTTCTTCTTTAACCCCTCAAATAATACATCTTCAACCAACCAATTTCATACCATCTCCAAGAAAAACCCAAAAAAACACTCCAACACCCTCCTTCTTCCCTAATAGGCCGAAAGTTTACACTCCACAAGGAGAAGATTTTCTTCTCCTTTCTTCATACCAACATCACTCAAATCAAGTATCATGAACACTCAATCAACTAAGAAAGATTCAAGAAGGTTGTAGCATCTAGAATCAAAAACAATCAAGGTAAGAACTTTATGAAGTTTAAGTTTGATTCTTCTATATACTTAGTTTCATAAGTTGCTCACTAACCCTCCTTTTAAACCCTAAAAACCATGTATACCTAGGAGGAAGGAAGAAGAACTCTCTTCCAAACCAATTGAAGGAAACATCTTCTAAGTGTAAGAAAGGTGAACCAAGACAAGTACTCTTCCTAGATCCTTCATGGATTTCAAATTCAATACTTATGTTTATATCAAAAATGGGATCATCATGTAGTATGTTCAAATTTTGTCTTAAGAGTAAGCAAGATCCATTATTGTAAGTGTTATAAGTATACAAATATATATACCTATAAAAGGCTATATATATATATAATTGAAACATGTATATACATACGGTGAGGAATATATATATATATATATGGAGATATATACGGTTATACATATATATATATATATATATATATATATACAAATAAACTTTGAACAATGATATGAAATGAAGAACCTTAAGAAAGATGTACAAAATTCAACTCTTGTTGTTTGATTATGTTTTCTTTTATGATGATCATCATGTTTGTATTTTTATGTATTTTAGTGTTCATATGTTTCAAGATCATGTCTTTAACATGTTTATGTATGCATCATAAGCATGACTTATATATATGGTCTAAATGGTTGCTTGATGATCATCATCTTCACATATACATCACCCATACACGGCCAAGTAGCCTATTTTAGTACTTCATTTGAGTTTCATCATAACCATTTCTAAGATGTGTATTAGATGATGAATGTGGCTCAAGAAGTACACTCTTTATGTTATTCATCATGTTTATGATTATGTATTTTTCCTAGTGTTAAAATTTTAAGATTTAGTAAAAGAAAGAAAAGAAATATGTATATGTTACTTATGAGAACTTACAACTTACAACATATGCATAAAAGGAAGAAAAATGAGATATAAATATGTATAAGACATGGCCTAACTTTCGGCCTTATAGGGTGTTTTGTAAAATGAGATGTGACATGTTAAATAAGTATATATGGATATAATTATACATATATATATACATTGCTTAAGGTAATAAAAGTATAAAATACCTTATATAGTATATATACACACACATATAAGTGTATTACCATGAAATATATACATATATATATTACATATATATTCGGCCTAAGGCCATTTAAGAAACCAAAAATGTTTCTTGAGTTAAATGCTATGGATACTTATATGTAAATTATGTGATAATGAATAAAGTATGGTATAACTGTAGGTAGTTGTACGTGAAGAATTAAAGGATTTAGGAATTAAAAGTCAATTTCCTTAAGTGCTGGAATATGAGTTGTATTTAGAGAATACAAATTAAGAAAGTGGTGTTGGATGAAAAATGAAGAAAAGTGGGCTGTTTTAGCCTCATGGCCGAATGGCCTTTTGATGGTCAAAGTGTGAATCTCTTTATGATATGTAGGATGAAAATAAGTAAGTGATGTTATAAGATGTAGTTTATCATAACACCTCATACGAACAAGTCTCATGCTGCACGAAGATAAAGTTTGAAAGTTGTTTTACGCATATCATGTTTTAAAAGTTCATATGCATGTGAATGATAAACGCGAGACGATCGATTTCATTGACACGCGATATGTTATGTTATGTTCATGATTATGACTATGTTATGTTCGCCGGCGTGACATCGGTATCGGGGTGATAGATGTCAGGGGCATATGATTACGTATATGGCCGAGTGTAACACCGTGTCTGGGACACGAGATCTCCGTCATAGCGCGTCACCATTAGTACATATACATATGTTTATGATGTTTTATGTCGTATATGTACTACATGGGAAATCGATCGGTAGGTCGTGTGTTATTATTCTTATGAAAAGTGCTATAGTCAATGATGAAAATGTTATGTCTTCATGTTATGAAAATGTCATGTTATGCAAGTTATGAATATGTCATTTTACTCAAGTTATGAAAATCATGTCAATTTATGAAATTTCATGTTTATGAAAAGTCATGTTTACGAAAAGCCATTTTATGAACAGTCACGTTTTATGCATCATGTCATGATCATGCCCTTAGGTGGTGATTAGTATATTTGTACAATCATGATGCCTTAAGATGATTAAGGAAGATTACGTTCATAGAGGTGATGATTGTAAGTTATGACCTTAGTATAAGATGGATTAGTGTTCAAGCATGGAAGGTAGGCTAAGGATATGCTGAGGAAGAATGATATGACCCATAAGGTATGATGCAAAATCTTAGGTTCTGTTTATTCCTTATATATAATGCTGTCATTTGTAAATGAAGAAGTAATTATATATATTGTTACTTTATTACTACTTGTTTCCCCATGTATGATCCACATGAAGTATCTATAAAGAATACTTGCTGAGCGATTAAAAGTTGGTGGTTATCGCTCATACTTGCCTCTTAATATTTCAGAGAACAGGGACCCTGATGCCGTGTTCATTGAGGAGGAACCCCAGATAGAGTATCCGTGAGCAAAGATGTAGGCTGAAGCTATGTACCTGTTGTGTGTGAGCTTTATTTATTGTGATGTAATAAAATTATCGTGAGAAGCTGTATTTGTGGATGTGTGGATTTGAACGGTTTGTAATAATATTATGCATGTCGTGAGCTTATTTTAAGATGCTTCCGCTATATCGATTACAATTCATGTTGACATGCACATGTATGGTATCGACGCCTTGTACTCTATGGAGTAGAGTATGGCGGGTGCACTGAGCCAGAACTCTGGTTTCGGGCGGGGCGCTACAGTTGGTATCAGAGCCAAGGCTCTAGATCCACGGCGGGAATAGTAAAGTAAGCACTTAGAAGTTAAGTGATGATCCTAGAACTTAAATTATGATCTTAGACCAAGAGTGATATCCTAGATTAGAATCCTTAGAATATTTAGGGATAGCTAAATAACATTTAAAAGTTTTGTTGAATTATTAAGTCCCCAATAAAAAAAATTAAAATTCTGAACTAATCAGGAAGACAAATTGATCTCTTTTGTAAATGATTACTAATGATACTATCTTCAATAGGATGTCTCCACGACCTAGAGGTAGACCGCGCGCTGACAGACCTGCACAGTTACCCCCTCCTCCACCACCACAGATACCCCCGCAGACAGGACCGGTTCCACTTTACACTGAGCGGGTGCCTCCACCCCCACAGCAGCAGGGTCAGGGAGATTTTCAGCAGGCTGTTCTGCAAGCTCTGGTGCAGATAGGACAGACGGTAGGTAACAACGGCCACCAGAATCATGCTACACCTCCACCGCCACCGCCACCACCTCCACCACAGCATGGTACTCGTTTCTTTTACGGGGAAATGAAGAAGGCCCGCATTCCTAACTTTGAAGGTGGATCTGACCCTGACATAGCCGAGAAATGGCTAAAAGAAGTACAGAACAATTTTGAACTGATTCAAATACCGGAAGAGATAAAAGCCCAGGTTATCAAACCTTTTCTGACGGGTGAGGCCGATGAATGGTGGACCACTAATTTGCAGCATTTGCCAGCTCCAGTTACTTGGGAGCGCTTTCTGAGAGAGTTCCGCAAATTCTATATCCCACCATCAGTTACCTTACAGAAGATAGGGATGTTTGAGTCTTTGGTCCAGACGTCTGGTATGACAGTAGCAGACTATGCTAACCGATTTACTGCATTGGGAAGATATGTTCCAGCGGTTATGGGGGATGAACAACTGAAGATGATCAAGTTTGAGAGAGGACTGAACCCACGCATTCGCACATGGATTGTGAATGCCAACCCAAGAGATTTTGGTGAATTACTGGATGCTTGCTATCGGGTAGAGAGGGACATCATTAGGCGTGACGCTGATACCCGGGGCAAGAGGCCCCAAGAGTTTGGAGATGGTCAGTTTGGTAAAGGGGCTAAGACTGTTAGAGGAGATGATGGACGTACACGTCAGCAGAATTATCAGTAGCAACCTCAGCCGCAACGTCCACCACAGGCGAATCCGATTCCGAGATGCCCTAAGTGCCAGAAACCGCATACAGGAACATGTTTGCTGAAGATTGGAGCTTGCTTTAACTGTGGTAAGATTGGCCACATGATCAAAGACTGTCCTGAGCCCAGGAAGGGACCTCTGAGGATCGTACCTCAGCAGAGAGATGGTCCAAGGGCCAATGCCAGAGTACATGTGATGACAGATGAGGAGGTTCTGGATGCCCCAGACGTTATGACATGTATAATTCATTTTGAAAAGTTTATGATATTATCTGCTTGCTTCGGGATTGCATATTTGAATTATGAATTTCCTCAGGTGTTATATTAACAAAAAACATACCTGCCAACGTATTATTTGATAGTGGTGCAAGCCATTCCTTTGTATCGAAAAGGTTTGCTAAGAACCTTGATAGTTGTCCGACTAGGCTGGATACGCCTTATCGCGTTCAAGCAGCTGGTGATCAAGTGATCATTTCACATCATATATATAAGAATTGCGAGATAGAAATGGGAGGACAGAAGTTCGAAGTTACCTTAATTCCTATACAGATTGGGGATTTCGACCTTATTCTAAGCATGGATTGGTTGTTCAAACACCATGCCTACATTGATTGTCGTGGTAAGCGTGTGATGATTAAGGATCCAATGCGAGAAGAAGTGATTTATCAAGGGAACTCCAAGATGAAAAAGATACCACAGAATATTTATCTGACAGCAGCAAAAGCATTTCGATCACTGAAGAAGGGTAGCGAAGGATTCCTTGTGTATGCTCTTGGCAAGGATTCCGAGACCCCATCAATTGACAGTATTCCAGTAGTCAAGGAGTTCACAGATGTATTTCCAGATGATCTACCCGGTTTGCCTCCGGACAGGGAGATTGAATTTGAGATTAATGTCGTTCCAGGAGCTGAACCAATCTCAAAGGCACCGTATAGAATGGCCCCAGCCGAATTAAAGGAATTGAAATCACAGTTGCAAGAATTGATAGATAAGAAGTTTATACGGCCAAGTGTATCACCATGGGGAGCTCCAGTAATGTTCGTTAAGAAGAAAGATGGCAGCATGCGACTCTGCATCGATTATCGAGAGCTGAATAAGATCACTATCAAAAATAGATATCCACTGCCTCGAATCGACGATTTGTTCGATCAATTAAGGGTAAGTAATTTAAATAATTACATAACAAATATATAACTATTATAAATATCAATATAATTTTTCGTACAGGGTGCTAAAGTGTTCGGCAAGATTGACCTTCGCTCTGGTTACCATCAATTGAAGATCAAGTCGGAAGATATCGCTAAGACTGCTTTTCGTACAAGATATGGACATTATGAGTTCTTAGTGATGCCATTTGGATTGACCAACGCACCCGCGGCATTCATGGATTTGATGAACACAGTATTTCGGGATCAGTTAGATAAGTTCGTGGTGGTATTTATTGATGATATTCTAATATACTCACCGGATGAAGAGACCCATGCAGAGCATCTAAGAATAACACTGAATGTATTAAAAAAGAAGCAGTTATATGCTAAACTCAGCAAGTGCGAATTTTGGCTCCATAGTGTTGCATTTTTGGGTCATGTTGTGTCTAAGGATGGTATCTCAGTAGACCCGAAAAAGATTGAGGCTATTACAGAATGGCCGAGGCCAACAAATGTGACTGAGGTCAGGAGTTTCTTAGGACTTGCAGGTTATTATCGGAAGTTTGTTGAGGGATTCTCAAAAATTGCAGTTCCATTAACTCGATTGACGCAGAAAAAAACGCGATATGATTGGACTTCTGATTGCGAATAGAGCTTCACCGAACTTAAGAAGAAATTGACATCAGCACCGGTATTAGCACAACCAATTTCAGGAGAGGGATTCGTGGTATATAGCGACGCTTCGAAGAATGGACTAGGTTGTGTATTAATGCAGAAAGAACGAGTAATCGCATATGCGTCAAGACAGTTGAAACCCTATGAACAGAATTATCCTACTCATGATCTGGAATTAGCGGCAGTTGTATTTGCGCTTAAGATATAGAGACATTATTTATATGGAGAGAGATGCGAAATCTACACGGATCACAAAAGCTTGAAATATCTTTTCACCCAAAAAGAACTAAACATGAGGCAGCGAAGATGGTTGGAGTTGATGAAAGACTATGATCTCGCTATCCATTATCATCCGGGTAAGGCGAATAAAGTGGCAGATGCATTGAGTATGAAGTCAAGTCATGCTAGGCAGACGCCTCTAGAGAGAGAGATAGCCGAGTTTGGATTGGATGTGGTTGACTCAACTGCAAATATTCTGGCTAAATTAATGATCACTCCCACTTTAATTGATAGGATTAAAGAGGCGCAAAAGAATGATTCTGAGTTAATAATCATTGTCAAGCAGTTTGAAGAACGACCGGTGAAGGATTTTCAGTTGCATAATGATGGCAGCCTTTGGTTCAAAGAGAGATTGTGTGTGCCAAACATTGATGGAATTAAAAGAGAGATCATGACGGAAGCTCACAACTCACGGTTATCTATACATCCGGGAGCAACAAAGATGTACCAGGATCTTAAAAGAAATTATTGGTGGAACGGCATGAAGCGTCACATTGCGGAGTTTGTGGAGAGATGTCATACTTGTCAACAAGTTAAAGCAGTACATCAGAGGCCGGCGGGACTATTACAGCCATTAGAGATTCCGGAGTGGAAATGGGAGCATATTACGATGGATTTTGTTACCGGACTTCCTAAGACTCGCAATGGTAATGATGCGATTTGGGTAATCGTGGATCGTCTCACTAAATCGGCACATTTCTTATCCATGTCAATCCAGACATCCATAGAAAAGCTGGTGAGTATGTATATGAATGAGATAGTTAGCCTACATGGAACACCTGTCAGTATCGTGTGCGATAGAGATCCACGTTTTACTTCGCGATTCTGGAGATCTTACCAAAATGCCATGGGTACCGAACTCTGGATGAGTACAGCATTTCATCCGCAGACCGATGGACAGTTAGAACGTACCATACAAACATTGGAAGATATGTTACGCGCTTGCACTTTGGATTTCAAGGTTAGCTGGGACGAATCAGTGAAGTTAATTGAGTTCTCTTACAATAACAGCTATCACAGTTCTATTGGTATGGCACCCTTTGAAGCATTGTATGGAAGAAAGTGTCGATCTCCATTATATTGGGATGAAGTTGGCGAGAGAACTATTATGGGCCCGGAACTGGTGGAACAGACTCTGGAAAAGATCAAGGTGATACGTGATAGATTGAAAGCTGCTCAAGACCGTAGCAAAAGCTAGGCGGATACAAAAAGACGACCGATTGAGTTTGATGTAGGCGAGAAAGTATATTTACGGGTTTCACCGACCAAGGGCGTGAGTAGATTTGGGATTAAAGGGAAACTGAGCCCTAGATTTATTGGCCCTTATGAGATACTAGAGAAAGTTGGAGCTGTGGCATACCGGTTGGCCTTACCTCCTACATTATCCCAAGTACATAATGTGTTTCACGTATCTCAGTTACGGCGATATGTACACGATCCGGATCATATACTGGGGCAGCAACCCGTAACTATTAAAGATGACGTTACGTATGAAGAAGTTCCCATACGGATCGTGGACCGTAAGGAGCAAGTGTTGAGGAGACGGACAATTCCATTTGTGAAAGTACAATGGAGTAATCATACTGAGCGGGAAGCGACTTGGGAACCAGAGCAGCAAATGCAGAGGCAATATCCCCAATTTTTCGTATAAGGTACGTAAGTTTCGAAGACGAAACATTTTATAAGGGGGGAGAATGTTACAACCCGGGAATTTGTTATGTCGTAACAACTTCCAATACCGTAAATATAATTTCGTAGGTGTACGATTCATAAAACTAGACTTATATTACCAAATACGTTAGCAAATATATTACAACCATTTGAGTATATGCAATAAAAACCCAATTAAATTAGTTAGTAACAACTTAAACTATTAGGATAAATTAAATCCAAAAGAAATACATGATACAACAATTTTATACTACATTAAATAAAAGAAAAACAAATATACACACATAAAATAAGAGAAAAGAAAAGGAAAAAGTAAAGGCAAGACAACTTGTCTTGATATTTATTAAATTACATAAAATAAGAGCATGCCTAAGAATCTTACCCTACCTACCCATCCCTTCAACCCATACTTGTCAAAAGTTTGTCCCCCACCCCATCCCTCCACCAACATGGTCGGCCACCTCCCCATAGAAAGTAGAAAAATTATTTCTTCTTTAACCCCTCAAATAATACATCTTCAACCAACCAATTTCATACCATCTCCAAGAAAAACCCAAAAAAACACTCCAACACCCTCCTTCTTCCCTAATAGGCCAAAAGTTTACACTCCACAAGGAGAAGATTTTCTTCTCCTTTCTTCATACCAACATCACTCAAATCAAGTATCATGAACACTCAATCAACTAAGAAAGATTCAAGAAGGTTGTAGCATCTAGAATCAAAAACAATCAAGGTAAGAACTTTATGAAGTTTAAGTTTGATTCTTCTATATACTTAAATTCATAAGTTGCTCACTAACCCTCCTATTAAACCCTAAAAACCATGTATACCTAGGAGGAAGGAAGAAGAACTCTCTTCCAAACCAATTGAAGGAAACATCTTCTAAGTGTAAGAAAGGTGAACCAAGGCAAGTACTCTTCCTAGATCCTTCATGGATTTCAAATTCAATACTTATGTTTATATCAAAAATGGGATCATCATGTAGTATGTTCAAATTTTGTCTTAAGAGTAAGCAAGATCCATTATTGTAAGTGTTATAAGTATACAAATATATATACCTATAAAAGGCTATATATATATATATATAATTGAAACATGTATATACATACGGTGAGGAATATATATATATATATATATATATATATATATATATATATATGGAGATATATACGGTTATACACATATATATATATATATACAAATAAACTTTGAACAATGATATGAAATGAAGAACCTTAAGAAAGATGTACAAAGAATTCAACTCTTGTTGTTTGATTATGTTTTCTTTTATGATGATCATCATGTTTGTATTTTTATGTATTTTAGTGTTCATATGTTTCAAGATCATGTCTTTAACATGTTTATGTATGCATCATAAGCATGACTTATATATATGGTCTAAATGGTTGCTTGATGATCATCATCTTCACATATACATCACCCATACACGGCCAAGTAGCCTATTTTAGTACTTCATTTGAGTTTCATCATAACCATTTCTAAGATGTGTATTAGATGATGAATGTGGCTCAAGAAGTACACTCTTTATGTTATTCATCATGTTTATGATTATGTATTTTTCCTAGTGTTAAAATTTTAAGATTTAGTAAAAGAAAGAAAAGAAATATGTATATGTTACTTATGAGAACTTACAACTTACAACATATGCATAAAAGGAAGAAAAATGAGATATAAATATGTATAAGACATGGCCTAACTTTCGGCCTTATAGGGTGTTTTGTAAAATGAGATGTGACATGTTAAATAAGTATATATGGATATAATTATGCATATATATATATGCATTGCTTAAGGTAATAAAAGTATAAAATACCTTATATAGTATATATACACACACATATAAGTGTATTACCATGAACTATATACATATATATA
>AP025054.1:10504172-10580812 GCA_036186865.1 Eustoma russellianum | reverse complement strand
TATATTCGGCCTAAGGCCATTTAAGAAACCAAAAATGTTTCTTGAGTTAAATGCTATGGATACTTATATGTAAATTATGTGATAATGAATAAAGTATGGTATAAGTGTAGGTAGTTGTACGTGAAGAATTAAAAGATTTAGGAATTAAAAGTCAATTTCCTTAAGTGCTGGA
Source organism: Eustoma russellianum (assembly GCA_036186865.1). Taxonomy (NCBI): domain Eukaryota; kingdom Viridiplantae; phylum Streptophyta; class Magnoliopsida; order Gentianales; family Gentianaceae; genus Eustoma; species Eustoma russellianum. The sequence continues at coordinate 10,580,640 of AP025054.1, read as the reverse complement.
ATATGAGTTGTATTTAGAGAATACAAATTAAGAAAGTGGTGTTGGATGAAAAATGAAGAAAAGTGGGCTGGTTTAGCCTCATGGCCGAATGGCCTTTTGATGGTCAAATTGTGAATCTCTTTATGATATGTAGGATGAAAATAAGTAAGTGATGTTGTAAGATGTAGTTTACCATAACACCTCATACGAACAAGTCTCATGCTGCACGAAGATAAAGTTTGAAAGTTGTTTTACGCATATCATGTTTTAAAAGTTCATATGCATGTGAATAATAAACGCGAGACGATCGATTTCATTGACACACGATATGTTATGTTATGTTCATGATTATGACTATGTTATGTTCGCCGGCGTGACATCGGTATCGGGGTGATAGATGTCAGGGGCATATGATTACGTATATGGCCGAGTGTAACACCGGGTCTGGGACACGGGATCTCCGTCATAGCGCGTCACCGTTAGTACATATACATATGTTTATGATGTTTTATGTCGTATATGTACTACATGGGAAATCGATCGGTAGGTCGTGTGTTATTATTCTTATGAAAAGTGCTATAGCCAATGATGAAAATGTTATGTCTTCATGTTATGAAAATGTCATGTTATGCAAGTTATGAATATGTCATTTTACTCAAGTTATGAAAATCATGTCAATTTATGAAATTTCATGTTTATGAAAAGCCATGTTTACGAAAAGCCATTTTATGAAAAGTCACGTTTTATGCATCATGTCATGATCATGCCCTTAGGTAGTGATTAGTATATTTGTACAATCATGATGCCTTAAGATGATTAAAGAAGAATACGTTCATAGAGGTGATGATTGTAAGTTATGACCTTAGTATAAGATGGATTAGTGTTCAAGCATGGAAGGTAGGCTAAGGATATGCTGAGGAAGAATGATATGACCCATAAGGTATGATGCAAAATCTTAGGTTCTGTTTATTCCTTATATATAATGCTGTCATTTGTAAATGAAGATGTAATTATATATATTGTTACTTTATTACTACTTGTTTTCCCATGTATGATCCACATGAAGTATCTATAAAGAATACTTGATGAGCGATTAAAAGTTGGTGGTTATCGCTCATACTTGCCTCTTAATATTTCAGAGAACAGGGACCCTGATGCCGTGTTCATTGAGGAGGAACCCCAGATAGAGTATCCGTGAGCAAAGATGTAGGCTGAAGCTATGTACCTGTTGTGTGTGAGCTTTATTTATTGTGATGTATTAAAATTATCGTGAGAAGCTGTATTTGTGGATGTGTGGATTTGAACGGTTTGTAATAATATTATGCATGTCATGAGCTTATTTTAAGATGCTTCCAATATATCGATTACAATTCATGTTGACATGCACATGTATGGTATCGACGCCTTGTACTCTATGGAGTAGAGTATGGCGGGTGCACTGAGCCGGAACTCTGGTTTCGGGCGGGGCGCTACAGTCTTGGCCTTGCTTACTTGGAACTCCTTGATTGGATGAGATTTGTCATCACTTAATGATTGTACAAATCTGAGAATTACATTTAAAACATGTGCCAAATTAGTAGTAAAATCTTGCCAAATATCATATAATCAATCCCACATAATTTGCAAAATAAATTGTCTTCATTATTTAAAAATTCGGCCAGCTCTTTGATTCACATGCTGAAATTTTCAGCATGTTCAATATTCTCAACATGTTCAAATTATTGCCATATCTATATCAATCCCTTGAAAATGGAGAAGCAAATATGTTACCATTAAGACTCAAATTTCGGCCATATTAATTCTCACATGCTGAATTTTCAGCATGTGTTATATTTGTGACAAAGTTTGAAATATTACCTTGTGTAGCTTCCTCTATTATGTCACTAACATTGTGTGGCTTATTCTCCACCAATTGAGATGTCAACTAAGCTCCACATAAGCTTCATCAAGGCTGAGTAGGCGTGTGTAATGAGCTTGAACATGTGCTGAATTTATTTTTGTAAACTTTGTAAAATAGTGCATAATAATTATACACATATGGTATATTCCAACCAGCCCTAATTTGAATATTCTGGAACATTTTAGTATGTATTGAATATGTAAAAAGTGTCTAGATACATGTCACATGTCATGCCAAAAACGTTCCATGTGTTATGTTCGTAGAAAAACGAATTTTCGGCTTTTGTCGATTACGCGATTTTTCTCCGATTAAATTCAAAATTTGCACATGTTATATATATTATGTCGCACATAATATACATAGAATAACTTGAATATTCAGCTCTAAGGGCTGATTAAAAGTGGCGCCCCATGTGGAAAAAATATTGAATTTGAAATCTCCACAAGTTTGCCTTAATTGGGGGTGATTTGTGTGTGCCAACATAGAATGATTTTATGGCTGAATATACCATGTAAGCCACAAAATTTGTGGCCATTTTTGAAGTGTAGGGGATGGCCATCTATATATGGCAAGTATGTGACACATTAGCGAAGTTTCGGTAGTCACCCGATACGATAATTTTTGGTTTAGAACCTTGTAACGTGTCGAAATAATTTTGTCATCAACATGACTTATATCATATGATATAAGACCTGAATATACTCATAAATATGAGGTAAGTATAGTGGTGTGATATTTACGTACGTTTGTAATACATATATAACGTGTCGGTAGTACGTTGGAATATATGTGTATAGTGCCTTTAAAAAAATCTGAATATATATATGTGTATATATATATATTAATGGCGTGTGGTTTAAGAGGGGAGAGGAGACTTTCCTTTCTTCAATTTGTTGCCTTTATGCCTTCTCCAAATATTTCTCCATTTAATGAACTACTTAGTTTATTTAACTAAGTACTTCGCTTAATAAACTAGTTTAGTTCATTAATAGTGGCACCTGAAAATAGTTCAAACACAATAAATGTTTGCCATTTGATGTAAACTTTAAAGCTTCATGGCTTGTTAGTACGGCAATATTATATATAAAGTATATAAGGCAAGTTTGTCGCAAAAACGCGTCAAGTCATAAAATGTGTCATGCATTTCTTTAGCACACGTTATTTAAATCATGCATTTTTGTGAATCACTCAAACCCTTTTTCTCAAAAGAACATGTATAGCACCACTATAAGGGAGGTTGAATAGTAGGTACGGAAATTTGGTTTTTAAAATATTTTGAACCAAAAAACTAACTTTTGAAAACAGTTTTTGTTTTCAGATCCTGATTTGAAACGTTTCAAAGACATGGTTACAGAACTTCAAAAATTCTGAAATTTGGAGAGATTCTACTCTCAGATGTTCTGAGTATCTCCTAAAACTTTCAAATTAAAATTCAACCTCTAACCCTTTGAAAATATGTTTGTGGTCAAATTGCACGAATCTCCAAGAAACAGTACTCCGATTTGAAAATTTTATTCCGATTAATTCGTAACTCCAAATGGTCTAAAACTTTAATGACAAACCCCTTAAGATATGTATTTTAATGAGTTAAAACTATTTTGAAAAATGCCTTTGATAAGTATGTCAAATACGTTAATGTTCTCAACCTTTGCAAATCTGAAAATCAGATTGCACTAGTCTCAGAACTATTAACGTTTGATACACTTATACTTATCCAAATGGGGTGAAACTTACGCCAAATGAAAGCTAAGAGGTGTGTCTTTGTTTCTAAAAAATTTTACAATTTTTGAAATTCTTTTGAGATTTTTACTATTGCAATAAAAACGATGCAATGTGCTTGAAACTGAAAGTAAAGTGCTGAAAGTACACCGAGAATTTTATACTGGTTCAGTTAACACAACCTACTCCAGTCTTTGAGGAAACCTTCCTCGGTTATCACTAATTACAAAAAACACCTTACCACAAGGGTTGCTGGAGTTACACACCAACTCCACCCTTTCACAAACAATACAATCAATCACACCGATCACGAACACCACCACCGAACGGATGAAAGTTTGATCACACCTTGATCAATCCTTTTGCAATAAATGAAACGTGTATAGTGATTTAATAAAAGCCTATTCAATATGTTGAATATAAGAACAATAGGTTTGAGAGAAGAAGAAGAATTAAGAAATGTAGAAGAAGTGAGTAGAAGACACTTTTTGCACTTTGGAGATTATGAGAATTGTCTTGCATTTGAGTGGCTCTTTTCTCTTCCTTTTATTTGTTCTTGGCCGCCCCCCATAGGGCTTCTTCTCCATCTTGAGAATTCTCTTTTAAGTCCTTGAAAGAATGTCTTGTATAGATGTGACACCATCTTGCTTACTTGGCACAACTTGATTGGATGATTGTCTTGGCCTTGCTTACTTGACACTCCTTGATTGGATGAGAATTGTCATCACTTAGTGGCTGTAAAAATCTGAGAATAAAACATAAAACATGTGCCAAATTGAAGTTCAAAACATTGTCAAATATTCTATAATCAATTCTCTCAAATTTGAAAGCAATTTTGATCACATTGAAGACCATAAATTCGGCCACCTCTATTGTCTCACATGCTGAAACATGCTGAATTTTCAGCATGTGCTATATTCTCAAGACTTTGAAATGTTACCATATTACTACACATCAATCCCTTGAATTTTGAGAAGCAAATTGATCAATCATTAAGACAAAAAGTCGCCCCACACTAATTCTCACATGCTGAATTTGAGAATGTGTTACATTTGCTACAAAGTTTGAAATGTTACCTTGTGTAGCTTCCTCCATTATGTCACTAACCTTGTGTGGCTTATTCTCTACCAATTGAGATGCCAACTAAGCTCCACCAAGGCTGCGTTAGGCATATGAAGGCTTGACCATGTGCTGAATTTTATTTTTGTAAACTTTGTAAAATAGTGCACAATAATTACACATGTATGGTATATTCCAATCAGCCCTAATTTTAATATTCTAGTACACTTTAAATATGTATTGAATATGTAAAAAGTGTCTAAACACATGTTACATGTCATGCCAAAAAGTTTCCATGTGTTATGTTTGTAGAAAATCGAATTTTCGACTTTTGTCGATTACGCAATTTTTCTCCAATTAAATTCAAAATTTTTGCACATGTTATATATATTATGTGACACATAATATACATAAAATAACTTGAATATTCAGCTCTAATGGCTGATTAAAGTGGCGCCAACATGTGCTTAAAAAGTGAAGTTGGAATCTCCACAATTTGGCCTTAATTGGGGGTGATTTGTGTGTCCCAACATGAAATGATTTTATGGCTGAGTGTACCATGTTAGCCACGAAATTTGTGGCCATTTTTGAAGTGTAGGGGCTGGCCATCTATATATGGCAAGTACGTGACACGTTGGCGAAGTTTCGGTTGTCACCTGATACGACAATTTTTGGTTTACAATTTTTGTCATCACCGTGACTTATATCATATGATATAAGACCTGAATATACTCATAAATATGAGGTAAGTATAGTGGTGTGACGTTGACGTACATTCGTAATATATGTAACGTGTCGGTAGTACGTCGGAATATATGTGTATTTTGCCTTTTTTTAAAAATCTGAATATATATATATATATATATATATAATATATAAAACGTGTGAATAATAAGGAGAAGAGATTTTCCATTTCCATGTTTATTGCCATCATGCCTTCTCCAAATATATCTCCATTTAATGAACTACTTAGTTCATTTAACTAAGTACTTCGCTTAATGAACTAGTTTAGTTTATTAATGGTGGCACCTGAAAATAGTTTAAACATAACAAATGTTTGCCATTTTATGTAATCTTTAAAGCTTCATGTCTTAGTACGGCAACATTATATATAAAGTATATAAGGCAAGTTTGTCGCAAAAACGTGTCAAGTAATAAATTGTGTCATGCATTTCTTAAACACGCGTTATTTAAATCATGTATTTTGTGAATCACTCAAACTCTTTTTCTCAACATGATATGCCTCATTAAAACCTTGGCAGGCAAAACTACTCTTGTAGATAAAATCCTGCACGAAGGAAAAAGAGTACATATTTACCACATTTGAAGCATTCAGTACATAATGATAGGACAGCTCCAACTCCATCAATCCATACCAGCTCATGCAAAAAACCCGACAACGCCCATGATCATCCATGTAAAATCAGAAAGGTCACTATCAGAAAGCAATATAATCCAATAACGAATGAAAAGCATGAATATCCAGGAGCGGTAGATCGTACCGAAGCTGCCTGCACTCCAAAGAGAGCAGGCAGAATATGTATAGCATGGCCAATCCATATGTAAGAAGAAAATATAAGAAGCTAGCTTGTCGGGGAAGAAGAAAATATGTTCAATGCAACTTAAGGAATTTCCTATCTTGCATATTCATATACACGGTCTTGTATTGTTTTGGATGAGTGTACGAGATGAAGAGAAGAAATTTTTCTTCTTGCTTCTTGCTTGTAACTTTCGGCCAAATTGGTGGAAATAGAGGCTTGAAAGACTTGTTTCTTTCTTGGAAGAGGAAAGAGAGAATTTAGGAGATGATAACTTTGGCTAAGTGTGAAATGGTAAGAAGAAGAGAGTTCTCTCTCATCTAATAGGAGGGGACGATTGGAAGAGGTTGGAGTGGGGAGGAAGACTTCATCATGAAATTGGAAGATTGATGGGAGAATATGAATAATTGTTGTATTGAAAGTGTAAGACAATGGGGTGAAAGAAAAGGAAAGAAAGAAGAAAATATCTTCTTTCCTTCGGCTTGTAGTGGGGCGGCCAAAGGGGGTTGGGGGTTGGTTTTGGTTTGTTGAATAATGTAAGAGGGTTGTAAGAAGGTGTAAGAGAGTAGAAGGTTTTTTGGTGAATGAAATGATGGGTTCCTTGTGGAAGAAAAATCTTCTTTCCCTTTGTCTATGCATGGCCGAAATTTGTGAGTGGGAGTGGGTAGAATAGGACAAAATTTTATCATTTGGTTTCTACACAATTTTCTATACTTGGTATTTTGTTGGGTTATTAATTCAACCACAATCTCTTTCTTCCTTTTTCTACCTAAATGGAGCCGCATATATATATGTATATATGTATATATTCATTTTTCTTTTCTTCTTTTCTAAGATATTTTATTATGTCATACTTTCTTTTTCTTTTATCAAGTGGTTCTAATTTCTTATGTCATGTCTTTTAGTTTGGATTTAAATTTAGTCTAATAGCTTAACTTGTTGCCAATTTTTCTTATTTAAATTTTATCGCATATTCAGAAACATTCGCCACCTAGTTTCGTCGTATATCGATATATTGGCTAATCTATCGTTCGATTACTTTTTTGGGCATTACTAACCCTGATATACTATCTTAGTCTATTTTATATTATCATATGATGATAAGATTGAGGGTGTAATCTAATGATGTGAACCCGTTATATACGATTGATATCCTAATTAATTCCTATTCAAGTTTTTATTCCACGGTAACTTTAGCGATATTCAACTTCTACTTTCTTTACTTATTATATTATTTCTTTTTCCACTGACTCGAAGATGCCGGTCGTAACATAGGAATTCTTGCAATATAGGTAGACACATTGGACATCACTAGATTGTTCTTATTGATTTATTGATTTGTGTATGTGTGTTTATGCTCTAGATATATTTATGTGTATTGTTTACGATATTTGTATTATGTAACTGATTGTTTGGAGTTATATGTTTATATTTTTTTATGTTAATTTTCAGCTGAAGTTTGAATGTTTACGACTTGATTGTTTAACGTATTACTCTTATGATGTTGGACGGTTTTGACAAAACAGTCCTATACTTAAAACGGGTTTGACAAAACAGTCATAAAATTAGGACAGATTTGACAAAACAGTCCTACATTTAGGACATGTTTGACAAAATACTACTGTATTTAGGACGATTTTTGATAAAACAGTCCTAAAGACGTATCCATTACTTTAGTCTTCCTTGCAACAATCCATTCCAGTTCACTGGTTTCATGTCATTCAGTTCACATTTGAGAAGAAAAAAGTTCATGTGTTCTATAAAATGAGTCTAATCTTATTATCATATAAGTTTCAACCGCCATAACATTGAAGTACATTTACTTTTTATGTCCTAAAAGTTTAAACCAACAATCTTTTAATCACTACATCATTTACTTTTTTCATTCAAAAATATTGTCATGTTTTCTATTTTGGTTTGTCCCGAAAATATTATTCACTTAACCCTAGGTCTAACGATACATCAAATAATAACTTTGATCCTATACCTAACCATAGCCCTAGCCGTAACCCTAACCCTAACCATAAACCCTAACACCAACCATAATCCTAGCTTTGACTATAACCCTAACCTAACTTTAGACTCTGACCCTAACACTAACTCTAACCCTAGACCTAGCGTATACACTAACACTAACTCTAATTGTAACCTTAACCCTAAACGTAAACTCAATCCTAACCTTAACCCTAACTCAAACCGTAGTTTGCGAAATGTATACGAAATATTATACATGATAAATTCAAATTTAAAAGTATAAACAAGAATAGCACAACAACAACGTACTCATTGAAAATGAAAAAAATATATATACGACCTAGTACAAGCATACTTTTTATTGAAATAAACAAAACATAGAATACAAACAACTAAACATTATTCTGAAGATATTGTGCAGTAGGACAAGTGCTACGCTTGTGGCCTAGTTGTTTGCATACACTACACTTTTGATTGTAGTTGCAGCGATTCATCTCACCATGAATCTGAGTTGATTGTGGTATGTCTTGACCAAGTTTCCTACAAACAGGATTGGCTTCAAACCTGAATTGAGGTTCATACCAATATGCTGAATGTTGTACATGATAACGAAACATTTTACGCTTCTAACATCACACGGCATGAGCAGATATGGGCAACAAACTCTGTCGCTACATTGTACATATTTTGGCAATGCCTTTATAGTGTGTAAGCAAGGCAAATGGTAAAGATAAAATTTTTCACAAGTGCACGTCCTAGCTTACATTTACAGTATAAGGTATACCATCATGATTTGATCTTGTTTGAATTTTAACTTTATACAAAACTTCTTGCATATCATATGTTTGACAGCTTGTGTTTTTCTGCTTTTTTTCATTTTCAATAAACCGTTGTTACACCTTGACTGGTCATCTATCCCCTGCTGCCAAATGTGAAAACACCTATTAACGCTTTTTATCAAACTTCTTCACCATTCTTTTGAAAGTGCTTAAACACAAGCATTAACTGCTAAATATCTGGCCCCCTTGAGTATAATGTTCCACGACTCAAAGAAATTGGTTACCATCAAATAATACCTTCTATCACCGTTGACACAAAGTTCATGTGTCAAATGGTATCTGCATAAAATAATCATATGCATATGTATTCAACTTCTTAAGTTTCTACATATACTCAGTAAACTTGCGCACCTTGTGCTCTGTTGAATTATTTGTAAGAATATTTTACCTGAAAATTTTGCATTGATATAAAAGAGAAAATATTTTAGTATGCATAAGGTGGTTGATAAGTAGGATCTCGAATTGCTGCTTGGATTCACGTATATTGATCTAAAATCAAACATGTATCTTTTATGTCGCTGGATATTTCGAAGTAGCATCCCCAATTATGTGTGCTCACCTCATCAACAATAGAATAAGTTATTGGAAATATATGATCAGTTGACAGTAGTATGAACCGTAACAACAATCAATAATTGTTTGTTATACTTGCATTACAAATGTGTAGCTTCTATGGCCATCAGACGACAATGTTTGAACCCCACACGGTTCAATTGCCCAAAACTTCTTTAAACATTTTGATCGGCTCAACTATGGATCATGCCTCTACCGGACCATGGTTTCTTCGTTTGATGCCTCTATCATAGCCATATAGCCTGGCAACATATAGAAAGATTCAAGCCAATCATCATACATTATTCCCATTGTAGATTTTTTTCTGCCACGCTTTCTTGAGTTAATGTTCACACTCAAGTTCCCTTTTATAGATTCGGAAACATCTTGAGTTTCAAAGTCCATATTTTGGTTAACGCATTCTCTAATAATCCTCACAACCATACATCATTTTCATTGTAGATAGTTTTTACCGCCACGCTTTCTTGTAGTTAATGTCCACACTAAAGCTCTTTTTTATAGATTCGGAAGCATCTTGAGTTTCAAAGTCCATATTTTGGTTAATGCATTATGTAAATAATCCTCACAATCATTCTTGAATTGACATTCCTATGATCCAATGTGATATTAACATTTGTCCAGCTAGGAGGCTCACAAAAAATACCAATGTCCAAATAGTTATGCATTTTCCTTGGACTTTCTCTATGTTGCCACTGAAAATATTGAGTCCTTTAGCTTACATACCAGCATTCTCGTGTGCTTGTCACAAATTTGAAAAACATGTTATGCTTCATTGGTCATAATTGCTCAGGATGTTACATATTCTCTCTGGTCTTAAATACCATCATCTCCTCTACATGAGCAGATTTACTCTCCTTCTATAGTTGATGTCCAAGCCCGCCTCAGCCATAAATGCTCGTGCCCACTAGTCTTCCATAATCTTCCAAAAACACAATATTTTTGTCAAAATGAGGTACTAGTGGCCGAGGTACCTCTTCTTCATCCTCCTCCTCCTCCTCAAGGTTCTCTAGATAATCTTCTTCATCTTCGTCGTCATCCTCATGCTCTTCGAACTCATCGTCGTCACCATTTGCTCCATCTTCTTTAATAGTTTGATCTTCTACATATATAGGTGATGAACAACTTCCAACCACATTACATGTAGATTCATCAACAATATATTTATCCATACTACCGCCAACAATTTGTAACGAGTGATGAACATCACGAACAGTCACATGTAGCTCTGCCACTAAAAGAGTTGGACAACGAATTAGAATTTCTAGAGCTGATTCTAAATCTTCTTCGTCAGAAAGGCTAGCCAAATTGTACATATAACCGCCCGCATTAGACTCGAAAGGATCGGACATGCTAGATTAATTATTCCAACATCTACATCCAACTTCATCTTGATTTAACTAGCTTTTTAAATTCTCTATTACATCATATCACTTGACATCCTCATCATTTTGGTGGGATCACAATCATATGCAATCCCATTGTGTAAATTCATCGTATTTCCTCCATAATACAATGCAATTTGGATTTTTAAATTCATTTTCATTGTGTGGAGTTTGTAAAAATAATCTCGAGATATTTTCCTCATAACAATATCAACACAATTAAATAGAGCCTGACTACAGGACGTTTTTAACAAAAATATGGTGCGTCCAGCAAATGGGACATCTTTGCCAGTTGTGTCCCGGCCATGCCGAACGTCTATGGCAGTTGCCTCCTAGACAGTTGGGACGTCTTTGGCAGCGGTGTCGCAGCCAGACAGATTTAGAAACCCCCTACCACCTCCGTTGTTTTGTAATATCGCCTTTTGTTTTCTTTTTCCGAACACATCCCGTTTGGGACGTCTCCGGCACTTACACTCTGGGTGCAAATCCTGTGACATTTTTGCTAACGACGTCCCAGATCAATTTGGACGTTTTTGTTAAATGTGTCCTTATTATATGGAGAATATTTTCAATTCGTACCACAATTGTGGGTTTTCTTATTAATATTACAATGTTTTTGGCTTTTTCCGATAGTAATATTTTCCAAAAATGTTGTCATAATTGGTCAAATATTAATTAAGACCAAAATTTTAAAACATTTACAATAGTTTGCGAAAATAGTAATTCATATGATGTAGAAACAAGTTTCAATGACCAATGCATAAAATACTTTAATAATTTCGTTTCAAGTATTATTTGATCAACAACATGTTTGACACCATAGCTTTCGAATAGAATGAGTAATTTATTGCCAACCAGATATAACCAAAAAGGAAAATTGTTTAGTCAATGTGTATCCAAAAGTAATCAAACAAGTAAATAAATTAAGCACACACCAAACAGGTGAAATTGAAGAAGTCGATGCAGAGAGAAGAAAATCAGATTCAAAGAAAACGATAATGAGGGATTATAAGAAAACGATAACGATGGAAGAAATAGTTGCGTAGAGAAAATATCGGTAATTTTACGGACACGATAGAGGGGGAGAGGTTTTTCTCTTTTTTTTTTTACAGCGTTAAGCGATAAGTGCTACTCCCTTGGCCGAAAAATTCAGTTTTACTTATCCAATTAAGTTATGCTTTTAAACTTTATCAAACTCTACCTTTTTCAACTATCACTTTAAAGATTTCAGATTAAGCATTTAAGGGCTAACAAACCTTCTAATTTAATTGGCTAAAACTGATGTTTTAAGACCAAGAGGTCTTGGTTGTAATCTCTATAAAAGCAAAGTTCTTTCTCATTTAATATAGAGATCTATTTTCATGTATTACATTGGTTTGTTTATATTGGTTCTTCTCACTCAGTATAAAAGATTACAGTGATGGTTTTCTCATTCCAGGCGTGAACTTTTCTCCAAAATCCATTTTTGGTATCCTCAAACACTTCTTTATGGGGATGCTTTGAAGTCATAGATATTGCATATGCGTTTAACCTCCTTGATGCAAATTGGAACCAAAACAGATTTCTTTTTCTTTGAAGTCAGTTTGCTTTTCTCAAAAACAGATTTCAACTTCAGAATTTGTCAAAATTGTAAAACTGGCTTTGAACTTACAACCTAACATTTGCTCGAGGTCACCGATTAACTTTACATTCCACATTTCTGAGATTAAGTCGTTTAACTTTGCGTTCCACATTTCTGAGATAAGAAAAACACTCCATTAACCTAAGGTTGAAAGACACTTTCGAAAACCACCTCTTTGTAATTCTGTAGGTATGTTTAACCCTTGTCTTTCAACCACCTCTTTGTAATTCTGTAGGTATGTTTAACCTTCTATACCCGTCATAGGTGGAAACCTCTAAAATTTATTGTTGTTGTCAGAAGTTTGAAATTGTTTAAAAAGAAAAGCCAATGCTCTTGCAGGTTGAACAACGTTCACAGTTCAAACCCCCCCTCTAGAATCAACAAAATAACACAAGCACGTAACAGTATCAGTCCCATCAACCCATGCAAAATTTTATCATTGCATAGTATGAACATATTACCCATTCACACCATGAAGCATTATATGCTCGCTTTCCCAAGCACAAGCTTCTTTAAGCATAGAACACAAAGTACCACTTGGAAACAGCACCTGAGATACAAAATGACATCCACTGTCAAAAACATTATAGGAAACTGCGCAAAAACAATACCCTTTAATAAGCAAAGGTCTCCTAAGCTGATGCACTAGATTACAAGTTCAACAGGAAAAGGGAGAACAATAAACATTACAATCATCACAGCACGAGGATGTTCATAAGCAATCATGCTTTCAGCTTTACTCAAATGAGAACATTAGGACTCTTCACCAGCCTAATCAAAGTTTCCTATTCTACAAAATGTGAGCTCAGAGCAGCACTACAGCGGTTGACTTCTTTCCATTCAAGTCGTATCTCTTCATTCAGGTATCAGCCCCTCATTATCTGCTTCCCCTTCTTCGTCTACTTTGGGCTTTGATGGGGCCGATCCCGCTCCAGGAGCCTGCTGCTTCTTTATCCCACTCACAATATCATCAATTCTCAAGAGCATGCAAGCAGCTTCTATAGCTGTCTTGAATGCCTGTGCCTTCACCGTGTATGAATCCCAGATCTAGAAATTTGCAAAAGCAGTCCACGTAAACAGCAAGACTAACAAGGAAATTTCAAGTGCAGCCAGGATAACAAGGGAAAAGGTGTAGCAAAAAAATGTACACACCTTTCTCTCTTTCATGTCAGTAATTTCCCCTGTATTTCCATCTATGCCAATCCATGCGTTTTCACCATTTGCGTGCTATAACACCAATTGTTTATACGAGTTAGCTCCATTACCACTTAAGACTGGAACTAGCAAAATTACCCTTTTTTTAAAAAAAAAAAAAAACTTTTTAGATTAAAAAGGAACATACCTTTCCTTGCAACGCAGTCATTGTGCGAATGACGTTAACCCCACAATTCTGTGCCAAAGTTCGGGGTATAGCCTCAAAAGCGATTGCTGCAGCTTCATATGGCCACTGCAGTAACATTTCTGACAACATCAGTACCCTATAAAATGTTAATGGAAGTTACCAAAGCCTAGATTTAGTCAAAACATCGGCCTTACAAGAATTAGCTTCATTTATTCAAGAATCTACAGTAAGAACCTACATAACAAATATCAATCTACCTTTTCTATTCCTTCAATGGATGAACTCTTCTGCTTCAACATGGCAGAAACAGTCAGCTCTGTTGCCCCACCGCCAGGAAGAAGTTTTGGATTCTTAATGATGTTTCTTGCCACGGACATAGCATCCTGTAAAAGAACATGTCAGATATCTCAAACACCATCCATAACTGGAGAATGAACATACACTACGGAACAAAAGCATACCTGTAAATTCCTTTCAACTTCATTCAACAAATCTTTGCTGGCACCCCTTAGCAGTACAGTGCATGCTTTTGGATCCTTGCAATCCACAATAAACGCAAAAAATTCATCTCCTATTTTTTTGACCTCGAAAAGGCCAGCTCCAGTGCCAACATCAGATTCCTGCAACTCATCGGCTCTATTTACAATAACTGCCCCACATGCCTTTGCGATTCTGTTATTGTCAGTCTTTCTTAACCTTCTGATGGCAGAGACGCCAGCCTTGCTGAGATAATGGCATGCCAGGTCACTAAGCCCCTTCTCTGTTATTACAATATCTGGTTTGAACTTCAATATCTGCACACACAGGTTCTCAATATATTCTTCTTCCATTTTCAACAATACACTCCAGTCTTCTTCTCTCATCAATTCTGCATTAGTCTGACTCTCACCTTTCTTGTATTCCAATGGGCAATCAAGAAGGATAATACGTGGGTTAAAAATCTTTCTTCTCATTTTACCAGGAGCTACAACATCTTTGTTAATCATAACTCCTTTTAAGACCTTAGAATCTTCCAACTGTCCACCAGGAACCTTCTCAACCTTGATATATTTCTTGATATCCACTTCTCGCAACCCTTGTCCCAGATCTACACCAACAGTTGATGTAGCATCAATCGCTAAATCCTGGAAACCAATCAAAGAGTCATCAAACGTAGTTCTTCTGACAGTAACAGAAACCAGCATCAATTACTCATTATAGCCTACCAGGATGTAATTGCATAAAAGAAGCGCTTCAGGCTTGAGGAATCAAAACATAACAAGGTAGGAAGGAGAAAAGAAAGAGAAAAAAACTATCATGTCAACCGCTATACAACATCTTGAAGGACATTCTGCAGTGACAAAGGAGGAAAAACTTTACTGACTTCGCTTCAGGAACAAGAAAGCATGCCACACCTGGAAAGTTTAAATCCTAAAGCAAATATCAGGAGTTTTTGTTCCTCAAGGCAGAAAACATTCAGCAGAGGAGGGAAAGAACACTTAAAAAAATCCAAAACCAAAGATTATTGCTGATTTGTGAGTTTTTAAAAATATAACTTCAATATCTAGAAGTGTTTATAAGAAAATCCAAAACAAAATTTTTGTTCAAAATTTGGAAAATAAGGAAACAGAGCAGATGTTGCTTTATTGGCTCAGCAGATTATGCACTCGTCCAATTCACAAGAAAAAGAGCAAGATGCACTACACTCTAATCGAGAGAAATAAATGCATACTAAGCAGCGAAGAAGTTATTAAAAAAGGAAAACCAAAAACCAATATCCATTAAGGGGCAGAAGAATGCAGTATAGACTATCAAGTGCAGGGCCAAATGCAGAAATTTTCTCAACTACTGAGACAAGAAAACTATGAAAGAACAAAATGCTCCACTCACATACGTAACAATGAGATAGAGAGAATTGTAATCCTGTATCTTAAACTTACAGCAATAAGATCTCCAAACTGACTTGTGAACTTTGTGCCAATACAGCTCTTTACCAGCCCTAACATTGTGGAACCTGTGAAAAAAGCAAATTGATTTTATCTCCAAAAATCAAATAAATTAGGATATGGTGAAAAAGGGAAATTGATTTTATCTCCAAAAATCAAATAAATTAGGATATCTACAGCATATGATGCAAATCGTGGATTCCATCATTTGGACTCTGGGCCTATGACAAGAAGTCAAGTTAGAGAGCTTGAGATTGACATTGCGAACTTCTTGTGTAGGCATGTGCAAGACTAGCCAAACGTGCGTTGGATTCATTTTCTTGAAACTAAGCATTTTTAGTTAGTCTTGCATAAGTGTGTTTGCATGTGTGTTTCTATTTTTCTATTTTCTATTTCTTATTTTCTATTTTCTATGTTTATTACTTTTCTTGTTACTAATAAATTTGTCTAATTGTTTTTGTTTTCGGAAAGTTAATAGGAGAAGATGTTGCCTAAAAGATGATCTTGAGGCCTAAAATTCAGCACCTAGGGGCCGGACAAAAAGGAAGAAAAAGCAAGAGAATTTGAGTCAATTCCAAATCCAATCAAGATAAGATTGCAATCAACCTTTTGAAGATTGAGACAAGATCATCATACCATAAAAAAATTGATCTCCAAAGCCCACAAAAAGGAGGAGATCGGCTGACCTTAGTAGGAGAAGGAATATTCCATTTTCAAGATAGTTCTTTTAGGAAAATTGCAATTTATCTCTTTTAACTTTTTGGTAGGTTTTTAAGATAGAATTTATCTTTCCTTTTGGATTATTTTTGGCTGAAAATTTCAGCCTTCATTAAGACAACAAGGCCGCCAGCCTACACCACCTTTTCATCAATAATATTTTTTGTGTTTTCTTCTCCAAGTGAGTGAAACTTTGTTTTCTTGATTTTGCACTAAAAATCAAGGCTAATATCTCTCAATCTTAAGCAAATTGAGGGTGATTGCCAAGGTTTAAAGTGACCGTCTAGGAGGGCTTTGAAGGTTTGCCTACAAGTGCACACTTGAATCTAAGGTACTGCTTAAGCCGGCAATTTCTACACAACGGAAGCAAGTAGAAGTTTACTTCTTTGTGCCTAAACCCTTGCGGAAAGGTTGTTGGAGGTGGAAGAGTGGATCCTACCCGTGTCAGCTTGCATCAGCATAAGAAAGAAAATGACAACCAAAAGACTTGCCAGAAATATTATCCAAGCTCCTAAGATTTTTCCTAACATTATGAACAACTTCAGCTACATAAGCATTTTCTTCGATGACTTGGTCATGACTATAACCATTAACTGTAATCATATATACTTTTCAACATAAATTTTGACACAGCTGTTTTCTCTCTTATACTTCTCACCATACGGAAAAAAAATTCTTAACCTTAGGATAAAAATCTTCTACTTGGTTTTAACCTTTAAATGGAATAACGATATGAATACCACAAAAAGATTGTGATAAAAGATATGCGGACGTTTAGGGCCACTTGTTTATGTAGAATTCAGAATAAAACATCTCGAAAACGATGAACGTATAAATCAATTAACAATGTTTACCCCTTAAAGCCTAGATAAAATTTGCATCTCCAATCCCTCACATTTACATATTTAAGCATATGTATCAAAATCACAAGTGAACATATACAAAGTTCCATGATAAAAGGCAGGGCAACTTTTGAGCTTGTCGAACAAATAAAAAGAGGTGGCTATTGGTAGTGGAGTCCTACATGTAAGACAACATTGTTCATAAACAATCTCATGAAAAGAGCTCCGTACAATACAAGACACTGTGGGAGACTAGTACCATAATCTGGATACTATTATGGAAGACCGCAAGGGACACCACGTATCTCCGTTAAATGACAAAATGTCAGCTATTCTCAGCACCCAGCATTCTAGTGTAATCTAAACCACAATGCTTGAGAAATTAAAACAACTCAAAAGAATTTTCGTTGCTTAATCAAATGTAAATTTTAGTTATTTGATCAAACATAAACTACAATGATGCCTGACATATTTGAAAATTCCATTACACATCAAAAGGTAAACTATAAGAGCTTACGATCTTTCATATCAACGTTTACAGCAATCTTATCCAGCACAGCTACAGCATCTTCAAGTGCTTTATTGTAAGCTGCAGTGCAACAATTCATCAGAAATTTCAATCAATGCACAAATATGATCAACAAAGAACCATCTATAAAAAATAAGTTTACCTCTACATATGACTGTAGGATGAAAGTTCTTGTCAATAAAAGCTTCCGCAACATGGAGCATCTCGCCAGCTTTAAAAAAACACAGTATGGTCAGCAGAACTCCAACATTGATTATAAAAAACAAAATACGAGCAAAAAAATCAAGGAAACAGAAGTTACAGCCCTAGATCTTCAGCAACTCCACTAATTAGATGTGACATTTATTTAACCATTTTCAAATTTATCCCCATTATGCGAATTGACATTCAAACATTTACAGCCATGGCAAAATTGCCTATTGGATCCTTTTTCACCTTTTCATCATTTGCTCTTATTTCTTGAAAATTTAATTTTGCAACATGCAAATAAGACTACACAATAGCTTTTGCTGTCGTTGGGATATACTGGGTACGGATGATGATGATGAAATAAGACTACACAACTAAAATGACCTATTTGGATGCTTTTTTACCATTGCAACCATAATGTGACTCGACAGATATTTTCATCACTTGCCCTTATTTATTTGAAAAGTTAATTTTGCAATATGCAAATAAGACTACAAAACTCTCTAGACTTAATTAATCGCTTGACTCTGACTTTGTTTTCTTTTTTTTCTTTTTTTAGAATAACTTGTCTCCACATGTAGATGCTTTAACGTTGCATTAGCATTTGTATATGTCTCTTCTGTAACTACATTTATACATATGTCAACATACATGACCACAAGGATCATAAATCAAATATTACCCATACCAAGAACAATGACAGATGTAGTTCCATCTCCAACCTCCTCATCTTGAGTACGGCTCAGTTCAATCATTGACTGCAGAGCAGTGACAAGCACATAACATTCCAATCAGAGAACAAGAAAAATGTCCCTACAAATTTACTGGATTAGCAGTTCATAAATTCACAAGATCAAACAAGCACAGAAACTAAGATAACAACAACAACAACAACAACAACAACAACAACAACAACAATTCAACAACAATTCAACAACAATAATAATACTAATAATAATAATAAAAATAAATGATGATAATTATTATAATAATAATAACAACAACAACAAAAACAAAAAGAACAATAACAACAACTATAATAGCCTTGCCTTCGCTGCTGGATGTGCAAGATCTAACTCACGCAAGATAGCATTTCCGTCATTAGTCACAACAATCCCTGCATAATTGAGCAAAAGAGAATCTATTGTCCATTCCAACATAATTTTGTGCAAACCACCCACGCAATCATGAGATAAAAGCGCCAGAAATCTCCACAAAGCAAAGTAAAGAAAAAATCCAACCTAAAGATTTTGTTGCTCAAGGAAAAATCATACAGGGAATGAGAAAACATTAGAAATTAATATCTACACTAAACTTCTTAACCCACTTCTTTTTAAACTATTAAATCAATGGTGAAAAACGAAGTGAGGTTGCAAATTAATGGTTGATTAATGATAGACCAGCGTGGTTCACAAAAATGGGACTCCGGACAAGAATTGCAAGAATTTAAAGCCCAAAAAAGTTCTCATTTTCCTTCAATTCTGCAGAACATTATTTTACAAATCCAAGTACAACATCTGACAACTAGAACTGACAGTAAGAGTTTGAAATTTTCAACTAATCACAGTTGAGATCATCCAAACAAAAGAATAAGAAAGTTACCTCCACTTGCATCAAGTAGCATCTTTAACATGGATCTTGGGCCTAAAGTGGTACGAATTATATCTGCAACAGCCTGCCACCACAAAAAAAGTATGAACTGCTCTTTGAAATAATCTATATATGTTGGTAGTTTTCTCTTAAAGAATGTTCATCTATGACGCTATTGAATGCGCAACTCCAAGATGAATGAAGAGGGAAAACAGGGCATTGAGACAACACATATCTAACAAACAGGGAAAAAAATACACAGTCAGAGGATTTAATTGTTCATTTTAACAACAATAACTATTTTGCCCAGTTGTCAATAGCTCAGATTGCCAAAATCAGTCTTCTGTCTCCAATGTGCTACCGACACTAACCTCCATACCTCCAAAAATATTTTTATCACATTCCGTTTATAGTAAGTATCTCCACGTGTTCTTCAGTCTTCCTCTTCCACACTTATCATGGGTCTTTTCTTGGGTCTCATAACGTCCAACAGGTTCATCTAAAGACTGCACTGGCACATGTCTGTAGCAACTAAATGCAACATTCTCACCTTCCCATCAACAGACTCCAATCCAATGTTATTCCCAATATCCAACTTTCTTCCTGTTATGTTCATCTGTTACACTGTGTTATCTATCCTTTTGTGTACAGATTATCTTAACATACTCGTTTTCACTGGTCTGATCTATTGTCCATGTTCACAATTTATTTACCCTGCACCCGTAGAGCATTGGTAGTCTCATTTCAGTCATACAACTCTTTTCTTTAAGAAACATATCTTTTTTATGCTAATTGCCATTCTAAAAAGCCCCAATACTCGGCCCAGATAAAGGCAAAGGGTTGTATCAGGTCGATAGTTAGCCTAGAACATTTGCCACTCAATATGAAAACAGATGTACGTGTTCAAATTTAGCATCTACAGAAGAATGATCTAAATCTATTTTGACTAAGTTCCTCTGAGGAACTGCCAAACATCTCATTTTCCAATATACATCAAGTGCTTTCACCAGAATCACTGAGAAAAGTAATCCAAGAGAAATTCCGATAGAAAACAAATCTTTAACTTCACCAGGGCATACTAAAGAAGCTCATTTTTATTTTAAGAACGAAGCTCATTTTCAAGTTAATAGAAAAGATAAATCATAGAGTTGACCTCAGCTCTGAACTCAAACAACACATGCAACTAATAATCAATTAAAATTTTAGTTATAATTTAATAATGGGAGCAAGTAGTAGGAAAATCATATGCATTAGAGGAAAAAAACACACTTAAGTTTAAATCCCCAAAAGAAAATTAAAAAAAAATCAAACATTGCAAAGGTACATGCGCATTTTGCCCATAGTAAAATCGTAACAAAAGTTACCATCGAACTCTACCTTAGAAGCTTGGATGATTCCATAGTGTACTTTATTTCCCGACTCGCGCTTTAAAGAATCCTCTGCTCAATTAGAACAAGTTAATAACCAGAAAATAAATACACAAGGGACCAAGTCCTAATAAGCATCAGCAATTTAACGGCGTCTAGGTGCACACCGATGGAAATGCACAAAAACGAAAACAGAGGAAAAACCAAATAAAAGAAAACTACGAATCGACTCGCATATCTCCAAACTCCACTTTCAACAATAATAAAGCAAAAAAAAAAAAAGTTTGCCGAAAATTTTCAACAACAGAAAAAACTAAACAAAACAAAATAGTAATTTGCATACTTAGAACGAGGACTGGCGCATGCATTTTTGAAATCAGTTCAGATCAGAGGAAGAGGAGTGTATTAGGCTGATAAATGCAGGAAGATTGCCAGGGTTTAGTGTCAGTGGCGCGATATGGAAAGAACTTTGCTTATGTTTTTGTTCCGCAGCAAGTAATTGAATTGCTTCTCCTTTTGGTAGTCTTTTGCGGGCTCCAATGGAGAACACTAGAAGGGTTTGTGTGAATGAGCATCTAAATCAGAATCAGGGCCGATATAATAATTCCATTAGCAGGTCTGTTCTCCATGGTCCAGCTGCCCACTGCTGTGTTTATTAGCCCGTTTGCCTCAAGGCCCAGCTGCCCATGCATTTTATTTGTCAGACCAATTGCCTCTAGTTTTATCTCCAACCCAAAAAACCGACTACCCGGCATAGGTGTCCCAGGCTCACGTGGTCCCGTTTACAGGATTTTGGGGAAAATTGGACATTTACGGGAGTTTGTTAAATATGAAAAAATCCACCTCTGTAAACGGATATGCTGGTCATTTAATAGTATTTTTTTTGAAATGGGATCATTTCATTGAATATATATCACAAAAAAATGTACATGTAGGACTGCTATTACCATCAACTAGTTATACTCCGGGCTGAAGCATTCGTGTGGATACCGACAGAGGGTGATCACGTTCGCACCTCCTACATCTGCAGATTTCGAATCTACAGAGGTAAAGTTTTTGATTTCTTTCATCGAATTAAACGAACAACATGGATCCTTGGTAGGAAATCGGAGATCAAGTTTTGTTTTTCCACTGCGCGTTTTGCAGTGATCTTGTCGGATTTTCTAACAGTGGTATCAGAGACACTTGTTGTTCTCGTTTAAATCGATTATATCATGCTTATGTGATTATATGTTTTCTGTTTGAATTCGTATGTCATGATATATGAACAAACCCTAAGTCGGATTTCATGTGATGAGAGAAAAATGGTGTTTTTAATTCGTTTTCATGAAATGATTTGTATACGGCGGTATTCGTTTATCATGTGATGATTAAAATCGACTCTGTTTATATCAGATATAAACACACGATATGCCATGATATGTGTAAAACCCTATTCGCATCTTATCTGATGATAGCGGATTGATGTTTTCAAATCGCTTTCATGAGATGTTTCAATTCGAGATTGTTATGTGTGATATAATGTTTTCGTTTTCATGTGATGATCAAAACGATTATGTTTATATCGATATGAACAACCGATAATGATTCTGTAAGAGTTTATGTGATTGACTTAGTCATATTTCTGTTTTGGGTTTTCACGGCCTGCGTGCCGTTGTTGTTTTTGTTGCATTTTATTTTACTAGTAGTTAGGTTTTCTTTATTATTATAATAAATGAAGAATCAAGCTACCAAAATGGTGAAAGCGACCAAGGAGGAGAGGATTCCATGAAGATGGAGGCATGAGCTCAAGATTAGAAGATATGTATCATTGCAAATGTTGTAATAGGAAGTCTTTCACATAGGGTTTCCTTTATGATCTTCATTTGGTCTCATGAAGATCATATTTAGTTTGGCCATACTATGTCACATTTACATATTTATCATTTTGTATGAGATGCGTAGATGATAGATTATATATGCATATAGGATGCAATGATATAATGATATGCAATGCACGACATAAACTAACTTGAACCCTCATTAATAATTTAAGTCTTGATGTCATCCATGTCTTAAACACCTATTAAAACTGGGATTGTATTAAAGTAGGTATTGCCAAAGCAATGTGCTTTAAACATTCCTAGCTACGTAGGATGAGTAATAGTGCTACTTATATGTTTAAAATTGGTTAGACTTAATTGGGCTATCAAAACGGTTTTGGGCCCAAGGCATTAGATGGAATTTAACATACAATGATATATGATGTCATTATTCCATGAATTATAATAGTTGCATGAGATGTAATTGGTAAAGAAGTTACCTACCTAAATAACTTAATTTTAAGCGTCATGTCAAAGCTGAGTTTAGAATTAAGTCAAATATGGATCTTAGCTCACTAAAATATTTCTTTTGAGGGTTATGTTTTAGTGGTAGTTTTATAAATTTTAACCTCATTATTAATAAAGTATTACTTTGCATGTTTTGTAGAACATAAATGGCTGCTAATAACAATTCCACCTTATCGCTGCGATTTATCCTTGAGAAGAAAAACTGAAAGAATGTGGGACTAATTTTGTTGACTAGTTTAGAAACTTGAGAATTGTTCTCAAGCAAGAAAAGAAGTCATACGTGCTCGATGACCCTGTCCCTGAACCCCCTCCTGCTGATGCTTCTGTTGCTGTTAGGAGTAAGCATAAGAAGCATGTGGAAGATTCCAACGACATAGGATGTCTTATGTTGGCAACTATGTTTCTAGGACTTCAGAAGGACCTGGAACACTTAGAAGCTTATGAGATGAGTGTGCATCTTCAAACAAGCTTTCCAACAACAGGCTAGGCAAGATAGGTTTGACACCGCTATTGCACTTTTTGACTGTAAGATGTCTGAAGGTGAATCTGTTAGCGCTCATGTTTTGAAGATGAAAGGCTATATAGATCACCTTGCAAGACTTGGATATCCCCTGAGTTTGGAACTCGCTACGAATTTGATCCTACACTCTTTACCTAGCAGTTTCTCTCAGTTCGTCATGAACTACAATATGAATAATATGGAAAAGTCCATTCCTAAGCTACATAGTATGCTCAAAACTGCTGAGGGGAATATCAAAAAGCCTACCCAGGTATTGAGTGTCAATATCAAGCCAATGAAAAAGAAAGGTAAAGGCAAGGGTAAGCCCAAAGGTGCAAAGGGTGCAAAAGGGTCCAAGGATCAGGTTAAGCCAAAACCTGGACCCAAGGCAAAGTTTTCTAAAGAAGGAACATGTTTCCATTGCAACAAGCCTCGGCATTGGAAAGGAAACTGTGACGTTTATTTGGATGAGTTGAAGAAGCTGAAGGGTAGTGCGACTACATCTTCAGGTATTTATGTTATAGAAATTAATTTATCTACTTCTTCTTCCTGGGTATTAAATAATGGATGTGGATCTCATATTTGTACAAATATGCAGGGGCTTAAAAGGAGTAGGATGTTGAAGAAGGGCGAAGTGGACCTACGTGTTGGCAATAGAGCAAGAGTTGCTGCTATAGCTGTAGGGACTTATGAGCTTGTCTTGCCCAATGGGCTTTTGTTAGTTTTAAACAATTGCTTTTATGTTCCTACTATGATTAGGAATCTTATTTCAGTATCTGTTTTGGATGATGAAGGTTATTCATTTTTAATTAAAAATAAGAACTGTTCTATTTTGACAAAAATGACTTGCTTTATTGTATTGCAGGTAGTTATAATGGCATTTATGTCCTTAACCTTGATGATTCCATTGACGGTAACATTTATTACATATCTTCAAAGAGAACTAAGCCAAATGAATTAAACCCTACATATTTGTGGCATTGTCGCCTTAGCCATATAAATGAAAAGCGCGTATCTAAACTCCATCAAGATGGATTATTAGATTCATTTGATTTTGAATCATTTGAAAATTGCAAGTCTTGTTTGCTTGGAAAGATGACAAAAGCCCCTTTTACTAGACATAGTGAAATGGCTAATGACTTATTGGGCTTGATATATGCAGATGTATGCGGCTCAATCAACATTAGTGCCAGAGGAAGATTTCAGTATTTCATAACTTTTACTGATGATTTCAGTAGGTATGGCTATGTCTACCTAATGAAACATAAGCATGAGTCTTTTGAAATGTTTAGAACTTTTCAAAATGAAGCACAAAATCAACTTGGTAAGATAATTAAAACGTTTCGATCAGGTCGAGGTGGTGAATATTTGAACCAAGAATTTGATCAACATCTAAGAAATTGTGGAATCTTTTCACAGTTGACTCCTCCAGGAACTCCACAATGGAATGGTGTTTCTGAAAGGAGAAATCGAACTTTATTAGATATGGTTCGATCTATGATGGGTCAAGTA
Organism: Eustoma russellianum; assembly: GCA_036186865.1. Classification (NCBI taxonomy): domain Eukaryota; kingdom Viridiplantae; phylum Streptophyta; class Magnoliopsida; order Gentianales; family Gentianaceae; genus Eustoma; species Eustoma russellianum. The sequence continues at coordinate 10,555,214 of AP025054.1, read as the reverse complement.
GATCTTCCTTCATCTTTTTGGGGTTACGCCTTGGAGACAGCTACATTCATTTTGAACCGTGTACCATCTAAAGCGGTTGAAAAGACACCATATGAGATATGGACTGGCAAGACACCCAGTTTGTCTTTTCTTAAGATTTGGGGTTGTGAAGCTTATATGAAAAGATTAGTGTCATATAAGCTAGCTCTAAAATCTATCAAATGTATTTTTGCGGGGTACCCTAAGGAAACTAAAGGGTACTATTTCTATATTCCTTCAGAGAACAAAGTGTTTGCTGCTCGAAATAGAATCTTTTAGAAAAGGAGTTTCTCTCTAAGAGAACTAGTGGGAGTATAATACAACTTGAGGAAACTCAAGTTCCACAAGATATCATTGAACCACCTTTAGAAACAATTTCAGAACCACAAACAGTTATGGAGCCTGAAAATGTAACACAAGTCCAACGTAGATCTGATAGGATACATCGTCATCAAGAGAGATATGGATTTCTTGTGACTGATGATAGTGAAGTTATGCTCATAGATCAAGATAAGCCTACTACCTATCAAGAAGCTGTGTCGGGTCCAGATTCAGATAAATGGCTTGGAGCCATGAATTCTGAGATGCAATCCATGTTTGATAACCAAGTTTGGTCTTTAATTGATCCTCCAGAGGGTATTAAGACTATTGGTTGCAAATGGGTTTTCAAGAAGAAAACTGACATGGATGAAAATGTGCAAACCTACAAAGCAAGACTTGTTGCTAAAGGTTTTAAGCAAACTCATGGTATAGACTATGATGAAACCTTTTCACCAGTTGTTATGCTTAAGTCTATTCGAATTCTCCTTGCCATTGCAGCATACTATGATTATGAAATATGGCAAATGGATGTCAAAACTGCTTTCCTTAATGGAAATTTACTTGAAGATGTGTACATGACACAACCTGAGGGTTTTGTAGATCCCGAGAATTCAAAGAAGGTTTGCAAGCTCCAAAGATCCATTTATGGGTTAAAGCAAGCATCTCGAAGCTGGAATCTTTGTTTTGATGAAACAGTTAAGAACTTTGGTTTCATCAAGAGTGAAGATGAACCTTGTGTTTACAAGATGGTTAGTGTGAGTGCAGTAGTGTTTCTGGTCTTATATGTGGATGACATATTGCTTATTGGGAATGATATCCCTACCTTGCAAAAGGTTAAGGCTTGGTTAGGGAATTCATTCTCAATGAAAGACTTGGGTGAGGCTACCTATATCCTTGGTATCAAGATCTATAGAGATAGATCTAAAAGGATAATAGGCTTGAGTCAGAGTACATACATAGATAAAATGTTGAAGAGGTTCAACATGCAAGAGTCTAAGAAAGGATTCCTGCCTATGTCTCATGGCATTCATCTTAGCAAGAATCAATGTCCTCGGACATCTGATGAGCGAGATCGAATGAATAAAATTCCTTATGCTTCTGCTATAGGATCGATCATGTATGTCATGTTATGTACTAGACCAGATGTCTCATATCCATTGAGCACAACAAGTAGATATCAAGCTGACCCCGGTGAAGGTCACTGGACAGCTGTCAAGAATATTCTTAAGTACATCAAAAGGACTAAAGATGTATTCTTGGTTTATGGAGGTTTGGATGATGAGTTAGTTGTAAATGGTTACACAGATGCTAGTTTCCAAACCGACATAGATAATTTCAGATCGCAGTCTGGTTTTGTATTCACATTGAATGATGGAGCGGTTAGTTGGAAGAGTTCAAAACAAAGCACTATGGCTGATTCTGCAACAGAGGCTGAGTATATAGCAGCATCAGATGAAGCTAAAGAAGCAGTTTGGTTGAAGATGTTCATCACTGAGCTAGGAGTGGTACCTAGCATTGCAAATCCTGTGGACATTTATTGTGACAACAATAGTGCCATAGCACAAGCAAAAGAGCCTAGGTCTCATCAGAGATCTAAACATATACTCAGGCGCTACCATCTCATTCAAGATATCATCGATAGAGGAGATGTCAAGATATGCAAAGTTGACACAAACGATAACATAGCAGATCCATTGACTAAGCCTCTCTCACGGGTCAAGCATGATCAGCACACTAGATCTATCGGTCTCAGATATTTGTAGGCCTAGTGCAAGTGGGAGATTTTAGTGTATGTGCCCTAGGCCATGTTTTGGATATTTTATGTTATACATTTATTATTAATAAAGAGATTTTATTATCATTATTGTTGGTTAGGATGTTACACAATTATGATATATGTCCCTGGTTCATTATTGTTATAGAGATAAAATAATTTATAACCAATACGAGTATTGATTTGATAATCATTAGATGATTATGTGTATGGTGATACAAATCAATCTTATTGATACTTGTTAGAGAACAGTGTATTGGATAGACCCATCATGAGATTACTACATGGATTATTGTCATAAGTAAATCTCATGATAGTCATGTTTTAATCCTTAGACTTGAGATTGCCATAGTTTCCAACATGATGACTATTATATTTTGACATGATCAAACGTTATCCGTAACTGCATAATAATAAAGGTCATGATTGAATATGATAGAAATTATGTAGAGGATATTGAACAATCAAGATAGAATTTGTCCCTCTCTTTTGAGAGAGATATCTTTGGGCCCCTCGATTAGTGAGACTGCGAAATGCATGGCCGTGCTCAAATGAATTGATAGTGTGATCAATGTCATTTGTTTTATCAGTCTACTTAGAGATCGAGTAAACATATGTTTGAACAATATAAGTATGACGCTGACCATGACTTATGTTCAAACTAGATATCGTGTGACAAAAGGATTAATGCATGTACTATTATTAGGCTAGTTGAACTTATTCCTATTTAATTGGGTAGTCGTAATGTCTTGCTAGAGACCAATTACGACTTGTTGGTTTAATGGAGATTTAACCGACTGCCAATTAATATGGGCTTATCGGGTCACACACAAGAGTGCGTATGGGCTGATATTAATAATATTAATAATATCAATATTAGATATTAATTATTATTATTATCGTTTTTTGTGGTGATTATATATATATGTGTGTGTGTGTATTATCGGATAATAACGAGAGAATCCATATCTGATATGGATTTTTAATATCTTGATAGAATCCATATCTGATATGGATTTTGATTAGCATTAACTAATCCGATTAGGACTCGGATTTTGATGTCTATATATGTGTATATATATATTGTGTATCTTGTATAGAGAAAACACAAGAAAAACACAGAATCATCACAAAACCCTAGAGCCGTTTTGGAGAAAAACGAGTTCTCTCAGCCGCGCCGTTCAAGAGCTAGCACTCCGGACAGAAGCATTCATGTGGATACCGACAGAGGGTGATCGTGCCATCGCACCTCCTACATTTGCACCTACTACATCTGCAGATTTTGAATCTACAGAGGTAAAGTTTTTGATTTCTTTCATCGAACTAAACGAACAACATAGATCCTTGGTAGGAAATCGGAGATCAAGTTTTGTTTTTCCGCTGCGCGTTTTGCAGTATATATCATTCACTAAGTTCTCGCTGCCAAGCTATTTTAATATCTCTAGCTCTATCAAAGGCCTCCAAAGCAATAGCCTGAGCATCCGGGTACACAAAGTATGCATCAAACAGTGCCTTGTTCCGTGTCGTCCAAATACAATGTGATGCAATGCCTCCCTAAACACGTACGACCACCTCTCTTCCCGGTACTCTAGCTTATTCCACGCGGCACATACCCGAGGACAGTTTCGTAATGCATGGAGGTCATCTTCTATCACATGATCGCAACCTCCATAGACGCAGAACCAGCAGATTGTCTACTCCACAGCACGGCCCTCGTGAGGAGCATACCATGCCTTGCCTGCCAAAGTAGAAAATTTCCCCTCTGCGGTCCTTTCAGCGACCACACATTTTGTCATCGTTTCATCTCATCACCACCTTCCTCTCGGACATGGAGCTTATACACGAACCTGACTGAAAATGCCTTAATAGGTTTTCCCCTCCAAGCTACTACTGTTTATGCCGCCACACTGTCCGAGTGGGTCGATTCCCCCAATGTAATCCCAGGCAACACGGTTGGCAATGCTGTAAGGATGCTTCGCCACGTGTGCGTGGTAGACTGTCCCGGCGGTGATGCCCTCAATGGAGATCCATACTTCGCCCTTAACACCTTCACCTATAATACATCCTCCTACAACAACAAACGCCACAAAAGTTTTGCTAATAATGCAATATTCATATGTCGGAGTCTCTTTCATATTGTCTCTCCCATACATTTTGGACGGCATATAGAAGCACATGCCACCGTGTGTATCTTTCGTTCCCTTTCAAACTCCCCACCAGAAAAACGCCTGTTATTTCTCTCAAGAGCTGCAATCGTCGAAGTAGGTAACAAGGACGTTTGCGTGGAATAATATGGTATCGTGGCCACCAATGACTGAATTAAGATATTTCGTGCCACCTTCGATAATATCATCCTTTTCCATGCCGCAAGTTGGCTTTTAACTTTATCCACAAGGCCATTGTACGTATTTGCCTTTACAAGGGCATGTAACAAGGGCATCCCAAGATATGTTCCTAAGTCATATGTGATGGGGATACCGAATCGCACTCCCAAAGCCTGTCGCTGCGCCACTGGCATATTAGATGAAAAATATAACTATAATTTGGCAATGCTCAGTTTTTGGCCTGACACACAATAGAAATCCTCCATGATAGCTACCATAACCCCTTGCCTGAGCCTCGGTTGCAACGCCAAACAACAATAAATCATTGGCGGACATCAAATGAGAGATTGCTGGACCACTGCGACTGACTCTAACCGGCTTCCATCTCACTAACTCCACAGACGCTTGAATGCATTGACTTAGCCAATCCATACATAATACAAATAGATAAGGAGCTAATAGGTCCCCTTGTCGTAAACCATGATGAGGTTGTATCGGATCCGGTTTCTGTCCATTCCACAAGACTCTCATTTGAGCAGATGTCACAAGATGCATAATAATATCCACCATATGCCGCTCAAAGCCACTCCATCAAGTACCTGCCTCAGAAATTTTTAGTTGACTCTGTCGTATGCTTTTTCCAGATCCATCTTCACTACCAGGAGCCCCTGATGTCCTGTCTTTTTGCGCATAGTATGCAATATCTCTTGTGCTACAATGATATTGTCACTGGCTTGTCTCTCCAGAATGAAATTGCATTGGTTCGGGCAAACCAGTTTTCCAACCATTGTATACTACTATTATGCATCTATCTCTTCCCATAATTATCAACTAACAAGTTTATACATTGTAATCATCTATCTTATTTATTTTTCTTATTCCCTTTATTTTCGGTTATAAAACATAACATGCTCGAGTTCGATCGTTTTTCTTAATGAGCTATTTGCTTTCAGTTTAAGAGCGTTAACTTTTTTTAGATGAGCTATTTTATGAGTTGAGCATAAGAGGCCTGTGAGCTACTTTGTTCACTTTCAGAAGACCCATTTTATGAGTCGAACACTAGAGGTTGGTGAGCCATTTGGTCCATTTGCTGGATAAATGGTAAAATTTCTCATGTGGACTGTTGCTTAATTATATTGGAAGGTCTTGCAAGGGATCACACGAGGATTCGAATGACCAATTTCAAGAAAAGACTAATTTCGAGTTTTAGAAATATAAGAAAATAATTTCTTATCATTAATGGGTTTTTGAGGATTGATGATTGAGCTCTAATAATAACCTCGTAAGACAAATACAAAAGGCGTTAGAAGATAGGTGATGACAAGACTAATTCATCCATGTATAAACTTTAAAATCATGTTAAACAATTAATAGATTACCATTAAAAAATGCGACTAAATTAATTTAAATAAAAGGTGCTTAATTATTGATTATTGTTATATTTATTCAATATTTCCAATACAGAAGTACAATCTCGGACTAAGCGACTAACTACAATACTACACTAGTATATATATGTGTAGTACATCTTGATGTATTTACAAATGTTTGAAGTCCTACTCGTCTTAATATCTCATCATGTACATGGACATACGAAGGTACAGTCTATGGATCCATGAATAAACTGATTACGCCAATATCATATACTAGTTACATATTCCCTGAATATATATCTCCATTCTAAGGTGATATTTGATTTTTGCCATGAGTTTCGGAGGTTCAAAAGTACCCACTCAAATGGATTGACTGGCCGTAGGAAGTCTTGAAATGCATCACGGCTTAAGAGCGTTGTCCATAGATTCTTCGCCCAATAGCAGTCACGGAGGACATGTATCGTTGTCTCATCATTACATCCACAAAGACCACAACATACGGTGACAGCAACCTGCCTCGACCAAAGAAAAGATGTCGTAGGAAGTGCATTATGACAGACTTGCCAAAGAAATAGATTAAGTCTGGAGGGTCCTTTCATAGCCCAAATGTGTTGCCATTTTTTGGAGTCCATTGTCGGATTATCGTTAGAGTCCAAATCATACGCACTTGAAACAGAGAATTTACCCGATCCCGAGTGTTTTCATGAGATTGCCCCAGGCATATCATCACCAAGTATGTTAGAAGTCTCAAGACCCGCTTTAAGGAGTGGGACTGTACTGCGGATATGACGCCAAATTGTTGAGTAGTTATTGTTGCAGGTATCAGATAATAGATTACCATATTTATAGGTAAGAACACGCGCCCACAATGCATTTGGTTTAGTCAGGATCTGCCAACCATGTTTATCTAACATCGCCATATTCATTGATCGAAGACGTTTGATTCCTAGCCCACCCTTGAGTTTTGGTTTGCACACTTCTTGCCATGAACACCAATGGAGGCGACGGGTGCCATCCATTTCTCCCCAAAAAAAGTTCCGAAACAGTTTTTCAATCTCATCAATAAGACAAATAGGTAGCCGTGTAGTTTGCATGGCATAAGTTGGAATGAGAAATAAGACACTTTGTATCAATATTCTTCTCGCAACTAAAGAGAGGGTTTTTGAATTCCAAGCAGTTATCCGCATGTGTACCTTATCAACAATGGAGCTGTATGTACGTTTTCCTATCTGTCCAATGGTAAGTGGCATTCCAAGATAGTTGCCAGAGTCAGTCATAAGTTTGTAGCCCCTGGTAATGAAGGAAGTCGGGTTAAAGTGTCCGCGTATGTTCTTCGAAATAAGCACAAGTGGTTTATGCAGACTGATGCTTTGTCCAGAGACCTGACAAAAATCCTGCAAAATTTTTTCCATAGCAGTTACATACCATTCCTGGGCTTCCCCAAAACTTAATAGGTCATCTGCGAAGAAAATGTGAGAAATGTGTGGTCTGCCACGCGATGTCCGAATTGGTTTCCATTTGCTTTCAGTTACATCACGAGTTATCTGCTGGCTCAGAACCTCCATACATAGTAGAAAGAGGTAAGGGGCAAAAGGATCCCCTTGACGAATGCCAGTTTGCGGATAAAAAGGCTCCAAACATGTACCATTCCATATAAGCAAAAGAGAGGCAGATGTGATTGTAAACATAATCAAATCAATCAAACTAGGGCTGAAACCCACAATAGCTAGAAGACGGCAGAGGAAAGGCCAATGTACCTTGTCATATGCTCTTTCGAGGTCAATCTTTAATGTCATACATCCTTTACATCCTTGCTTAGTACGTATAATATGCATCAATTCCTGGGCAATAATAATATTGTCTACTGCCTGACGCCCTGAAGGAAAGCGCATTGCGTTGAGGAAACTAGCTTACCAATGACCGATTTGAGTCTATTGTCTATGACTTTGGAGATTACTTTAACAGCCACATTTGCGAGTGCTATAGGACGGAACTGAGATGCAGTTTCTGAGTTAGCCACTTTAGGAATCAAGGTGATAAGAGTCTTGTTCATTTCAGTGGGGAAGCTGCTCTTCTCAAACGCAGACATCACAAATTTAGTTAGCGTAGGTCCAACAGCGTCCCAAGTTCACTGATAAAAGATGGGAGGAAAACCATCTGGTCCTGGAGTCTTATATGCCCCCATTTGGAATACCGCATTTTCTATCTCGGAAGGTGAGACTACGGGATTAAGCATGCGACGATCAGAATGATTTAGAGAAGGGAAAGATATATCAAAGTCGGCCACAGTAGGACTAGGTGCGGATGCAAAAAGAGTTTTATAATGAAGCTGGATGATCTCTTCAATCCGTTTAGGGTTTGTTGTCCAACAACCATCACAATATGTACTTACGACGTTGTCGGGTAGCCATTGATTTATGGAAATTTTGGCTGTTGGTTTATCCATCATGCAGCCATTGCATTTTATTTCGTTGTTGCCAATAAGACTCCTCCTACTTAAGTATGTCGGTATATTTTTCACACAATTCTTTTTCTAGTTGAGATAGAAAAATGGACGGTCTGTGATTCTGGGCTCGTTGAATACCCACAAGACGAGCCAAACAGCGTCTCCTCCAGTGTGCAAGATTACCAAAAACCTTCGTCTTCCATTTCATCGTAGCTTGTGTAAATTCATGCAGTGTGTGGCAAAAGTCATCATCATAAGTCATCATAAGTCATCATCATAAGCCTTCCGATGCCAGAGCACGTTATGGAGGCAACTACTGAGGAGGCATACCTCCTCCAACGTAGTGTGAAAAAGAATAAACGTCTGGCTGAAGGTGAACCTGGACCTATACATGGAGAGCCATGGAAGGAAGGTCGTATATGGGCTGACTTGCTGCGTCAACCACCCCCAACTGCAGTGAAATATTATGATGGTGCAAGTGAGGATGATGATAGCAAAGATGATGCTGCAACTTCTTTTACCAAAGATCCTGCCAGCTATACTTAGGATACTCTTCCCGGCCGCGTCATTGTCGATATTCCAGATGAGGAGCGTAAATAGCTATGGAGACCGTGAAAAAGGGCATTGATAGTAAAGCTGCTGGGACGTTCTATTTCTTACCGAGTGTTATCACATCGTTTGACAGATATGTGGGCTAAAAATAGGACGCTGGATATCATTGATCTTGATGATGGTTACTTTGTCGTACGTTTTACCGCTAAGGATAATTATAATTTCGTACTGGAGAGTGGCCCTTGGACTATTCAGAGACACTATCTAACAGTATCTAAATTTCGGCTTGGATTCCTCACTTCTAAGCACAAACTCTCATAAGGTCCTTATGCGGGTTGGAGATTGTATAGGCACAGCCATCAAAATAGATGATCACACGATGAACATATCACGAGGGAAATATGATCGTGTCTTGTTGAGATTGACCTCGAGAAGCCTTTGGTGTCTGTAGTTATTCTCAATGGTCAGCCTTTTAAAGTTGAATATGAATGTCTTCACCAAATTTGTTTCTTGTGTGGTAAATATGGACATTCCCAGGATGATTGTTCTTAACGATCATTGGTAGGATAGGAGGAGTCGGTTCCCCCACAGAAGCCCCCCGAACCAAAAATTCTTATTGATTCTTTTGGTCCATGGATGTTGGCCCGAAATAATGGTCGCAGACGTCCTGCTGCCAACAAAGAAGTCCCATTTATGGAACATGTAGCAACAACACCCTTTCAACAAACGCGTCAAAGCCAGAAAGGTAAAGGCTCTGCTCCTGCCATGATTAATGCTTATAGTGGGTCTCGCTTTGGTCCTATTACAGATTCTGTGGATGAGAAATATTACTCAGCCTATTACTATCTCGGAAGTTGACTTTCAACAAGTGAAGGATCCTGGGCCATCTCTTACCTTTAATACTAACTCCAAGGACCAAATCTCAAAACAGTGTGAACGTAAGGCAAAAAGGGTTGTCATTAAAGAGTAAACCCATGTGCGGGTACAGGTTCCACGTGCTACTCAACAAGTTACACTGCCTAAATTTCATGTCCCAACAACTGAAGCTATTGGTGCCGAGGACATAGAGCGTAATAGCGATAAGGTGCAACTACCTCTTACTGACATTACAAATACTCGGGCTCCCCTGCAAGTGCCACAAAAATCGACTGATTCTCAGCATCCTGTTCCCAGCTCATATTTTGGTTCATTAACATATATGGATATTGCTGATGAAACGAAGCAACACCCCCCGGATAACACTCCAAACTCTCCGATGACAATTGTGGTTGACGATCCTTCCATTTCTGAAATCCTTGATATGGGCACGAGTGATGGTATTCCTAGTGGCCATGACCCAGGCCACGTATCAGTATCTTAATTTTATATCATGAAGATCCTAGCTTGGAATTGTCGTGGTGCAGGTTCCAGCGCATCAATAAGGACAGTTCTTTGTTTAGTCCGAGATCATGTTCCCAACATACTTTTTTTTATGGAAACTCGAGTTCCCAGTTCAAGATCTCGACGCATTCTTCGACAAACTCACTTTATTAATATGGCTGCGGTTGAAGCGAGGGGATTTACTGGTGGATTATGGTGTTTTTGGAACTCTGTAACTACTCAAGTTAGAATATTATCATATACGGCTCAAATGATTTGTCTTGGTATCTTGAAAAATAATTCTATCTGCTGGATTTTATCCTTAGTGTATGCATCTCCTACTCAGTCCGTTCGCGAGACATTCCATGTATATGTTGAGGCCCTTTCACCACTGATTAACATTCCATGGCTGCTGATTGATGACTTTAATCAGGTTATTCGCCAAGAGGATAAGAGAGGCGGCCGTGTTGTTGTTGATGCTGGTGTAAATCGTATGTTGTATATGATCGATCGTTGTATGTTATCGGAACTTGAGTTCTTGGGTCCTAGATTCACCTGGTCGAATAACCAGCCAGGTAGACATCTCATTGAAGAAAGACTAGATCAAGCATGGACTCACTTAGGCATTCTCGGTTTCATAACTATTGTTATATTTAGCTATACTTAATTTGCCTCTTTTATTACGTTAGCTTAAATTAAGTAGAAGATATGACTATGCATTTATTTGAGGGCAAATTTATATTGCCATTGTTGTTGAGAATGTTGTATTTGAATAGTTATCAAAAGCATGATTTTAAGTGTTAAATGCTTAAGAAACATCTCTTTGCATTATAAAAGTATCAAAAAATTGAAACAAGTGAAAAAGTGACATCGATCTCTAAGGCAGAGACACGTGGATCGATCGATGTACATTATCCCCTAACTTCGATCGATCGATGTTAGACAGAATAAATCCATAATCTTACTATGAGGCGTCGATCTCTCACATGGATCGATCGACGTATACGTCAGCTTATCATGTGGATCAATCGATATACGTCAGCCCCTCATCTGGATCGATCGACTTACGTCGGCTCCTCACGTGGATCGATCCATGTCACACGGAATCAAAAAAACCTCACTGTGAGACATAGATCTCTCAACTGCAGGGACATCGATCGATCGACTTATACATCTGTCTCTAAAATTGAGACATGGATTGATCGACGAGTCAACAGATTTCTGAAAAATTTGTCCAACATATGACAAACTAATAATCCTTGTTAGTATACACATGATCTTCATTGCATGTAATGAGTTTTTAAACATTCCATATATGTTTATCATGTTTCATTACTTAGATTTTATGTGTTTATAAGTTCATATATGCACGGGTTATATCACTAACTTGCAAAGGAAGTTATTACAACTTACCACAAGGGCAAAGGAGTATGTTTGAGCTTTTTCAGGATCATATCATATGGAGAATGTCCATACGAATGGAAGGACAAAGTTGGAGTTTTCTCTACACCCTTTTTGACATATTTGTCGCTCAAGGGTATTTTGGTCATTTTGGTGCTCAATGGCATTTTGGTCATTTACATAGATTTATTTTCTGTGTAATGCTAAAATGGTTTTCCTATGGATGTCTCTTATATCATATTCATGATCTTCATATTATTCTTGGTGATTCATGGACTTCATATCTATATTAACCGTATGCGTTATGTTTTTCGATTTTCTCGGGTGTCTTACATTGTGGCATTTATTTTGTCACATTATATGATCATCATGGTGTTATCATACACATATTTTGAGACTTTTCTCGTGTTATTTTTGGATGGATATTTTTCAAAAAGCTGAAAAACAATCAGCCACACTTGAATGAGAGAAAAAGGGTAGTTTTGATCCTTGGTGATATTTAGTTATTTACTATGCGGCTGATTCTCATTATTATCTAGCCATTATTATCTGATTTTGTACTCATTTTTTAACATTAAAAACAGTCATATATACATATATATGTGTGTGTGTGTGTGAGGTGGACAAATCAAATTTTTATATATGAGCGAGACTACATCATATGGACCAATCAAAACACTCCAATATGACATGTTGCTAAGGAGTTGCATACTTGGACCCCTTAGGTGGCATTAATTTCGGTTTTTGATGCTCAAATCCTGCAGATTTGGTTAGCTATTATTCATTCCAAGTTGTTGAAGAGGTTGAGCAAAAGGTGGAGGAAGAAGTGGTCATCCAAACAACTTGATCTTTTCTGAAAATTCTTGCAGAAATTTCAGCACTTGACATGGACCAATCATGCTTCTTGAAAGTGACAACTAAGCAATGTGGTTAGATGGTCGTCCAATCAAATGAAGAAAAGTGCGATTGATGATATTGATGATGACATGTGGGCATCTTAATCCACAAGAGGCTGCTCACACCTATAAATAAAAGAGGAGTTGAAGAAGGAAGACAATACTTGAATCTATCTTCTTCTCTTATTCTTCCTCTTCTCCATTCTCCATTCTCCATTCTTGTTCTTTCAGCTGATGTTATAGGTGATTTTGATTTTTATTGTGCTGCATACACACAATTTTTAGTAGTAAAAGTTGTAATTTATTAGTCATTCTTTAAGGTTACGTCAATAGCTGGTGAGGTAATTACATTCTTGAGATAGCAAGGTGTTGTGATTACGTCTTGATTAGGGTTGGTGTAACCCTAGAATCAAGTACTTTGAAAGTTGTAAAGTATTCATACCATAGTAAAAATCCAAGAAAAGGTGTTTCCTGTGACTGGAGTAGGTCACATTGACCAAAACAGGATAATTCTTGGTGTTCTTGTCTTCTTTACTTTTTTGACCGTTTTTCACAGTTTCTGCATTGGACTTCTAAAATCCAGAGAAAAATAGAAAAATGTTTTCAAAAACTTTGTTTTTTGGTGTCAACCAACTTCAGAGTGTTAGCTTTCATTTTCATTAACAATCACTTGATTTTAGCAAAGAAAAGTTAGTCAAACAATCGTTGCAAGTTAGTTGCACAAATCTGTCAGCAAAACTGACATGTCCTCAAAGTTTTGTAATTCTGTATTATTTGTCTAGAATACTTGGTCATGGCTTTTTGAAAACATAATCGTGACTTCTTAAGCTTTCTTTTGACATAAAGATCACACCTCTTGGATAAGTATACAATGAGTTCTAGCTTTTCAAAGTTGAACGACTTTTATGTCTTGTTCTGAAAAATCTGTGATATTAAAAGTTTTTACCATTTTGATGAATCAAACGACTTTGGATTTTTCTCAAATTTTCAGAGAAGTTAGAAAACATCTGTTTCTGAAAGTTTCAAAGATTTTGAATTTCAACACAAAGAGAAACAATTTTTTAAAGGAAGACTCTGATTCTGAAACTTATAGAATCATATTTGAGGGAACTTTTGAGAAGAGTTTAAATAGTGTAATTTCCGCTAACCACTGTTCACCCCCTGTAGTGGTGTTTATTACAGGTGTTACCGTCTAACAATTGTAACAAGAAATTTGTTATTATTCTTTAACTATATATATGTGTGTGTATATATATATGAGTACTAATGTATACAAAATACATAAAAGATAATAACTAATACGATATACAAGATAATGAGTTGTTTATTTCTTAGGAGATGTTTGGTTGGAAGGTGAAGGTGCGGGATGCAGAACTTGAAAGTATTAGTTTGAGGTATATTAAAATAGCTCTATATGTATGATGATATATTGGAAAGGATAAGAGGTGATTTTAATGGTCACATTGGAACAGATACCGATGGTTTTCAAACAACACATGACAGGTTTGGTCATGGAGATGGAAACGAGTAGGATATGGATCTGCTAGACCTTGTGGTGGTCCACGACCTAGGTATAAACTCGTTCTTTAAGAAAAACATCACATTTGATCACTTTTAGCAGCGGAGGACATAATACGTAGATTGACTATTTTCTGATGAGACGTGAAAATCAACAATTGTGGAGGGACTGTAAGATTATACTAGGGGAGGCAGCAGTGATGCAACACCGTTTACTAGTGGTAGTTATGGCATTGAGCCAAAAGCTAAGAAAAGGGGTTGGAAAATTGCCACCCAGGATTCGATTGAAAAGCTTGCAGGACGAAAAGATTAAAATATTTAGAGACAAGGTCATCTCCACGTATCAGATCGACTGGGTGAGGACACAAACCAAATATAGGAGGCTATGGTGACTACTATTACTCACGCGGTGAGCGAAACTCTTGGGGCAACAACAGGAAAGACAATCGTACATAAATAGTGGGGGTGGTGGAACGAGGATGTGCAACAAAAAATAAGGGATAAACAAAAGAGATTTAGAGAGCTGTTAAGCTGTACACACGGTGAGGAGAAAGTGAGATTGAGGGAGAACTACAAAATTGCCATGAATGAGGCGAAGAATGTAGAGAAATATGTTTGGATAATTTTCAAGGTCATGCTTTTAAGTGGTGGATACTTAAAAATGTCACACATAATGTTATAAATGATTAAAAGTTGAAAAAGTGAAGAAAGATGACATCAATCTCTCAGGTTATTGCACTTCGATCGATCGATGTACTTCGATCGATGTAAGGCAGAGAAAAACCAAGACCTTACTGTGATACATCGATCTCTAAACCTGAGACACATCGATCAATGTACATCGAACCCTCACTTCGATAGATCGATGTAGGTCAAAGACAAATTTTGAAACTCACTATGAGACATTGATCTTTGACGCTGAGGCACTTCGATCGATGATGTGTAGGGTTTTTAGAAATATTTTTCTAAAATATGATAAAATGGTTGTTTTTGTTTTTACATGATACATATATGTTTATCATGCTGCTATTATGTGTTTTTGATGATTATAAATGTCTTGAGACTAATGTGCCTTGGAAGTTTCTACAACTTACCAAAAAGGAAAAAATTGGTATTTTGAGTTTGTGTAGGTACTTGGCATGGTGAAAATATTTTAAGGACACATTCATCTCTTATTTATCATCACAAAGGTGTTATTATATCTATTCCTAACCATTAAGGTCATTTCTGGAGTTTTCTCTCACCAGGAGTATTTTGGTCATTTTACCCATGAGGGCAGTTTCAGTATTTTTACTCAAGGAATCTCTTGAGTATATTATTATCTTCATTCTGAAGTTCATTTATGATTATCTTGAAGATTATTTGGTGGTTCTCTATTTTATTTCTCTATTTAATGACATGATCGATAGTAGCGGGATATGTGATGGTATTCGATGTCACATTCTATTTTTTTCTTGAAGACCTTCATATATATGTTATTGGAGAGTCTCAGTCATAATTTTGCAAAGAATTTGAAGGTGTTCTTGATGTGGAATTCATCACGACATATAAAGAGAAATTGTGGGAATTTCGATATTATATGTTGACAAAATCCTGTCAACGATTATTTGTTGATTTCTTCTTCAAAAATCTAAGTTGATATTCATATATACAGCTCTCCAAACGTGTATTTACAGGTGAAAATAATGGTGTATTCATTTTATGACTTATGCCAAGTGGACCAACCAAAAAAAGCTAGTTGGCAAAAGTTGCCAACTTGGATTTTTCAAATTGTAGCCAACGGCTACAAGGCTGGTTTTGGCAGATTTTTTTAGTCAAATGGAGCTCTCACATGCCCTATTGTTTTTCCAAGGAGTTGAGGCAATCTTGGAGGAGTTATGCCATCTTATTCTTGCATATTATCTTCATAATTTTCAAGACAAATCCAAGGTGTAAAATGGCCAAGCTGATTTTTAAGGTGGACCAATCATTCCTCTTTATGTTGCCAAGTGTACAAGATGATTATGTGGTCAACCAATGGTGTGAAGACACTTAAGCACTGACGATGAAGACATTGACACATTGGAGTTCTTATCTTCAAGTGTCATTTCACATTATAAATAGGACGCAAAGGTGAAGAGGAAGAACACACACTTGAAAGCTAAAATTGAAGCTCATTGTCTTGTTCTTCTCTTCATTCTTGATTTATTCTTTGTGTAGCCAAGGTGTTCTTGTGATATTTATTGTAGAACTACAAGCCTCTTGTATCTCATTTGTAAGATTGATTAGCTAAATCTATAAGGCTACATCAATAGGTGATGGACGTGTTGCAACCAATAGTTGCATAGAGGTGTTCATCCAAGTCTTGAATAGGGTTGGTGTTTAACCCAAAGATCAAGCTTGGTTGTTGTTGTAATTGTGTTCATTTCATAGTCAAATCCAAAGAAAGGTGTTCCTTGGGACTGGATTAGGTCACATTGACCGAATCAGGATAAATCTTTGGTGTTCTTGTCTTCTTTTCACTTATCTTTTTTTTTTCTGCTCGTTTTCGCTGCAGATTTAACACAAATTCTCACGTCTTGAAAAATTAGCAAAACACTTTCAAAATTTGTGATTTTTGGTGGAGTTATACTTCATACTGTTAACTTTCATTTTCAATAAAAATCACTTGTTTTGAGCAAAGGGAAGTTAGTCTTTCAGTAGTTGCAAGATAACTGCTCCATTCTGGCTACAATCTAACCAGTTTTGAGAAAATTTGAGTTATGTTTTCATCAAAAATTATTTATGGTCAGAGCCTTTTGGAAACATAAACTAGACATTCTAAGTAGTGTTTTGATATAAAGATCAACCTTTTTGGTTGAGTAATCAAAGAGATACATATTTTCAAAGTTCAGCATTTTTTTGTCGAATTCTGTCCAGATTGACTATCTGAATCTTTTTATTTGTTTGAAGGGTCAAACAATCTTATTTTTTTCTCATGTTTAGACAGAGTCTAGTTAAGATATTGAAGTTAATTTTTGAAAGTTTTATAATTTTTGAAGTTGTGTACACTGAGTTTTAGATTTTTCAAAAACGGGTACTGAATCTGAGGAGGTCTAAGATTCTGTTTTCAAAGGGGATTTTCACCAAAGGTAGTAGTGTAATTTCCGCTAACCACTATTCACCCCTCTCAAGTGGTGTTTACTGCATGTGCACAGTCCAACAAAGAAGGCAGCAATGGAGGCGAAGACCGCACCCTATAAAAGGATTTACGAAAAACTAGCAACAAAAGGAGAAGAGCATGATATGTTCAAGATTGATAAAGCTAGAGATCAAAAGAGGCAGGACCTAGGATACTGAAAGTTTATAAAGGAAGAAAATGAACATATTTTAGTCAAAGAACAAGACATCAAGTGGAAATGTCAAACATACGTCCACAATCATTTCAACGACGGGAAGGCCGACCACGAAGAAAAACAAAGCGTTATTACCCAAAAACGACAACATAATAACTACGAATGTTGGAGCATCACACAAGGAGAGGTGATGAGAGCACTTATGAAGATGTGAAGAGCTAAGTCAGTTGGCCTGGATAACATACACATTGAGGCGTGGAAGTATTTGGAAGAGAAAGAGGTTCAATAACTAACTATTTTGTTCAATGTTCTTTTCAAAACATGAAAAATGCCTAATGAGTGGAGAAAGAGTGTCGTGGTCCCTCCATATAGAACAAAGGAGACGCACAATATTGTGGAAATTACATGGGGATTAAGTTACTAACCTATACTATGAGTTATTGAAAAGATTAATCGACAATAAAATTAGGGAAGAAACTCATGTTACGGTGAACCAATTTGGTTTCATGCCAGAACAATCAACTATGGAATCAATACACATCCTAAGGAGATTGATGGAGAAGTATAGGAAGAAGAAGCGCGATCTACATATAAACTTCATCGATCTTGAAAAGCTTATGATAATGTGCCATGTAGATTGATTTGGGATAGTCTAGAGGCAAGAGGAGTTTCCATGAAGTATATAGACATAATTAGGGATATCTATGTTAGGACGAGAACAACCGTTCGTACGCATGTGGAGAATACATACTTCTTATTTGTGGAGGTAGGCCTCCATCAATGGTCTGTTTTGAGAATATTTCTTTTCACAGTTGTACTCAGCGAGCTGTCAAAGTCGATCCAGGAGACAATTCCGTGATATATGCTTTTTGTTGACGATATTGTATTAGTTGTAGAGAGTAGACATACCTTAATTATGATACTAGAGCAGCAGAGAGGTGCTTTAGAGTCAAAAAGCATAAAGATTAGTCGTTTTAAGACCGAGTATCTGCACTACGACTTCAGCGGCGTAGCTCACGGCATCGAGGGTCAGGTGGTACCACATGTAAGTAAGTTCAAGTACCTAGAATCGTTTGTACATCAAGATGAGGACATAGATAGTGACGTAGCACACCAAGTTCTTACAGGTTGGTGTAGGTTGAGGGCGGCCTCAGGAGTGCTGTGTGACAAGAATTTTCCAACTAAATTAAAGGAAAAATTTTATAAGGTGGCAGTGCGGCCAGCAATGGTATATGGAACAGACTGTTGGGCATCAAGAGGACACAGTCGCAGAAGATGGAAATGATATAGATGAGGATGCTGAGGTAGATATGTGGGCATACAAGGCTAGACCGGATAAGAAATGGGGTATTCAGAGAAAGGTCAGGACTGACTAGTATAGTATATAAGATAAGGGAGGGGCTGAGATGATTTGAGCATGTCAAGAGGAGATATGCAACGTCATTTGTCAGAGTAGTTGAAAGCCTCATTGTAGAGGGGAAGAAGAATAAATACACGCCCAAACTGACTTGGGATGAGTGATTAGACATGTTCCACTAGATTTGCACTTTTCTGAGGACAGGGTCCAGGATAGAAGTTCATGGAGGCAGATGATTAAGATTAACGAGGTTTAGAGATGATATAAGGGCGCCTTAAAGTATATTTAGAAACTTAAATACCCTCTACACTTTAGGATGACTTTGCACTTTTTTGTTTTTATCTTTGTCTTTCATTATTTGTGCATATATACGGTCATGACTATTTTAATATTGAAAATTTTCTATTTGTATTTTACTAGATTAATTCACTAATACACTAGCACACTATATTCCTATTATTATATCATCTATATAGTACATATAGAGCCGGAGGTCCACTGAAAGCAAACTCTTTATATTTTGGGATGAATGTATTATTTGCCTCCCTCTCACTCTCTCCAGACCCTAGCAATAGCTTTTGGTGTCGTTAGGATATACTGGTTATGTGTTGTTGTTGTTTGTCGTAGTATGATGATATATATTAGGAATCCTCCATACCCTTTCAACTCTTAGAACAATTAATGGTTAATATCCATTCAAATTTTTGTACTAAACAATCATGGATTTAAGTGTTACACATATACCGATCACTATCATTATGATTTCGAATCCCATATATTTAAACCTGAGATATCTTAAACATTCTTAAATTGGTTTGATATTTAATTTGATCACAGTTGTCCAGAAACTAAAATCGAAGAATAAAAATGTGGTAAAAATTTTCAGACGGGTTGGTAACGGGGGTTGGTGAAGCTGTCCCCACATGATCCTCCTATAACTATCCCAATCCCCCTCGCTCAATCGCCGACACCGACACCTCCTCCTCCGCCACCGCAACTCAGCTCCTGAATCTCTCCCCTCATCCTTCGGGAAAAAATGAAGGTGATTGAGAAGCTGAATGAAGGCATTTCCAGTGGCAAGGTAGTCTTCTCCTTCGAATTCTTCCCTCCCAAAACGGAAGATGGAGTCGACAATTTGTTTGAGAGAATGGAGAGGATGGTGGCTCACAATCCTTTCTTCTGTGATATCACCTGGGGTGCTGGTGGATCCACTGCGGAACTGACGCTGGAGATCGCCAATCGAATGCAGAACATGGTGTGCGTTGAGACGATGATGCATCTCACCTGCACCAACATGCCTATTGAGAAGATCGATCATGCTCTCAATACTATCAAAACTAAAGGTCTTCAGAATGTTCTTGCTCTCCGCGGAGATCCTCCTCATGGCCAGGATAAGTTCGTGCAAGTCGAAGGAGGCTTTGCCTGCGCCCTCGACCTTGTTAGTTGTCGTATTTTGATATCATTCATGTGTGGCTTATAGATCTGGTATGTTCTTCAGGATTATGATATTTATAATGGTTTGAATTTTGGTACATTTCTCTGTTTAGGTGAAGCATATGAGATCCAAGTATGGAGACTACTTTGGCATCACTGTTGCTGGCTATCCAGGTGCTCACTTGATTAAGCATTCAATCCATGTTATTAGATAAGCCTAACTTCAAATTTTGCTTAATTTTGATATGCTGCTATTTTGCTTGTGGATTTTTCCGCATATGGCAGAGGCTCATCCGGATGTCATACCATCAAATGGGTTAGCCACGGCAGAAGCCTACCAAAGCGATTTGGCTTACCTCAAGAAAAAGGTAGTGGTCCCTTTTCCTTGCTACTAGAGTTGTTGCCCATTTCTCCTTGATGAGGGAGTTGGGGGTTCTCCCCACCTGTACCAGAGGTCACTTAGCCAGGTGGGATGTAAATCGAGGGATGTGCTCCACCGGCAGCCCTGCAAAGGGAGAGGACACACGAGACTCAGCTAGCCCAGAGGCAACCCTTGTAATATTTCAACAAGGATTGTCTCCACACGGACTCGAACTCGGGACGTCGGGGTTCTAGCCCATTTCTCCGGTTTGATTTCATTTGGGTACTAATGCCTAAAGGTGCAGAGTAGGTTTTAATTTAGGGCTGATTGTTGGTTATTTCGTTTTCCCTCCTCTGCCCCTCAGGTTGACGCCGGAGCTGATCTTATCATTACTCAACTTTTCTATGATACGGATATATTCCTCAAGTTTGTGAATGATTGTCGCCAAATAGGAATTACCTGCCCAATTGTTCCAGGGATCATGCCTATTAATAATTACAAGGGCTTCATGCGCATGACTGGTTTCTGCAAAACTAAGGTAGGAATTGAGAAGTAGATAGTAGATCTTTCTGTCTTTTACCAAATATAAATCGTCCCAGAGCCTTTTCTTGCTGTCGTTCTGAGATAACGATTCTCCATTTGAGCTCTGTCAGTTTAGCTATGGTGATAGCATATATGGTTCCTCATTTGATGCACAGTTCTAGTTTATTCAGTTGAATGGAGATTTATGTGGAAGTCCCTATATTGAGATGCAGTGATAATCGATTCATTCTGTAAAGTTGACATTTTGGCTTATCTCAGAATTTCGCTATTCTTGTTTTAGTAAATGGATTAGAACATGTTTCCTTGGTTGTGTTATGGAAGAACTCTTTTACTTAAAAGAATGGTTGTAGGTACCAGAAGAGATTATGACTGCCTTGGAGCCTATAAAGGACAATGAAGAAGCTGTTAGAAACTATGGAATCCACCTTGGAACTGAAATGTGCAAGAAAATTATGGCTAATGGCATCAAGACTCTGCATCTTTACACGCTAAACATGGAGAAGTCCGCATTGGCAATTCTAATGGTCAATTTTCATCTTCCCTCATGTTTACTATTTTATATGTGCAGTAGTGTTATTTCTCTTCTTTTTGTAGTTTGGGAATTAAAAGGTGATTTGTACATGCAGAACCTTGGATTAATTGAGGAGGCTAAGGTGGCAAGGCCCTTGCCTTGGAGGCGTCCAACTAATGTTTATCGTACTAAGGAAGATGTTCGTCCTATATTCTGGTGAGAATTACACTGGTACCTTTTCATTGTCTGACATAGTTCTTTTTCATTTAGTTATCTCAAGTTGGAGCATACAGATGATTTTATGAAACTCAGGTTTTCTTTCTTCATGTTAACATAGGGCCAATCGTCCAAAGAGCTACATCTCAAGGACTCTGGATTGGGAACAATATCCACATGGCAGATGGGGTGATTCTCGAACTGCGTCATATGGGACACTGTCCGACTATCAAGTACGTATGTGGTTTCGTTTCTGAGGAAGTGATGCATTCTTTATATTTGATTTTCATTTCTATTTATATTTGCTTTGATTCTTGACCTATCTTTCTTTTCTTCTTCTCTGATAGATTTTAATGCATCTATGACATTTACACTTGCCATGCCTATTCCAATTGTCACTGGGATTTTGTTTCAGATAGTATTTTATTTTTTATTTTTTTTCTTGTTTGATGAGGCACAAGGCATTAAATTGCAGCCAAGGCAGCCACTTTCTTTATAGATAAACTCAATCATGATTCCAACTATAAATCTCTTGAATCTGTATAATTCATTGCAGAAGTCTGAAAAGCTATAGTTATTGGTCTCCCTTGTTCATTTTCACATTAATTAAATTTCGTTGAAGTATCCCCATTTACTGCTTACTGCACTTTTTGACTAGTTAATTCAACAATATTTGTGTGATTAATATGTGAGTGAATTTCTCAATAGGTATATTGAGAGTGCTACATAATAAAATCTGGATTTGACTTTTACAGTGGATGTTTTCTCAATTGTTACAGTTGTCATTTAGAAAGACAATGATTTTTAAACTCCATCTTCCGTATCTGCGCTCCATCATTCGTCTTGTACCCTTTAACAGGCCAGACATCACTTAGATGTAAAATTATTTATCCAGATCTGAAAAGAAAATACTTTTTCTGAACCTCTGGAAAATAAAGCTGTAAAGAGTACTTATACTACTTAATATAGTCAGAATTGGAAAAATTTTTAAATTGGTTTAAGTAACATGAAAGAGCATAGAAACTCAGTGTTGATAAATAATATTGGGATGCAGAAATTTTCCAGTGCAAGTTAAATATTTATGTACTGAAACCTTAATTTTCAGCCATTATGATATAATCATAATGAAAGTTGATTAACAAACATGAACTAAGTTTTGTTAGTAACTTTGTTTTACTTTTGCCTCTTTTTGTGTTTGATTTATTTATCTAAGAAATAGTTCATGTTGCACGCTTGGATATGCAACAACAACAACAATTATATCTAGTATATCCCAACGCTTGAATATGCTACAAGTATCTTGTGGGTCACTTTAAGGCTTCCATTGACAAAAAATGACCTAGGAATCTGGGCTTTTCTTCCTTGGACTTTATGCAAATATTTGAGCTTCTCAGGAGTAATTATCTTAATCCATGTCAACGCGCAGACATCCATTGTTATTTCAAGTGTACAAAGACTAAGTTGGCTTGCACAATGATTTGGTACCTTGTGTAAGATTCCGAGTGGCTTTCTGGCTGCATTCATTTCATGGTTGGTTATGTTTAGATAAACCCATATAAGTTGATATTCTGTAAATCTGTCATAAAAGGGACACTGTATTTGACGCCAGCTGTTCATTCATCTATTGCAAGACGGGAAGTTCTTGGTTATTTGTCCTTTCCGAGTCATACTGAATTTTCATCAATTGTAGCTGACTAAAGCTAGCTCTGTAGTTGAACATTCTCTTGAAGCTATTTTTATAAGTTTTTATTGTGTCTCAGAAGCTTGTTTTGCCTTAGGCCAGGAGCATTTATTTCATACTTGCTTGGAAAGGATTATCAGTAGATGTAGTCAAAGATAAAGAAACATGTGAATATATGTCTCCTTTATATATATATATATATATATATATATATATATATATATATATATATATATATATATATATATATATCTGTGTGTGTGTGTGTGTGTGTGTATATGTATATGTATATGTATATGTACATGTATATGTATATGTACATGTACATGTATATGTATATGTACATGTATATGTATATGCATATGTATATGTATATGTATTTTAAGCAAATTTCATTAAAAAGCCAAATTAAGCATCATTACAGATGAAGTTGCAAGGGGTAGGCAACAAGAAGCAATGATTGTTCCAAATAAAAGGCACAAGGCTGTTTCAAGCGCATTCACCAATTAATCTAGTGCCAGCAAGTGTCTCCTTTATATTTAATTCTTCCTTAGGTGATTTTTTTATAACAGTTCATGAGGCCCCGTTCACGTGATAAAAAGCTTCTTGAAGAATGGGCAGTACCTCTGAAAAGTGAGGAGGATATTTATGAGGTTAGCTCCTTTTTTTAACATTTCTATATGAAATTCTGAACTCCTGAGAAACATGTCTAATCCTGAGGAGTTGTGTGCAGAGATTTCGGCTTTATTGTCTTGGGAAATTGAGAACCTTTCCTTGGTCGGAATTAGATGGGCTTCAACCAGAGACAAAGATCATTGATGAACAGCTGGGTAATGTTAATTTGAAAGGTTTCCTTACTATTAATAGCCAACCAGCGGTTAACGGAGCCAAATCTGACGCCCCATCTGTTGGTGAGTAGACCTCCTTCAAATAACATGCTATACTACTAAAAGATTTAACACGTAGGCTTCGACTGTATGATTATAGTGCTAGCAGTTTTCATGGTCAATCATACCCCCCCTCCTGTTGCAATTTTACTTCCCAAGGCATTATAGGTGTTTCAAGTCCTTGCATGTGGAGTCGATTTTGATATTTCAATGGAATGATTACTGCGTTTTTTGGATTATTTTTGCAGGGTGGGGTGGTCCAGGTGGATATGTTTACCAAAAGGCCTACTTGGAGTTTTTCTGCTCCAAAGAGAAATTGGATGCTCTAGTCGCGAAATGCAGTGCTTATCCATCACTCACCTACATGGCCGTGAATAAGGAAGGAAGTGTATTGTCAAATGTCCATCCAACTGATGTGAATGCGGTGACCTGGGGAGTCTTCCCTGCGAAAGAGATTATACAACCAACTGTTGTGGATCCTTCCAGCTTTTTAATATGGAAGGACGAGGCATTTGAAATTTGGTCCCGAGGATGGTCTCAGTTATACTCTGAAAGCGATCCATCAAAACAGTTGCTTCAAGAGGTTAGTTTACTCAACTGAATCTTATTTAGCTCAATCCTATGAGCCCCTTGTGTTATGCGCCAAATAGTCCATGCGAACTTCGAGCAAGGCAAGCATTGTAAAACGCATAGTGACTTCTTCTTCTCCATCTCTCATCCCATCCCTCTACCTCTCAAGAAGGTAACTACCGCCGGCAGAGCTTCCTCAGCCCTCTCTGGCCACTCTGGCCGTCGCCACGTGCGATCGGGCAAACAAAAATGAAACTTCCCTCTCCTTAAATGCCTAGATTCATTTGACCCCAAATCGATCTAAGCACGGAGGTGCTTTCCCGGTCTCCGATTATTTCCGCGATCAGGCACATCTCTGACAAACAAAACACACTCTTCTTCTTCCGAAAATGCTTTCCTTGCTTGATATAAACTCGATCTAGGTATGTAAGATTTGATACGTGCTAAATCGACCTGGGCTAGTCTGCTTAAGGCCAATTTCTTTTTTTTTTGTAAGTTAAATTTTATAAATGGGCCAAAATGGCAAATATACAATGATGCATACGACTATGCACAAGTCGATGCAAGTTTCGAAGGAGGCTGACAAAAGTGAACTAATCTAATGCCAACCTTTTTGCAAAAAGTGGTCCCAGGTGACCACATAATCACTAGTCTATTATACTAATCTAGTACATGAGCTTCACTTGCTCATCAACTCAAACTAGTAGCGTGTACTTTTCCACACGGGAATAGTAGCCCAAGGAATCAGTTTAGTAGCACAATTTGTCAAGGCAATTTTCCTCGCCCGATTTGCCAGCATTGCGGTTTCATAGTCCTGTGTCGAAAGTTACTAATTAATAGCAAGCTGTTGATGGGGTCTGGCAATGAGAACTTCCACTTTATTCATTTCCTTTCCAGTGAGGCTAAACACCAACATTTCTGGGGTGCTGTGGTGTCTTTGCTATGTTTTGCTTCGCATCCGGCTTCACTTCGGGGTTGGGTTCCCCGTTTTTCTACAGAATAAGGACATCCAGTAAAATTGATCGATAATGACAAGAATCAATTTTATGGAAGCAGCACAATGTGTAATCACATATTGGATTTGTACACTTGGTGTATGGATCGAAATTAGTCTCACATCTCAAGATGTGAATAGTCTAGCCGATGTTGTCGATACCCCAATGCAAGCCTGCATCCTACAATGAGAGAAGGAAAAACCAAAGGAGATGGCACTTGGAGGGGAAGATACAAGCATTGCGTAGGTAAACCATCAACAGGAAGTCCACCACAAAAGAAAATGAATCAAAGCACAGACAATGAAACAGTAATTAGATCAAAATGTTTTGTTGAATTCTCAATTGTATTGTCAACTCTCAGTTATATTTAGACCTCTTATACCCTTTCCACGTATGTGCTGCGTGTCTTACAGAGTCTAGGATTTCCAGCACCAGTGTGTTTTTATTTCTTTTGATTTTTTGGAATAATCTTCTGTTTCTTTCAAACCAAAGAAAATAAACAGTTACAGAGAAACAAAAAATAACAAGGTGTTTTTGAAGTTTGGACCGTCAAGTTTGATTTATAACCAACCAATTTAGGGTAAAGTTCCAATCCATGCACAATGGGGAGTAATTACATCTTGAAAGAATTGTGCTCCAAACAGTTTCCGAGTAGGGACAACGGGAAAAAAAGGTGGTCATGGTCTTCCAAAGAACCTTCACACAAGAGACATAGATTCGAGGAGATTAAGCCCCTTCAGAAGTTTGTCTTGTGTATTCATCCTCTTCCAACATGCAAGCCAAAGGACAACTGCAAACCGTGGACAAAATGAATGCACCAGATGATTTTTACCCAATCCGGAGTTGGAACATTTGGATAGAGAACTTTTGAAGCACTTTTGATAGAGAAAACATTGTCCGAATTCCATTTCTAAACATCTTCTCTATTTTTTAGGCTAATTCCTCGACACTCTTGGCTAAAAGCAGTGACCTGACTGTTCCATCCTCTACCATAAGAAATATTCCAACAAGAGCCATTTAGAACTGTGGAAACCATAGCATTGTTTGGTAGATTGATTTTGTTCCTAAGCTCTGGGTGGCAGGAAGACGATTCCCAAGGATGCCATGTGTCATGCCAAAATGAGGTGTTATTTTCATTGCCAATGCATTTAGACAAGCAGTGGGCAAACAGATCTCTAACACCCAGGAGCTTCTTCCAAAGCCAAGAATCAGAGACCTTAGCTTTGACTACCAAAATGGAAGCTCCCTTTAAAATGACAGTATGAACTCATTTTACCCATAAGCTTTTCCTTATTCTCGCAGATATGCCAAATGCTCTTCATTAGATAAGCATGGTTTAGAACACTTAGGTTTTGGATATCCACGCCACCCTTATCTTGTGGTAGGCAGACATCTTTCCATTTTACTTAGGCCTTTTTTGTCCCACCCTAGAGGAAATTTTTGAGGATTTTTTCAATTTTCCTAATGATCATTTTTGGTAGAAGAAACAAAGCAGTCCAGTATCTGATGATAGATTCTAGAACTGACTTTATTAGTTGGAGTCGACCACCATAGGAAAGTTAGGAAGACCAACTATTCACTCTGGCGTTTAGTCTGTCAATTAATGGACCACAATGGGAGAAAGACAGCTGACCCGATATTAGTGGAACACCCAGGTATCTGATCGATAGAGAACCTAGCTTCATACCTATGATGTTAGGCAGGGAGTCACAGATTTGAAGGCTAACCCCAGAAAAGAAGACCTCACTTTTGGTCAAGTTAGGATGCAGACGTGATAGTGATTGAAATTCAAGCAAGGTATCTTTGACAATTTGGATGGAGGGGTCATCCGCCTTGCAAAGAATGAATAAATCATCAGCAAAGGCAAGGGAGGATAATTCAAGGTTTTTGTATTTGGAGTAATAGCTGAAGCCTGGGCCCCTTGTTTCGGATTTGAGTAATTGGGTGAATCTTTCCATGATTAAGATAAACAGGCAAGGGGAGAGGGGGTCACCTTGCCTAAGCCCTCTAGAGAATTTGAAATTGCCCACCAAAGACCCATTCAAGTTTACCGAAAAAGAGGGAGTCGATATACAAAGCCAAATCCAATTCATGTAAGTTTCTGGAAACCCCATTTTCTTAAGTAATGACATCAAGTATTTCCAATTTACCATGTCGAATGCTTTCATGATATCCACTTTGATTGCACAATATTTGGGACCTTCTATTTTCTTATAATTTTTGACAATTTCATGCATTAGGAGGGTATTACCTTTAATTAGTCTACCTTTGACAAAGGCAGTTTGGTTTTCATTTATAAGGTTAGGAAGTAAGGGCCTTAGTCTGGTCACAAGGATATTGGAGATGAATTTGTATATGACATTGCAGCAGGAAATTTGCCTAAATTCTTTCATGCAAATGGGATTGTCAACTTTTGGGATTAGGGAAATGGCAGTGCCATTTATTGGATAGTAGATGAAATTGTGTGTGAAAAAGAATTGAATTGCATCAGATAGTTGTTCACCCACGACGACCCAATTTTCTTTATAAAATTCAACAATGTAGCCATCTGTACCAGGTACACTATCTGTTCTCATCGAGAATAATGCATTTTTAATTTCTTCCCTCGTGACCTGATCAGAAAGGGAGCAGCTTTGGCCATTACTGAGCGTCTTGCCAGTCCAGGCAAAATCTGGTATATCATGTGCATTGGGTTCAGTAAATAGTTTCTGAATAAAATCAACTGCCATGATTTGGACTGACGCATAATCATCTACCATGATTTCATTGTCATCTTTTAAACATAAGATTTTATTTCTAGCAATGTGGATTTGACAACCCTTTGAAAGTATTTCATGTTTCTGTCCCCGTCTTTCATACATTTAACTCTTGACTTTTCTTTGTATAAGGATTCTTCAAAATTTAAAAGTTTGATGTATGTGTCCCGATCATTTTGTTCCTCGATCTGGATTTGTGAGTTTGTGGGATCATTCAAAAGCTTTCTTTGTGTAGTTTCAAGATTGTATTTGGCTCTTTCTACTCTAAGAGTAATTTGATCATAGTGTTCTTTATTGAGCTTTTTCAACGGAATTTTGAGGTTTTTGAGCATGTTGAACAGTCTTACCATGGGATTTCCGTTAGTATTTTCATCCAGCTGTTTTGTATAGTAGTTTTGAAATTTGGGTGAGACATCCAACCTTTCATGAATTTGAAAGGTTTAGGCCCAAAGTTGTTTGCTAGCTGACTTGAAAGGATACCCAGAGAGTGGTCAGATGAGATTGGAGCACTGTAGTCCAGCTGAAAGTTCTGGATTAAGGATTGTCAAACATCATTACAGAACATGTGATCGATTTTTGTATACACCTTTTGGGCTTCGTGTCTGTTGTTTGACCATGTGAATCCAAACCCTCTGGAGGGGATGGATACCATATCCATATCATTGATCCAGTCTGTAAATTCCTTAACAACATTTCTGTCCATTTTCTTGCTTCCCATTTTACGCTGTTATCTAGTATAATATTAAAATCGTCCATGATAAGCCAAGACTTATCATTATATAGGGAATTTTGATATTTAAGGTCCCTCCAAAGATCGTGATGGTTACTTCGTTTATTGAAGCCATAGACCGCTGTGAGGATAACCTCTTCATTATCTTTAGAAGATAGTAGCTTAAAGCTAGCAGTTATGGATTGATCAGTACAATGAAGCATTTTGCCAACAAATATATTCGGGTTCAGGCTTAGATTATTCTGGACACCATATTTGGAAGGGAGTTATGTAAGACTCAAAATATGTTTGAAGACCTATTCATTTTCAGATTCCAATCTGAATTACAAGAATGAAATCCTGGAACTCTCCCTAAAGTCTTTTGGCAACAAGGTCTTGTTCTTGTGCTTTGGACTCCTAACAAGAAAACTGAAGAGCTAAAACTCAATGTTGTTCCTATTTGCGTGAGGCTACCTTCTTTGAGGCTCCAATATTTCAATAAGAACACACAGGGTAGGATTGAAAGTCTCTTTGGAAAACCTTTTTTTCATGGACAGAGCCACAAGTGCTCAGGCTCGAGTTGCTTTTGCAAGAATTTGCGTAGAAATCAAGGTTTGAGAAAGTCACCCAAAGGAGGTGACGTTTACGGATGAATATGGAGAAGTTTTTCAAGAGATTTCTTATGAATGGATGCCAATTCAATGCCCCATTTGTAAATCTTTGGTCACTCTTGTGAAGCCGTGGAAACGACAGAAGACCATTCAAACAATTGGTTGACACAAAGCTTTAATCAGTTGCATAAAAGAACTGACCAACCAAGAAAAGAAGAAAATAGGAAAGTGCGGGTCAATGCTCGTGGCTTTAAAGCAAATAAGCTTGAGGATGTCAATCATCCTCCTCGGCTTTGCCAGCTAAAGTTTGAAGTTGATGATCAACATGGAGTGGTCTCCACAGACAAGCACCAATAAAAGATTAGCAAGACGTAGAATTGTGTGGTTTCCAATGCTAGCAGCCATTTTTCAATGGTAAAGGCTCTGCCCCCCTGAGAAAATAGCGGAGAAATAGTTTGAGAAATTGGTTCAAAAAATAATTTAACACTCTAGTGAATGGAGATGGTTATGCTCTGGATTGTTACTCTGAGGAATAATTGTCTTTGTTAGAATATGAAGCTAAAGAACACATTTCTGAGAAAGAAGAAAAGAAAAACACTTCTCGAAAAGATGGCCGAGAAGAAAGAAAATAAACAGAACACAAAACTGGGAAAAAATACCGCCCAACAAATGGAAGTGGTTTCACCTGAAAGTGAAACATGTGGAGGAAAGATTGCAAAAAGGAACCGCAAAGGTAAAATAAGTGAATACACCAAAGCAGATGATGGAGGAGATGAAATGGACAAAAAAAAAAAATTTCAAGCTGCAGAAGCCAAGCCAAAAAGAAGAACCCAAGAGGTAAAGTGAAAAAAAATGCCCCAATGAACTAGGAAATGGAAGTGTTGATATGGTGGAAATTGAACATAAATAGGATGTTCATATTTACCTCATGTCTCATGTTAAGGAGTCCGAACCCAAAGAACAAAATCAATAGTCTGATGCAGTGGTCGGTTTAACGGAGGGTATTGGCGCTTGACGGTTAAGCAATATAGTAGAGGTAGGAGTAGAGGATAGTGGCCAAGGCAATAGTTTTGGTTTTTCTTTTGATAGGATTTTGAATTGTTCCCTAAAACTAGACTTAGCCTATTGATGGTTTGAAAGCACATTGAATAATTGCCAGTGGTACCGTCTATTATAATGGCTATCTTGTATGTTTATTTTAGTATCTATGAAATTTAACTTTAAAGAAAAAAAGCATTATAACATGTCTCTAAGCTCCGTGAGAGCTGATGATGTTTGCGGTGTATCTGTTGCAGGTCCAATCCAGTTACTTCTTGGTGAGCTTAGTTGATAATGATTATGTCAATGGTGATTTGTTTGCCGTCTTCAAGGATATATGATTCCTACAAATTTACACGCAGATGATGTCTTATGTCATATACTCCTGCTGCCATTTATTCCTTAGCTTCTGTAATCTTCTTAATAGCTTGTCTTTCCTAATATTTAGACTTCCCTGGTTGTGTAACTATAGTTCATATTGCAATTGGATTTTGGTATTTGCCACGTGTAACAGTAATTGCCTCGAGGATTTCATGCTACGTTAGGGGAACATAATCAGTACTCGGAACCAGAAAATTACATATTTTTTTTTGGGTGCATGTAACTTGAAAGGAAAATAAGCAGAAAATTCATTACTAGTGTTTTATAGTAACATCAAAATTTAATCTTGAAATAATTTATAATGCAACTTTTCAGAGATTGCTAAACAAGAAGCCTGCAAACACTGCAAAAGCTTATACATCTATCTTACACTGCAAAAGCTCATATCATCGGGTTCAGACCTAAGGAGGCTAAAAATAAGACAAATTATGAGGCCTTCAATCACACGCCGTCACGTGTACAAAAGCAGTTTTTTAAAGAAGGGGTACTGCACTTTTTTTTAATAAAAAAAACCGCTTTTGTACACATGACGACGCGTGATTGGATGCCTCATAATTTGTCTCACTTTTGACCTTCTCAGTTGTGAACTCATATCACATGTCCTTTTTGACCCTCCGACCTTGAAGGTTCCACTTACAGAATTTAGTGATGGATATAAACCGATGATGTACCATACTAAAAATAATCTTCAGTATAACTTGTCTTTTTCAACAGGCAACAGTCACCACAAACCCAGATCTAAACCATGCTAATGGTAAGCTTTAACTCCCATCTTGCAATCCAATGGATGTAATTGCTTTTAGACACCCGGAACTTTTTTCAATAAGTTATGCCCGTTACAAATGCTCTATTATCTTTAAACAAACATGCTTCCATTTCAAGCACCGTGAAAAGTAGGATTAGATAAATCCCATTGACTGCCCTTATCGAGACCTTCAAAGAAAACATGACATACGGTTGGAATAGTACTATCCTTCTCTTAGCTCACAGAAAAAGAGGTGATCTCATATGCTAGGGGGAGCTCCCTTTTACAAGAAGAAGATAATATTTTGTCTCACCGTTAACCTCTTCATATTTGAACCATGACAAACGGTTGGAATAGTACTATCCTTCTCTCAGCTCACAGAGAAAGAGGTGATCGCATATTCTTGGGGAGCTCCCTTTCATAGGAAGAAAGAGAGTATTCCTATTGATTGCCATTTTTGACACCTTTAAGTATAAAACATCACAAATTCAGTTATAATAATAAGACCTCCACCTCACCTCAGAAGGTAAAGGTCATTTCATATTCTTGGCACCCATTGATACGCCATAACGTAAACACACTAAACACCTCATCAAACTGTAACCGGAATTTTATTTTTCTTACATTATTATCATTATCATTACGACAAAAGGCTCAATCTTGTGGATCAAGTATTGCCAGTTATAGAAGTGTGACTCAGGAATATGGTTGATTCTTTTTTCTTTTTAGGGGAGGAACTTTTTGCTATTGAGTGTTTTAAATTTTTTTTGACAGTATAATATGATTGTTGAGCTAAGTAACTAAAAGAAAATGTTTTTCTTAGTTTTTCAATATGATACAATTCGGGCCCTGTTGGGGTGGGGAAGGGGATAAAGTCCTTGAAACCACATGATTTGTGAGACAGGCCAAGCACATCTTAAATTAGTCGACCCTGCTGGTGAGGAGCCGGAAGGCCAAGTCCCTCTTAAACTAAACCACGCCACAAGTCTCTGGCAAGGGCTAGCTTAGCACTATGGCTGTTGAACGAACCAAACTATTTATAAACTATTCAAGTTCGATTCGTATTCGTTCGGTAATTATTTGTTAACGAACCAAATTCGAATAAGTATTCGGATTCATTTAGTTAAACGAGCCCAACTGTTACCAAACTGTTACGTTCGTTTAAAAAGTTATTAGGTTACCGTGCCAAACTCAAACCAATTTTAAAGTTCGTTTAGCTAAATGAACCAAAACGAACAATTCGTTTAGCTAAACAGATCTGAATTCAAAAACCAAGTATTCAGTTCGGCTCGGTTTGTTAACACCTCTAACTAGCACCTTCGCTCAAGCTAGTCTAGCCCACTGATCCCGGCAAAACTAGGTGGTCAAGTGCTTTTATCATTTGTTCATAATTCAACCAAGAAAGCAACAGAAATTTTTGTTCTTCGTATTTATACCCATTAAGATATAAAGTTACACACTAACAAATTCTGATGTGACACGCCAACCCAACACGATATCCATGAAATTGGGTCAGAATTAGGACACCCGGCTGGCCAGTCAAGTCCGAAAATGAGCCGTCAAAGCGAAGATTGAAACGCCAACCTGCTAAACCCCTCACGAACATGATCATCAAACCCCGAAAGTAAATCGCCAACACGCTAACCTCGCACAACAATCTGTCAAACCCGATCTTTAAATACAACAAACTCAAAAATCTGGTTGACAGGTTAATCTGAACTCGACTTGTCAACCTATCAGGGCAAGTTCGAGTTTACCTTTTGAAACCCGCCAACTCAAACCCGACCTGTTTGATATTTCTACATAAAAGTGACCCCATAGGCTTTCACTTAAGCATCTCCAAAATTTCCGAAACAACTGGGAAGAACGGAACCAAAAAGTAAAATTAAAAAATGAAACTAAAACACGCATATACGAGTATCCAAATATCAGTTAGGGTTCTATCAACAATGCACATATAAACAACCATTTTCGTGCCAAATGCCACAAAAGAGAATGTGAGGAAGTAGGGAGCTACACTATGAGGAAGTAGGGAGCTACAGGGAGACAAACTCAGCAAGATTCTCATCCTGTTCCAAGCGATAGCTTCACGAACAAGGTATCTATCATATCAAATCAGACTCAATGCATGTTGTCAATAATCGTCACCTCTTGATATCACTTCTTTGCAAGTAGGCCGGAGTAAGATGGTGTGCTCAAATTGAGACACATAGCTCCCTTTGATGTCACATAGAGGGGGGTAGGGCTGTCCAATTGTACAGACATGTCATTTATAATTTATAAGCAAGTGAAGACGATAAATAAGGAATTGTTTCCAAATGCATATCAAGATATTCAAAGACAGCTGCGCAAAAATACAGTTTAGGTAATCAAAAAGCAAGACACCATAATTATGATTCTATCAGCCAAATTGACAACTTGACTGAAACACATTCAAGGCTTTGTCTTTGTACTTTTAATGTTTAACACTTTTAATAACGGAAACTACATATTTGTGTATACTGTATTCTCTCACTAACACACTAGCACATCATATTCCTATTATTGTGTCATTTATGCAGGTACATATAGAGCTGGGGTTCTCACTGGAAGCAAATTCTCTATCCTTTGAGATAGAGGTATTGTTTGTCTGCCGTCCACCCTCCTCTGACCCTAACGATAACTTTAGCTGCCGTTCAGATATACTGGGTATGATTGATTGACTGAACTTTTGCAATGTATTGCACTTGGGCAAAGGATATTAAGTTTCAAAAGCATCCACAAAACAATTGGCATGTAGCCAATTGTTTCCTATCATGCTGAAGAATGCATGAACTAGGTAACTGGTCATAACACGGACATATATTTAGATTCTCAACTTTAGGCAATGGCCATTAATGGAATGCAGAGAAACTGGAAGCCCAAAGTATCAAAGATTCCGTACCGAAATAAAAAATGACTGAAAATGGATGAAATTGATTTTTGAAAGTAGATTGGATAAAACACAAGTTCCATCAAGAATGGCTGAAATTGGCAAATAGTCACCTTAGAAATCAATAGACACGGAATTGAAAAACCCAACCAAGCTGTACAATTTGGAAAATGCAACTAGAATTCTAGTTCTAATTCTTATATCATTTTTTGTATCTAAAGAGAAGTTTTAGAATTGAACCACTTGATTCCAGAACCATTCCCCCAATGACAGGAAAAGCAGAGTATGCTAGCAAAAAATAAAGGAGAGCTGAAAGGATTGTTAAACTTATGTTTGGTATTTGGATTAACAGTAGCAAAGGAAATGGAAGAAAACACTAAAAATGATATCTGGATATGAGCTGCAAAAGCAAAGAACTGATAGTCCCGATGAGATTTGTCCAATTTAAGTTCCTTTATTCCATTGGTTAAAAGGACAATAGAGTATTTAAGTGTCACTTCCCATCTTTCTTGTCATTTTTGGAGAGAAGCCAAATCGATCTTTCAGGTAATGTGTTCCATACTTCTCTTTCCCTCCCTCTCCTTCCTGTTCTTTCTTCAAAAACCATCCCAACACTCCATTAGGAATCCTTCCTACTCCGCTACTCTCTTTTCCTATAATTAATCTCTCAAACCAAGCAGAGGAGCTGATGAACAAAAAGATCTTATAAAATGGAAGAGTTTGTATCAGCGAATCATCAACCGATGATCAAAAGATTGCTAAGCTGAAGGAAGTTTGGCTTGCCCATGCTTTCAAATGAGCAAGTCTAACCTGCAGAAGAAGTTGCACTTAAAAACCTTAAAGGTAGCACTTGTAGTTTAGAGTATTTGCAGGAAGAAAGCACAGGCCAGCTGTGTAAGATCATGTGGGCCTGAAGAGCCTTACCACCACCAACTTCCTATCTGCGATTTGGAATATCTGACTAGAGCAGTTTAAATCGATGCTGATGGAAGAAATAATGGATCTTGGTAAAACCTCACCTATCTACATGAAATCTAGCCACCATAGAATGTCAAAATTCTAGAAGTCATCTGACTATACACAAGGCATAAACAAGAACAACTTATCCGTCAAGCCATTTCTTCAAGATGAACGCATAAACTACTTGAAAAGTCCAAACAATAGTGAACTTATTACTCTATAAAATTCATTATGAAACAATTGGCCGAGCAAGGTATGAAGAAAAAGATCACTTTTTCATTACTCTTGAGAATGTGCTTTACAAGATATATTTATACAACTTTGGTCAACTACTATACTAAATACAAGATACCCTCATTACTACAAAAATAAAGCACCATAAAGTGCATTCAAACACCCTAGCCGGCTGGTCAATATAACCGAAAATATACACACTAAAGTCTCAATATTACAATGCTAATGCTACTCCTTAAATCATGCCTCTACAATCAAGCTATGCATTTACAAAGGTGGTAATTGCTTTGACTCCAAGAATGGTGCACCTTCATCAATATAGCCATTTATCATAGCTAGTCAATAGGCCTTAATGGCCATTGACCCAACCGGTTGTCTCCTTCATTATGGCCATTTAATGGCCTCAATAATGGCTCAATTATGGTGGTTGACTCCAACACTCCCCCTCAAGCTGGAATGTAGATATTGTTCATGCCAAGCTTGCTGATCAATTCTTCAAATGCCGGCCTATGCAAACCTTTCGTCAGGACATCCGCAACTTGTTGTTTGGTGGGAATGTAAACCATGCTAAAACTTCCATCATCAATTTTTTCTCGAATGAAGTGACGATCCACTTCAACATGCTTAGTGCGATCGTGGTGCACTGGATTGTGGGCGATGCTCACAGCTGCTTTATTATCACAATAAAGAGTTATTGGGCCATTAAACATAACATGTAATTCTTTCAATACCTTTTTTATCCACAACCCTTCACATATACCATGTGCAAGTGCTCGGAATTCGGCCTCCGCACTACTTCTCGCTACAACTGCTTGCTTTTTGCTTCGCCATGTGACTAAATTTCCCCAGACATACGTGCAATATCCCGAGGTAGACCTTCTGTCAATCAATGAACCTGCCCAGTCCGCGTCGGTATACACTTTAAGGCTCCTTTCTCCTCCTTTTCCAAAGAACAAACCTTTACCTGGAGTCCCCTTTAGGTACCTTAGAATTCGAACCACAGCTTCATAATGTTGAGTTCTTGGAGAATGCATAAATTGACTTACCATGCTTACAGCAAAAGCAATATCTGGACGAGTGTGTGATAAGTAAATTAGCTTACCAACAAGACGTTGATACCTTTCCCGGTTTACCTCCTCACCCCCATTAAGATCCAATTTCAAGCTCGGCTCTATAGGAGTGGCCGCTGGTCGGCATCCTAACATTCCTGTTTCATTCAACAAGTCCAACACATACTTTCTTTGAGAAATAGATATACCTGAGGAGTTGCGCGCAACTTCCATGCCCAAGAAATATCTCAACGAACCCAGGTCCTTCATTTCAAACCTACTGCTTAGATACTTCTTCAGTGAGTCAATCTCATCGTGTGCATCTCCTGTTAGTATGATATCATCAACATAAACAATTAAAATAGCACGAGTCCCTTTCAAAGTATGTTTATAAAACATTGTGTGGTCAGCCTGAGACTGTACGAACCCTTGGGTTTTAACGGCTTGAGTGAACTTTCCAAACCATTCTCTTGGTGATTGTTTTAGTCCGTACAATGACTTTTTCAATCTACACACCATATTTCTTTCTTTAATACAACCGGGTGGTAAGTCCATATATACTTCTTCGTGAAGATCACCGTTTAAAAAAGCATTTTTAACATCTAACTGTTGAAGTGGCCAATCAAGACATGCTGCTAAGGAGAGGAGAATTCTTACAGTGTTTAACTTGGCCACGGGAGCGAAAGTTTCATTATAATCTATTCCAGATACCTGGGTAAAGCCCTTAGCAACCAGTCGAGCCTTGTACCTACTGATGCTTCCATCTGCATTGAATTTGACTGAGAACACCCATTTGCACCCCACTGGCTTCTTTCCTAAAGGTAGTTTCACGACATTCCAAGTATGGTTTTCCTCTAATGCCCTCAACTCCTCCTGTACCGCAGCCTTCCAATCCTTATCTGCGAGTGCCTCATCAATATTCTTAGGAATTTGTATGTTAGATACCTTTGCATTAAACGCCGAAAAATTGGTTGATAACTTACTGTTCGAAACGAAATTAGAAATGGGATGCTGGGTACATACTCTTTTCCCTTTTCTCAAAGCAATTGGTAGATCCAAATCAGTTGAAGCCTCTAGAACATCCCCTTCACTGCAAGGGGCAGAAACCGGCTCCAGAGATTGGCATTCTGGAAAAAAATCAGTGTCTTTATCAATCTGAGTTTGTTTTTTCCGTGAGTATATGATTATATTTGGTGGTGTAGGTCGGCGTTTTGGACTAGGTGACGAAGAGTGTGGGTGATGTAGACTGGCCGAAGGTTCGGCGGCCAAAGGTGAGGCCGCCGAAGGTGTAACCGACTCGGAACTAGGCTGAGAGGATGGTGGATCAGAATTAGAAGTAGGCTGAGATTCTCCCCCTGAACCACTGTCGGGTAAAAGTGGACCTGGTAGTGGTTCATTTGTACTTAGTTCAAAAGAAGTATATGAGTCAGAATTTGTTGAAGTTGATGGTGGTGAGGGAAAATAGGATTCAGTTTCCCGGAAAGATACATCCATAGTGACGAAGAAACGTTTTTGAGTAGGAGAATAACATTTATAGCCCCGTTGAGTAGACGAATAGCCAACAAACACACATTTTTGAGAGCGAGGTGCGAGTTTAGAGATAGATGAGTCATGAATGTGAACAAAGGCTACACAACCAAACACTTTTAGTGGAAGAGATGCACTGCCCCGGAACAGAGGATATGTTTCGTAGAGAATGGAAATGGGGGTTTTAAACTGAAGAGTTTTAGAAGGAAGTCGATTGATTAAATGACATGCAGTAAGAATGGCCTCCCCCCATAAGTAAGTCGGAACGTGCATAGTAAACATTAGAGCCCGGGCTACTTCTAGAAGATGGCGGTTTTTGCGTTCAGCTACACCATTCTGTTGAGGTGTATCTGGACAAGAACTTTGATGAATGATACCCTCAGAGGCTAGGTAGACATTCAGAGTTTTGTTGAAGTACTCGGTACCATTATCTGTTCGGAGAACTTTAATAGTGGTTTGAAACTGAGTCTTTATCATAGAGTGGAAATTTTGAAAGACGTTCGTGACTTCAGTTTTGTCTTTAAGAAGGTATACCCAACAAACCCTTGTATGATCATCAATGAATGTAACAAACCATCTGGCCCCCGAAATGTTTTTTATGCGAGAGGGTCCCCAAAGATCACTATGCACAAGATGAAAAGGAGCAGATTTGACATGTTGTTTAGATGGGTAATTATGTCTTACTTGTTTAGCAAAGACACATGCATCACAATGAAGAGTGGACAATTGTTTATTCAAAGGAAATAATTGTTTAAGATAACGAAGACTGGGATGTCCCAGTCTTTTGATGAAGTAAGAGTACATTCATTGGTCTAGAAGCATTTTCAACACTAAGAGGGGTTGTAGGGGTAGAGGTGTGAAGTACAAATTTCTTTGTATCTATACTGCAGACATCCTCAAAGTGATAAAGGCCACCTCTTTCTCTAGCAATGCCAATCGTCCTCCCCGATTCCTGCTCCTGCAAAACACACCATTGTGCAGAAAATTTAGCAACCCAACTAGTATCCTTAGTAAGCTTGCTAATAGCAATCAAATTACACTTCAACTTTGGAACATAGAGTACTGATTGGAGAGTAAGTGCAGAAGACAATTTTACAGTTCCTTTTCCCACAACTAGTGCAAAGGTCCCATCTGCTACTTTCACCCTCAGAATCTCGGAACTTGGAACATATGTTGTAAACAAAGATAGATTACCTGTCATATGATCAGTGGCCCCAGTATCTAAGATCCAGGGTGAGGCTTCCACAAAATTAACCGTACCTTGATGTGTGTTGGCATGGGTTGGTGCGCCACCTTCGGCCCTGACCTGGAGAAGTGAGATCAATTGTTCAAGTTGTGCCTTTTGGAGCACAACCTGATCGGCACTGTTAGGAGACTCTCCTTCCGCGACTGCTGCAAGGCCACGGCCATGGATTTGTGCTCTCTTCCCTTTTGAATCTGAGGGCTTACCATGCAGATTCCAGCACCTGTCTTGAGTATGTCCCAGTTTATTACAATGAGAGCATCGAGGACGGTTACCTGTACGAGGTCCAGTGTTTCTGATGGCGAATGCAGATGCATCGCCTGGCCGCTCTGAAGGGACTAAAGATGGTGAGTCCCTTCTTTCTCCAAGCATGACTCGGCGTCTACTCTCCTCTCTCCGGACTTCAGCAAATGCTTCACTTAGTGAGGGAAGTGGGCGCCTTCCTAGTATCCGGCCTCGTACTTCATCAAGTTCCTTGTTGAGTCCAGCAAGGAAATCATATAATCGTTCTTTTTCAAGGTGCTCCTTGAACTTGACATTTCCTTCAAGGTCTCCCCAGTCAGCCTCATAGTGTAAGTCAAGTTCCTGCCACAAAGATTGCAAAGTGTTGTAGTATTCAGTAATACTCATATTCTCCTGGCGTATTTCTTTAAGTTTGTTCTTGATCTCGAAAACTTGGGAAGCATTTTCGAGATCAGAGTAGTGTTCATGAACAGCATCCCAAATAGCTTTAGCAGTTCGTAGAAACAAATAGGTACGACTAATGTGAGGCTCCATAGAGTTGATGAGCCATGACATCACAAGGGAGTTGTTGAGCTCCCAGACTTGATAGCGCGGATCATTCATCTCCGGCTTCACTGCCTGGCCAGATATGAAAGCCAGTTTCCCTTTGCCTCGTAAGACCATTAGAACTGACTGAGACCATAGGAGAAAATTCTTTCCATTCAATCTATGATTAGTGATTTGAAGGGAAGAGCTTTCATTTAGTGTTTGGTGTAGATTAGAGTCATTAGAAGATGCCACCTGAGTGGCGGCGGTGGGGCTGGCCGAAGGTATGGCCGCCGCCAGTGGGGCGGCGGTAGAGGGGGCTGCACTTGACGATGGTGAGCTCATCTCGGTATGGATGAGAAGGATATTTGGACTTGTTTTTTAAGGTGAATGCTCTGATACCATGAAACAATTGGCCGAGCAAGGTATGAAGAAAAAGATCACTTTTTCATTACTCTTGAGAATGTGCTTTACAAGATATATTTATACAACTTTGGTCAACTACTATACTAAATACAAGATACCCTCATTACTACAAAAATAAAGCACCATAAAGTGCATTCAAACACCCTAGCCGGCTGGTCAATATAACCGAAAATATACACACTAAAGTCTCAATATTACAATGCTAATGCTACTCCTTAAATCATGCCTCTACAATCAAGCTATGCATTTACAAAGGTGGTAATTGCTTTGACTCCAAGAATGGTGCACCTTCATCAATATAGCCATTTATCATAGCTAGTCAATAGGCCTTAATGGCCATTGACCCAACCGGTTGTCTCCTTCATTATGGCCATTTAATGGCCTCAATAATGGCTCAATTATGGTGGTTGACTCCAACACATTATCTCACGGAAAACAAATGGAAGCCACAACAGGGTTTTGCGCATACCTGAACAATTCCAGCATCACATAGATTCTTCAGTGCCATTACATATTTAGTCTCCCCTAAGCGGTCTAAGTAACGTCTGCAGAAGGCCAAGGTACTGAAGTTCTTATTAATTGTGGCAAGCAGTTGCTTTGCTCTGGGTAATCGCAATGGTATGTGGCCAGCATCAAAATTTTTCATATAATGACTGCATTCTAGATCTTCCCGCACGTATCCCTTCCCTGAACATAGAAAAGGAACATAGACAAATGACCC
The DNA here is from genome assembly GCA_036186865.1 of Eustoma russellianum. NCBI lineage: Eukaryota > Viridiplantae > Streptophyta > Magnoliopsida > Gentianales > Gentianaceae > Eustoma > Eustoma russellianum. The sequence goes on along the minus strand of AP025054.1, from coordinate 10,513,284 downwards.
TCCGAAAAATGATATCAAGTATTCAGCACTGCTCAATCAACTAGCTGCAACATGAAAAGGCTGATCCTCACCTGTGGATCCAAAGGTCTCAATTGCATAGAACTCCCCCTCTTCCATTTTTGTCTGTTCTCCTCCTTTGACAATTGGAACAGATTTACCAGCATGTATCTGATAACTTCCAATGCTGTGCCCATTCAAATTTCGGATACTCTTGACTGACATGATAGCAATCCGCAAATTAGACATTTGAGTAACAATAAGGTACAAGTCATGAACCAAATGTTTGGCACTCATCATATGCATGCAGTAATAATACAGACCAGACAGGGAAAAAGGGGTCCTCATCCTGATTACTCAGTAGACAAACAAAAAATTTATATAAATAGAGTGACAACTACGTGATGAATAAATCATCACCGCACACCATTTCACCGGTGTACTCTGCTACATCAAGTGCCTAACATCCATTGCGACAAGAACCAAGGTCTCAAAAATAATCTGAAATTATAAAAACTCACACATGATAGCAAAAGCTTGGTCTCAAATACATGAGCATGACTAGACTTCAACAGTGTACATTAAATACAGACTGAAACAGCGAAAGCACAACTATTGAACCCTAAAGCCAAACCCTACATCAGAAGATGCAAGACTTGAAAGTACAGCCCCATTCTAGGCCAATTTTTATCAGATATCTATAAGTGATTAACTTTGTCATCTGAAATAACGGGACTTATCATTTGAAACATTGAGAAACAACAAAAGGGGCAAACATATGCATGCATTTAAATGGAAAAACATATAAAAAAACTAAACGCTAGAACAAAAAGTTAACAACGCAAATTTCAAGTATCCTTGTACCTTGGTAGACCTTCCCATTAATTTCAACCTCATATGACTCCATGACCTCTTGGATTGCAGCACCAACATCACAAAGGCGCACATCAATTCCAGCTTCCTAGACATAAGAAGATATACGAGTTAGTTTCAATACCTCGCCTATATAACTATAGAAATAAATAAGAAGATCCAAAAGTCAGGGTGTTAATAAATTTTATCAAGAGCCACAATTAATCTGAACTGCTGAACATAATTCAATTCGAACCAAGTTTTTGCTACCTTTTGGCATCACTTTATAATCACAATTATAATTAAGAAAACAGTTCCCAATAAACCTTTAACTCGGCTTTTGCTCTCTCATGCTTTTCCACCACACAAAAGATATAACTTTGGTATAAAACAGTGTAGAAAATACAGTATACAGTATACATAGGTTGTACAGAGAATATATAAGTTGTACAGAGAAAATAGCCGTTGGGTAATATGACCGTTGGAAGTCCTTCTTCCTTTGTATATATAATTGACTTGATGTATCATTTTACTCTTGAGTAAGAATTCAATAATAAAATTGATTCTTCTTCAAACCTTGTGTCTATGTTGATTTTCTCTATTCGGCTGCTTCTTCTTCTTCAGTTTAATGTCTACGGTTCATATTTCTCTTCTCTACTTCTTCAGCGATTCCTCCCCTCTAGAATTTCTACATGGTATCAGAGCCATTGCTCTAAAATAAAACTTCGAAACTACTTTGAACTCTCAAAGAACATCTTCTCTGATCTGGTTGTTTGGCTGCATCATATGAGAACCATAATCTTCTCATAATCTTCGATTGCCAGAAAAATCTTCAAACATCTTCTTCAGCCTAATATCGTGAACGACTAATATCTCTAGTCCAGGAGTTCTTGCAGAAAGAGGAAAAACTGCAGAAGGAAGATGACGAGCAGAGAAACTTAAAGAAAGAGGGAAACAAATTTTTCAACAAAAGGAATTCAAGAAAATTCAACGTTAAGTGATAAACGGACTGGGAAAGAACGTTAGTTGTGGTGTATATCTCGATTGTTCCAAAATAAGGACAGCTCATCACAGCAACTTACCATCATTCTTTTATTTGCATGAGTGACACCTGGCAAACTTACGGTCACATGCAAACCCACTTTTTCCCAACTCGTCATATCACTTCTGCTTCCATCGCTTTCGATAGTACAACCATATCATTTCTTTTGTTGAAAAGCAGTATACCTACAGATTCTCAAATCTTCAATTCTTTAACTTTAGTGCATCGTTCCTTTGAACCATCTATCTCTCTCACTTTTCTTTATACAAATATCTGAATACTCTATTTCTTATCATCCACTTCGTTTTTGGATGTTTCTGAGTTTAGTTTTTATCCTTGGTTGCGCCAGATCTTGATTCATCAAAATCATTTTAAAGAACGTATGCTTAGATGGATGATCTCTTCTCTCGGTGATTATCTCCTTTGTTGACAGGGTGTTCCACAGGGTTTCTAAAACATACAAATTACTTTGATAAGTTAAAACCGTTTTAGACCTCATGCTATGTATTGGAGTCTATCAGTCTCTGAAGGTTGTCTGGTTTACTATTTCCTATGGGAGAATGTCGAAACGAGAACAAGACTATGAACTCATGTCTTGTTTCTTTCCCTCGGGGACCAAGTGGATTTTTCGTTCAATGGAGTTCGCCTAGTCTTGCTTCATCAGATTTCTTTTAAGCAGAACAAGAATTCTCAAAATCCCCAGGTGTACTCTTTTCACTTATCTTCTTGTCTTGAATACTTCTATTCTGATTAATCCGTGCAGTAAGCTGTAAGCTTAATTTTTCTATTCAATGGGCTATGAAGAGCCTTGGTCTTTGACTGAAATCTTCTCATTTGACAGGCTATGAAGAGCCTCAGCCATGGGCTGAAATCTTTTTGATATATTCAAGATGCTATGAAGAGCAATAAATTTCAAGGCCATTGGGCAATCTTCAAAAGCCAGAGAGCCATAAGTGTTTCATAATTTTTCTGCAGTTGATATTACAAAAATGCAGCCATTTATACGCATTTTCTGAGCCAAAATCTTCTAAAAGGCCACAGAGCCACAAAATATTTATTACGACCATAGAGTCTTCAATAGGCCATTGAGCCTTGGCCATGAGCCGGAAAATTATTCAAAGAGTTTCAAAAATTCCATTAAAGGCCATAGAGCCTCAAATGTTTCAAAGGCCATAGGGCCATAAATTCTTCAAGGCCATAGAGCCTATTCTTCTTTTAAGAGGTCACAGAACCTTGGCCATAAAGCCGGAAAAAAATTCAAAGAGGTAATATAGCCTCCAAGAGACCATCGAGTCTTGAATTAGTTCATGAAGTCAAACAGCTTCCAAGACTATTCACTATTTTTCAAAGACCATTATGTCTATAAACTTCAAGAGGCTATGAAGAGCCTTGGCTTAGTGCCGGAATCTTTTTCATGAGGCTATGAACAACCTTGGTATAAGACCGAAATCTTTTCTTGAATAGGCAACAAGAGCCTCGGCTATAAAGTGATTTTTGATAGCTGAAATCTTTGATAAAACCAAACTCTGCTCTAGATGATATCGAAAGAAGTAAATTGAAAGAATATGTTAGTGAGTCTGAGTTTGGGAAAGAATTTCATTTAGAAAGTTTTTTGAGAAAAGCTAAAAGTTTGACAGTAAAGGAACTTGGGACAAGTACAACCAGTAAGCTCAAATCCTCAACAAACATATCCCAGTAATCCTGCATTTAGTATCAGAGGTTACCACTACGGTAGTCAAAATTAATATATAAATCATTTAGCTTCTAGCAGCAAGCTTCTACTTTGCCTTCTGTAGCTTCAACACCTTCTTCACGATCTTTTGAGGATGTTTTTGTTAAATGCTGAACTTTTGCAGTACCATTACTAGCATCCGTTAAAATGCACTTTGACAAAGCTGTTGGAACAATGAAAAAAAGAAAAACAAGAGATGAAGAAATTTCTTTAGAGAGAGATACTGCAAAACAAATGTCTGTTTAAAACATCAGTCCTTGTGCTTTGAGATTGAGTCTATATGTTTCACTTATAAAGAATATTGTGCCCAGTTATCTCTTGCGGAGGAGCATGTGTTATGATTAACATTATGTTATGGGCAAGTGTTTCTCAAGTGCAAGAGATTTCTGGGCATAACCTGTGATGTTGCATAACCTGTGATGTTTTTCCATCTTGTGTGTCTATTTCTCACGATTTGATGTTGCTGCAGTCAGAGCTGGAGCACACACTTCTCGAAGACAAACAGATGTATCAATGGGTTGTAAGTCTAAGGATTTGATTGTTGCACTATATTGATGAATAAGTCATCTTATGTTTCAAGTTCAAATTCTTAGGTATATTATGGGTCTGCAACCTACTGTTTCGGAAAAAAAATTAAATAGCTATTTTAGTGGTTAGTCTTTGAAAGTTGATATAGAAGTTTGTTGAACAAATGCCTTCTACTAATTTCTTCAATGTTCTAAATATTCGGCTAATTCTTCATCTAAGGTATAAAAGAATCTCTATATTTCTCAGTTTCTTGATTTCTGATTCTTTCCGTTATTCTTAAGATGACTCTCAGTGCATTGGTGGGTCATTTGCGTATGAGTATGTGATAAACCTGTCTGTGGGATTGCAAACTGGGTTATACAAGGATCAGTTTTAAATTGAGTTTTTTAATAAAGTGCACAATCTTGCAAGTTGATTATTTGTACCTAAGTGTTGATTATTGTTGACATGACTGGAGAATGAATATTTGAATTGTATAACATATCAAGTGAAATGTAAGTCAGAAGTGTCTTGCGTGTTGACATAAGGGAATTGTCTTGGCACTTAATTTAAAATGGTGGCCATTGTTGCTACTATTATTTGATGGATAAGAGTTCCTCTGAGTTATGAACACGAATAATCTTGAGTTATTCCTCTGAGTTATAGACATGAACTCCTCTGAGCTATCTTAAATCAGGCTAGGAGAGCCTTAGCTATACAGCTGAAATCTTCTTAATTATTCCTGGTGCCATGCATGACCCTTGTATCACTTGTAAGATATTATGGTCTAAATATTAAGGAATATCTTGTCATTTTAGTTTTATCAGTGGTTCAATGAATCTTTATGATTTGCACTGTGATTTGTATAACTTGTCAATGAATTATAATCCGTTTAGTTTTATTGTTCTAAACCTTTATTTTTTATGTTAAAATTATCTGTTTAATGAAACATGTTTCAAAATGATTAATATTGTCCTATTTAACAACTTCTGTCATGAGTATAAATCAACTAATCTTAGTATATGGTCATTAACATGTTAGATGTTATGATCATCTTAATGTTTATTGTTCCATGATTGATATGTAACTTTCCCCTGATATGCATATTTTACATCCAATTTTTTGTATTGAGTTTCTGAACTAGTTTATTTCTCTTATAGCCTATAAGCTAGATGATCTTTTGATAAGACCTGTTTTAAGTCTAAAATAAATCTTCAATCTAAAATGAATCTTCACTTGTTATCTTTTGTATGTATTTATATGTTTAAACTTTACAACAAAGGTGCTGTATTGTTTTTAATGAGTTTCATGAGAATGTTTTCATCTAGAGGATACTTAAGATTTCGTTTAAAATCATTCTGTCTATGATGTGAAGTAAATTCACTGTTGTCAATAGTGGTCAATTCACTTTAGTTGGTATAACTAGGTATAAATAATTGTAGCTTCTTTATTGACAGGTTCAAATAAGTTTTACTCATTGGCTTATAATGGAAATAATTGATGTTACTGTTACATAGCAATATAAATTGGTTTACAAAGGTGTTTTTTACTATGCTTTTCATGACTAACAAGGGTTTCAGGATTGTTTTCCACTATTAAAAGGCTTCTCGATTGCAGGTTTCAGTATGCAGGAGTTACACACTAACTTTTTCTTGCAGATTCTTCACAGCCTGGAGTTTTCTATAACTTTGTTTTGCAGGATCACGGTTCACTCACTTGCCTAGAATTGTGGCTATGGAGTTTTTATACTAATACTCGTGCAGGTACTTCAAGGAACCAAAACAGATAAGGGTGAGGATGCCTCCATGATGCTGTTCATTCACGGAAAAATATAAGGATTGCTATTCGTCTGAATAAGAAAACATACATGAAGACGGAACTAGTGAAACAGTGAGGATGGTGAAGTTATGGAAGAAATATTAAGGGTTCTTCTCAGTATACATGTTCCAAACTTAGTTGCATCTATCTATGCACTAAGTTTGAGGGGGAGTGTAGAAAATACAGTATACAGTATACATAGGTTGTACAGAGAATATATAAGTTGTACAGAGAAAATAGCCGTTGGGTAATATGACCGTTGGAAGTCCTTCTTCCTTTGTATATATAATTGACTTGATGTATCATTTTACTCTTGAGTAAGAATTCAATAATAAAATTGATTCTTCTTCAAACCTTGTGTCTATGTTGATTTTCTCTATTCGGCTGCTTCTTCTTCTTCAGTTTAATGTCTACGGTTCATATTTCTCTTCTCTACTTCTTCAGCGATTCCTCCCCTCTAGAATTTCTACAAACAGTAACACTATTTGTCACAAATGTTACCATATATTAAGAAAGCTTTCTAAGGATTGAATGAGTGCCGTGTTAAATATTTTGTACTATCTGTAATCTAGGTTTAATGCACGAGATCTATTGAGTACGGATTATGATCATAACAATGGTACTATCCCTTTGTCCTTATTTTCCCATTTTTATCGGAGTCAAAGACATTGGTAATACCATAAAACAATCAGTACTCTGCAAAAAATGCTCCTACCTTGATTCCTGTATTTGTGGCTTCCCGTGAAGCCTCAAGCAGTGGATTGAACATTGGATTGAATGCAAAGGTAAATGCACAATCTACTATGTGTCCTGCAGATAAAAATTGAACATAGATATGCTGAGTACAAACCAGAGGGAAAAAAAAAACTTTAGCTGAGGCAATAGCTATTTGTTCAAGATGACTATATATCAAAAGTAAATTGCAATACCATCTATATGAGTTCCAAAATCTAATTTCATCACATCATCATATTGCAGCACAGTTTTATCCCCAGAATTAGGGGTCCAGTGGGCAGCAACCCTGCATCCAGAAGAGATTCAACAGAAAAATATATTTCAATATATAAAACTAGGTAAGTTTCAAGGAATGCAAGGCAAAGAATGAGGAGGCATAAGACAGAAAGGTAAAATCTTTAAAGAAAAAATTTGAAGGGTTCAATAGTTCCTTGAACTAGGTAATCATAAACTATAACTTCAACCAAGCTCACCAGTTCAATGAACATCCTGTAGGGAATGCAATTCCAGCTTGAAGACCATTCTCTGAAATCAATTTTCGCACAGTATTTTCTAAGGTCTCACAGAGATCAGTCATCAAAATTCCAGGCTTCAAAATCTTCCTAATGTATTTCCGTACCTAGAAAATGAAGCAGCATCCACCGAGAAAATCAAATGAGAGAGCTTTTATTTTAACAGCACTAGTTTAATACATCAGAAACATTTTAGTATAGCAGCTGCTAAGGTTTCCAACATCATTGACAAACAAACGTTGCTTCCAAGGCAGGGATGGCCTATCCAAAACCTCTCCACAATTGTGCAAATGATATATTGCTCTCTCTCTCGCCCCTCGCAACTTTGATATAACTAAGATCATTGTCACAGTCCCCCGTCACACCTTCAGTCTTCTACTCCTAACCAGAATAAGCAATAATACCGAAAGCAACATGCAAAGGGGAAAAAACACAACCACCAAAAAAAAATGAAACCAACCTGACGGTGGACTTCTGCAGCCTGGCGAACGGAGTTATAAATTGGTTTTTCCATACGCTCTAACTCCCTTTTCTCCATTGATGTAGTCCTCCATAAATTACTGTATGAATCAAAATATGTTCACGAATCAACGAAAAATCAACTGGACAAGGAAACTTGTATCCATAAATAGTCAAATCCGCTTTTTTCCTTAGATAGGAAGGCCTCAATCACATTAACGTATCAAACTCAAGGGACAAGACATCTTTCAAGTACTCTTGGTAATTGACTTATAAGGTATAAATTGAGCTTAAGCTCATAAAAGAGTTCTGCTAGCATCCAAAGAGGGCACAAGCCATTGATGTGTCATTGATAAGGCTCCTAATGTAATAATAAATAAAAAAAACTCAAGGGTTCACTCCTTGAATACTATAGGTACTATTTGTCCAGATAGTGTAACAACAGCTTATATGAATCGTGTCAGCCAACACAATCCTACAATTTTGCCCATGGCAGAAATATTCCTCACAGTTTTGGCCTCATATTTCCCAAAAATCACCTTTTTTTTCTTTTATAGCTAGCATTTCACTTGAAAAGAAAATTTCCCACGACAACAAACTTTCTGACATCAAGTACAGTGTCCATGTACAATACAATTAGCATCTCAGAAGAATTGTTTAGAAAGCTAGCGTTTATCACAAAATTCTCGGCCGTTGTGGTCCTAGTCTTATGCTACTCAAACAGAATAAAGCAGTAGATGAAATTCAAAGACATCTTAAGCATATCACAATTTTAGGATATTCGACAAACATTTTATTCGATTAAGCTTGTCAAAAAAATGTTGCATATATTTCAAAACCTAAGCATCATCTTCACGATTTTTCATATAAAGGGACGTAGTACTAGAGTACATACTCATCATTATATTGTTGGATCTCACCCTCTGGGAAATCTCCAGAGAGAAAAAGCTCAACAACAGGAATTGATGGAGGGTCAGTTTGCTGGGTCAGTTCTTTTTTCTTCCTGCAAATGTAAAACTCGAAAAATTGAGAGTGGATCCAGATACACTGACACAGACAAACAGAGATCAATGACCTTCAGCAATTGAAAGTACAAGTTTGAAAGGATCCAAAGAACCTCACTTGGTTTTATTTTTCTTCTTCTTCTTCTTTGCAGCTTCTGAAAATTTCATGACAAATGCATCCAGCAAAAAAGAAACTATAAGTCACTAGCAAACAGTAAAATTGATCGGAAACATTGGAAAAACAAGACTGCCTGAGAGCAATGTGTAAGAATCTCTGAAACGTAATAAGAGCTTACCACCAATATAGACTTTCAACTCGTAAAGTTTATGATTCCTCAACAATGTTTTAATTCTATATGGATTCCCACGATCTGCATAATACCTCATAATGATAATTCCATCAAATCGGGTAAAATTATGGAAATAAACTGTTCGAGCACGAGGATTTTTATTA
>AP025054.1:10475993-10504162 GCA_036186865.1 Eustoma russellianum | reverse complement strand
TATGACCGTGAAGATTAGACACTTCCAATTCTGAATGTGGGATAGAACCTTTGGGGCCTAATTCAGGACATAATGTCTTCCCCAATAATTCAAGACTGCCTGGGAGCAATGTGTAAGAATCTCTGAAACGTAATAAGAGCTTACCACCAATATAGACTTTCAACTCGTAAAGTTTATGATTCCTCAACAATGTTTTAATTCTATATGGATTCCCACGATAGTTTTGTAGAGAAAGCAATTGAAGAAAATAAGCTTAAAATGCAACAGCACAGGGAATAACACAAAACTAGATTGCAGTGGCAATAAAGAACCCATGCTACCAGCGAAAATGAGGCAAACTGTGGAATGCTGCAGTCAGTTCCTTAGTAAAATGACAACACACTAGTATGACAAAGCAAGAACTTAAAATACAATAGCATAAAAACCCATGAAGAAACCTAACATTCCAATCTATGGTAGGTCTAGAATGTTCAAAGAATCAATGCAAACTTCTTTGCAAGAAACAAACTCAGAAAATCAAATTTGGACTAGTCAGAACTTAATGCCAGCCAATACCTTTTTTCTTTTTTTGGCGAATGCCGGGCAGTACGTTTACAAGGTATCAAAAGTTATTCCAAGTTCTACTAAATAAAGAAAGTCACATCATAAAGAATAGTTGAAAATTTTGATAGAAGGATCAACTGCTTAATATACTTGGAAGGAGATGAAGAATAGAAATATATTTCAACTTCAGAATTGTTCTTGTTGGTTTGACAACCTTACATCATACTTAGTTGCTGAGTCTTGCAACTATATATATATAAAGTTAGGTATGAGCCATAACGGCTATAATTGGGAGAATAGCCCTAACGGCTATTTTCTCTTGATACTATTACTTTTATATTACATTACAATATACCTATTTTCTACACTCCTCCTCAAGCTTGGAGTAGATGTTAGCCAAGCTTGATAAATAACCTTCGAAACACTGGTCCCGAAACTGATTTGGTCAAAATATCTACAACATGTTCATGAGATGGAATGTGTTGAATGACAATAGATTTATTCTCGATTTTTCTTCGATGAAGTGTCTATCAATCTCTACATGCTTCGATTTGTCATGATGCATGAGATTTTCTGCCATGTTGATGGCAGATATATTATCGCAGTACAGTTGTATGCTATTACATTCGGAATAACAAAGGTCCAGTAACACCCTTTTAATCCATAATCCCTCACAAACACCTAATGCCAACGATCTCAACTCAGCTTCTGCACTACTTCTTGCAACCACTAATTGCTTCTTGCTTCGCCACGTAACAAGGTTTCCCTATAAGTATGTAGCATACCCAGATGTAGATCTCATGTCTCCTTTTGAGTCACCCCAATCAGCATCAGTAAACACTCGTATAGTTCTGTCATTTTTCTTCCTAAAAAACAGACCCTGTCCCGGAGTACCCTTGAGGTACCTAAGAATTCTCATAACAACACTCAAATGATATTTATCAGGAGAATGCATGTATTGATTAACAAAACTAACAGCATAACATATATCAGGACGTGTATGTGATAAGTAAATTAACTTTCCTACCAACCGTTGATAGCCTAGTTTATCAATTTCTCCTTCAGGGCAGTGAGTATTCATTGTACTTTGATCTACTCCCTTCCCCGGTTCTAGAGGGGTCATGGCTGGCTTACAGCCTAGCATACCATTCTCACGCAATAGATGAAGAACATATTTCCTTTGGGAAATACAAAGACCCTGGGAAGACCTTGCAACCTCCATGCCCAAAAAATACTTTAGCAGTCCTAGATCCTTGAGTTCAAATTCACTAGCAAGCTGTTTCTTAATTTGTTGTATTCCTGAATCATTATTACCAGTCAAGATAATATCATCTACATACACAAACAAAATAGTTATGAAATGATTAATACTATGAATAAACACTATGAAAGTGTGATCACTATGAGCTTGTTTGAAGCCGTATTTCAACAAAACCTTAGTAAATCTAGCAAACCATACTCTAGGAGACTGTTTTAAGCCATAAACGGACTTCCTGAGTTTGCAAATCATAGATCTGTTATGTTCATTTTTGTATCCTTGAGGTATTTGCATAAACACAGATTCCTTAAGCTCATCATTTAGGAATGTATTTTTGATATCTAATTGAAAGAGTTTCCAATCCAAATTAACAGCTAGGGAAAAAATTATCCTTACAGTATTTAATTTTGCTACTGGAGCAAATGTTTACATGTAATCAATGCCATATTCTTGAGTAAAACCTTTTGCAATAAGACGGGCTTTATATCTACTGACATACCCATCTGAATTATATTTAATGGAAAAACCCGCTTACAACCAACTGGATTTTTTGAACAAGTGTTAGGAATAAGTTCCCATGTATTATTCTTAATCAATGCACTCATCTCTTCTTCAACTGCCAAACCTCCATTTTTTATTTGCAAGAGCTTGTTCAATAGTGTCTGGTACTTCCTCAGTATCCACATTAATTGTGAAAGCTCGAAAAACAGGTTGTAATTTATCATAAGTCATGTAATTGCATAACAGATATTTGGTAGAACTAATTCTATTACTCATTAAACCCGTATAATTATGTGTATACATTGGAAATTTAGTACACTGTCTAGTTCCTTTCCTTAGGGCTATTGGTAAATCATCTTCCTTGTTATGTTGCTGAGTAGGTGTAGATGAATGAGTAATAGGTGTAGATGAATGAGTAGTCATAGCAGGGAATGATGAACTTACTGGTATTCCTTGAGTTGTTGTAGGTACCTGAGAATGTTCATTCTTTTGTCTCCTTGTATAAACCTTAAGCTGTGATGATGCATTATTCATCCCTATATTAACTTCCTCAGATGATTGAATAGTATTTGTCCCTGCCAAATCTTCTTCAGTATTCCCATTGAATTGTTGGGATGATTCTGCAGGTATTAAAGGTTCCTGCAAATCTGCACCATTCCTGAAATCTATGTTATTCAAAATACCCTTGTCTATGATATTTCAGTATTCATTCTCACCTGTCCTGGTCACCTGTGATTTCTGGTAATATGGCCGGGTTTCATCAAATATCACATCCAAAGATACATATATTTTCCTTGTAGTAGGGCAATAGCATTTATAACCCTTTTTTGTACTAGAGTACCCTATAAACACACACTTAATACATTTACAATCAAGTTTACTTCTAGTATGTGGCTGGAGAAAAAACATAAGCAGTACAGCCAAAGACTCTAAATGACAGTTCAGATATCAGGTGTGTGTATGGGTACAGTGTTAACAAACTCTACTGTGGTGTCTTATACACAAGAACCCTGGAAGGCATTCTGTTAATGAGGCATACTGCAGTTAGAGCAGCTTCTCCCCAAAATGTTTAGGTTCACTCATGAAGAATATAATGGCCCTAGCCACTTCTAGGATATGCCTGTGTTTCCTCTGGCAACTCCATTTTGCTGGGGGGGTGTACACATTTTATGTCTGGTGATGTATCCCTAGTCCAGATAAGAAAGAGCTTACCTCTGAGTCAAGATATTCTGCTCCATTCATCATCATCATCATCCGGACCCAGTATATCCCAACGACAGCAAAAGCTATCGTTAGGGTCTGGAGAGGGTAGGTGGTAGGCAGACAATACCTCTATCCCAAGGGATAGAGAGTCTGCTTCCAGTGAGATCCTCAGCTCTATATGTACCTGCATAAATGACATGATAATAGAGATATGATGTGCTAGTGTGTTAGTGAGGGAATTCAAGAAATACAAAGAAAGGACTTTCGATAATAAAATACACATCACGTGTATATGTACATGTAATGTAAAACAACAGTATAACATAAGCAACCAAGTGGAAAGTCAACCTAGAGTGTAGATAGTGTCTACGCCTAATTATGTCCCTAAATATACTCTAAAGTGTCCCTATACATGACCTATACCTCGTTAACCTTAATCTTATGTCTCCATGAACTCCTATCCTGTACCATGTCCTCAGAGAGGTGCAAATCTAGTATGTCGTGCCTTATCTGCTCATCCCAAGTCAGTTTGGGTCTGCCTTTACTCCTGTTCCCCTCTACAATGAGGCTTTCAATTGCTCTAACCGACACCGTTGTCTGTCTCCGCTTGACATGCTCAGACCATCTCATTTTGCCCTCCCTTATCTTATCTGCTATACTAGTCACGCCTAACCTTTCTTGAAACACCTCGTTTCTGATCCGGTCTAGCCTTGTATACCCACACATCCATCTTAACATCTTTATCTCTGCCACTTCCATCTTCTGTAATTGTGACCTCTTGATGGCCCAGCAGTCTGTCCCATAAAGCATTGTCGGTCGCACTGCCAACCTATAAAATTCTGCTCCATTATCAAACCTTAATGTCTTAACAGTCTCACCAAACTGGTTCTGTACCAAGGTAACAAACATTTTTAGAATTCTGCAAAAATCTGATTTGTGCTTCATGAGATACATCCATGTCAGTCTTGTATGATCATCAACAAATATTACAAACCACTTACTTCCATTTATATTAGACACTCTGGAGGGATCCCAGATGTCTGAATGTACCAGATTAAATGGGCTACTTACCTTATATTCCTTGGGAGCATATTGTGACCTGGTCTGTTTAGCAAGCACGCATGTTTCACATCGTAAAGAACCAAGATTAAGGTTACAAAACAAGTCAGGCTTCAACTGTTTCAAGTACATGAAGTTGGGGTGTTCCAACCTAGAATGCCATAGCAAAATAAGACGAATTCTAGAATTAATAGGCTCATAACCTAGATTTTCTATTCTAGAAACACCCTAACTCACATCAGACACAGTGTTCATGCAAGAATATAGTCTAGAATTGTCTTCATCCACTCTTAGTTCATGTGGCAAAAGGAATAATCCATTCTAATATCTACCAGACCCAGTCTTCTCCTCCAATGCTCACTCCCTCCTTCCATGCTTTCTCCTGAAAGCAATTGACAGGAAGGAAGAAACACTTAGATGGAGAAAACACTGTTAGGCAGTTATTATCAATCATAGCTTTTCCAACATATATTAGATTACACTCTAACTGTGGAACATGCAACACATTTTTAAGCACAAAGTTTTGAGCTAAGTATATGTTCCCTCTACCGATAATTTTTAAACCAGAACCATTAGCTATCGTTACCTGTTGTGGACATTGAAACAACTTGTATTCATCAAATAAACATTTTTTGGATGTCATATGATCTGTTGCTCCTGAATCAATGATCCAGGAACAACTCTTACCATTAACACTGGTGCTGGCCACTGTAGCTCTAATCTGAGACACATTCCCTTCATTTAGTTGATTGTTGAGAATTTTGAATAGTGCACTGATCTGGTCCTGAGACAGCCTTTGATTAGGGACCTCTTCACCTGGATTATCATTAGGTTCACCGCTGTGTACAACATTAGCTGCCATATACCCCTTGAAATTTCTCCAATTATTGTGTGAATCAGCCCTAGACATATTAGTGTCTGACTTCCAGGACTGATTATTACCTCTGAACTGATTCTGGTTCTGTCTAAAGGGCGGTTTGATGTTTGAGTCAGGACGTCTATAACACTCTTCAATAAGATGACCAGGTCTCTGGCAATACTTACAGAATTTCTTTTGTGGGAATCCACCCATATTCCGTTTGACAACCAAGCCAGAAGGTTGAGTTATTGTTGAGTCGGTTACAACAGTTTTGGTTTCAGCCACCAGAGCTGAGGATTCAGATACAACAATTAGTCCAGTTCCCATCATAACTTTCATTCTACTTTCTTCCTGCCTAATCTGAGAAAACGTAGCATTCATAGTTGGTAGGGGTTTGGTTCCTAGGATCCTACTCCTCACAACATCAAAGTCCTTGTGTAGTCCAGCTAAGAAACTAAAAATTCTTTTGGTTTCCTTGATTCCTTTGTATGTTTGCTCATCAATAGGACTACTCCATTTGAAGATCTCAAAGGAGTCAATCTGCTGCCATATGTGGAGAAGACTTCCGTAGTATTTAGTGACAGTTTGATCCCCTTGATTGATTTCTCTTAGCTGAGCCTTGAGCTCATACAACTCAGCAATGTTATCCTTCTTTGGATACATTTTCTTGGTGGCTTGTCAGATTTCATCTACTGTGTTGTAAAGCATGAATGTCTCACTAATTTCCGGGCTCATAGACCCCAGTATCCAGGACATAAGCATTGAGTTATTTGCCTCCCAAGCTTGAAACTTTGCATCACCTTCAGCAGGAACTATCACTTTTCCAGATAGATAGTCTTTCTTTCCTTTTCTAATTATGAATAGTTCGATAGCATGCAAGATAATTATTTCCATTTAGTTTGACAATGTTAACTGGGGTTGTATCTTGCAAGGGAGGAGAGATTTGTTTTTCTACACTGGAGGTCGCTTCACTCTGTTCTACCATTCTAGCTGGACTGTGGAATGGAAGTTTGGTGAAGATAAATTACCTGGTAAATTGACGGTAGGAAGGAAACTTGAGAACTTGGAGAAGCCAAGTTCTGTGAGAGAGAAGATGAGAAGGGTGAGCTCTGTGGGAGAAAATGACCTGATGAGAGAGCTTGGGTGAAGAGAAGCCTTGGAAGGAACAAAAGAAAACAACGATGTGAAAGGTCTTGGGAAAAATAAGACAAAAGGAACGTCTGAGATGGAAGAAATGTCGTGTTGCAACTTAATGCATTTGTCGGTTAAGGAAGAGTTGCTATTTTACCCTTAAAACGTGTCCCTCTTGCATGCTGTTGATTGTTGCATGTACAACGTGTGACACTCAGATTTTTTGTCTAAGGTATCAAGATGCAGGACCGTCGACATGTGTTTCAGTCCTTTATCAATAATTTTTCTCAATTTCCTGGTTACAAGGCTTTTATGCACGATTCAACGAAAAACGAGGAGAAAGAATATTGTCTGGGAAAGAGAAATAAAACTAATTCACGCGCTCTCACACCCACGCGTCTTCTCACTTCCCTTTTTTCCTGTACTTCGTCTTCTTCCTTTATATCTCTGTACTTTCTCAAGCAATTTTTGAGTATTTCACACAATCAATTTGAGATCAGAAGAACATCAATTTGAGATCAGAGGAACGAGACCTCTCTGTTGTTAGATTAAGATGTTGCGATAGAATTTCAATGGGAATTTCCATGGGACACAGAAATATTGTTCTGGAAAATATTGATGGATTGAATTTGCTAAGAATGAATTCTTTTTCCTTCTGTGCTCTGATACCATAAAGAAAGTCACATCACAAAGAATAGTTGAGAATTTTGATAGAAGGATGAACTGCTTAATGTAAATACTTGGAAGGAGATGAAGAATAGAAATATATTTCAACTTCAGAATTGTTCTTGTTGGTTTTACAACCTTACATCATACTTAGTTGCCGAGTCTTGCAACTATATATATATACAGTGAGGTATGAGCCATAACGGCTATAATTGGGAGAATAGCCCTAATGGCTATTTTCTCTTGCTACTATTACTTTTATATTACATTACAATATACCTATTTTCTACAAAATCTAAAGCCATCATGCAACTGTAAGCATTCTCTCCCTGCAATTCCCTCTATTAACCTGCTCAAAACATTCATACCATCTTCTCAGTCTGGAGGCTGCCCACAAGTAGGGTTTTCATTAAAGGAAAAGCTCCATCACACGTTGCTACCTCAATTCTTAAGAAGCCACTTAAACTCAGGTTATAACATATTGTTGTACTGAGAGGAACGAATATAGCAGGCAGTAACTGAAGGGACTTTGTGCGGATTAACCGGTCATGAAATTTCTGTCCACATGAGATCCTCTTAACGTGGAAATTGCCTTAGACAATCATGCCAGCAGAAAAGGAAAAAAAATACTCAAAATATTACAGGAAGTAACACCAAAGACGATACTTCGAGTTGCGGGATGTAACTTTTCTACAGGTCAAACAAGTACCATCTCAGCTAGAGTTTACAGAGCCAATTTAACAGGAGGAACCACATAGCAACAGGTCCGTAGAAGAAAATATTGCATTACCGCACTGGCACACTATTCTGTGCAAAATGTAAAAGAGTTAATGAGGACAAAAGTCCATTCACCACTTGACTACCTCGATTCGACAGTACTCAAAGATTCATTTGATAGCTTACAGGACATATGGTATACACACGAGTGTTCAGTATAATGAAGACAGATCTCCATCTTACTGCACGGTGGCACATATCAGTTCATATATAGATTATTGATAAAGAAACACTATCAGCAGAAAGGATTATTTAGAGGTGTAGAAACAACTAACACTTTTCTTTTTTTTTTGTAATTAAAACAACTAACACAATTGAGTGTAAAACATTGCAAAAATCACCTGGCTGCGTGTCTAGCGTAAGCTCGTCAATCTTTTCATCGATGTCATCTTCAAGTGAATTTGGCTTCTTGCCAGCTTCCACAGCCGGCACTACTGGGTCAGATGGTCCTTCAATAGGCACAGCTTGAGTATCCAAGACTACTTCCTCCATTGATTGGGCCTAAAAGTAGTACAACCATCAAGAGCAATCATAAGAAGCCGAAAAATTTTAAATTCAACACAATTAAATGCAAGAGCAACAAGGAATGAACCATAGATGACAAAGTAAAACTAGTTTAACCCCGGCCAGGGACAGATAGGTCAAAGAAAAATACTCTTGAAACCCGGCTAGGGACAGCTTGGTCAAGGAAAACCATTTAAGCAGAGTAGATAGAAATTAACGGTATTATCAACTGAATGGTTTGTATCGCCACTTTCACCGAAATGAAGATATAATAAGCAATCAAAGGCCAATGAATTGCAACTAATCCCCCAAAAAGAAATCAACATGGAGAAATAAAAAATAGAAAATGCAAACGAATGATGCATATTGAAACTCCAAATACAAGACATTGCCGGCTCAAAGGAAAATGACCAAAAAAATCATACGTTAAAGATCAAACTGCGTTCCAAAAGAAGGGAAGGGGATATCAATACCTTTGAATATTCTGTATAGCAACCGAGAGCACAACTCGCTGATTACGCAGTTAGAGGTGAGATTCTCCGGCAGGGTTTTGCTAATGCCGACAGAGTGAAGATTTAAGGCTGTTTTTGTTTCTGTTTTCAGCTTGTATAACAATGCTTTCAACATCCATATTCGAGTTGGAATTCACTCATAAAAAAACAATTATTTCAAAAGTGTTATAAAATCAAGCAAGAATATTATAGAGAAGAAAATCTAGAGAGCTTTGTATCTTAAGCAAGAATATAATAGAGAAGAAAATCTAGAGAGCTTTGTATCGTAAGGTGTGTCTTTCATATATGATAGGTGGTCTTATTTATAAGACTCATGGAGTGAAGATACACCGAACATGGACAAACTCTTTGGATACTTACATCTAATATGACATACATGGTATACAAAAGATATATATAACAATCCCCTTGGATATCCAAATTTATGGAATATGCCTCGTTAAAACCTAGCCAAGAAAAACCCAGAGAGATAAAAACTTGGTTGAAGGGAAAAGAGTACACATTCATAAAAATCGGTAAGTGTGATACACTGCCTCATTAAAACCTTGTCAAGAAAAACCATGTGGGGTAAAAAACTTGGACGAAGTAAAAAAAAAAAGTGCAATGTGCATGTAGTAATCACACTCCTCCTGATGCAAGCAAGAGATTTTTGAGCCGATGCGTTCCAATGTTGTAGACCGTCTCTCTAAATGTAGTCGTTGGTATTGCTTTAGTGAAAAAGTCGGGGAAATTCTGGCTTGATTGTATCTGCTGGATATTAATATCACCATTCTTCTCGAGATCATGAGTGTAGAAGAACTTTGGTGATATATGCTTCGTTCTATCTCATTTGATGTAGTCATTCTTAATTTGAGCAATACATGCTGCATTATCCTCGAACAATGTTGTTGGAGTTTTTCTTAGCGACGGTACCCCACATGACTCTTGGATATACTGAATCATCGATCTCAACCATATGCACTCACGACTTGCTTCATGCAATGCCAAAATCTCGGAATGATTTGAAGATGTAGCAGTTAAGGTTTGCTTTACTGATCTCCATGATATAGGAGCACATGCGTAAGTAAGACATATCCACTCTGTGATCTTCCCCTATGAGGATCGGAAAGATAGCGAGCATCAGCGTAACTCATTAATTGTGATTCTGAATTCTTTGAGTAGTATAAACCCATATCTTGTGTTCCATGAAGATAACACAAAATGTGCTTGACATCATTCCAATATCTTTTGATTGGAGTTGAATTATATCTTGCTAATAAATTCACTGAGAATGCAATATCTGACTTCGAGCAATTGGCAAGATACATTAAAGCACCAACAACACTAATATATGGTACTTCTGGACCTAATAATTCTTTATTATCTTTTGGGGGTCGAAATGAGTCTTTATTCATATCTAACGACCATACATCCATGGGACTACTCAATGGATGAGCCTTATCCATAGAGAATCGTTTTAAAATCTTCTCCGTATATGAGGATTGATGGAGAAAGGTTCCGTTAGGTAAATGCTCGATCTGCATGCCGATACAAAATTTGGTTTTTCCAAGATTTTCCATCTCAAACTCTTTCATGAGATAATTAGCAGTTTTAGTAAGCTCTTCAAGAGTTCCAACAAGATTTAAATCATCAACATATACAGCAATTATAGAGAACCCACTATGAGATCTCGTGATAAATACACATATACAAATTGGATTATTTATATATCCTTCTCTTACGAGGTACTCACTAAGGCGATTATACCACATCCTGCCAAATTGTTTTAGTTCGTACAAGGATCTTTGTAATTTGATTGAGTATAATCCATTCGTCCTTTGATTACACGCTTCAGGCAATTTAAGTCCTTCTGGGATTTTCATATAAACATCATTGTCTAATAATTTATATAAGTATGCGGTAACCACATCAATTAACCACATATCAAGGTTTTCAGAGACTGCTAGGCTGATTAGATATCGTAATGTTATGACATCAATTACCGGGTATATGTCTCATTATAATCAAGCCATGTCTTTGTGAACAACCTTGCGCAACCAGACATGCCTTGTATCGCACAACTTCATTGTTCTCGTTGCGTTTTCATATGAAAGCCTATTTATATCTAATAGGTTTGGTCCCTTCAGGGGTTTGGACTATGGGTCCGAATACTTTGTGACTTTTTAACGATTTTAGTTCTGCTTGGATTGCATCTTTCCGTTTTGGTCGATCATTTCTGTGTCGACACTCTTCAATAGAGTTTGGTTCAAGATCCTTATTCATTATTTCACATGCAATTCCATAAGCAAAAACATGATTAATAATAACTTTTTTGTCTATCCCAATTTTCTTCTGAACTTACATTATTCAAAGAGATCTCGTCAAAAATTTTGTTCACATGCTTCTTCTGGAGCAACTTGTTCATCAATTTTATATTGATCAGTTTCGATTTCTATAGAGTTTTCAAGTTGTGAACTTCCTTTTCTCTTCTGGAGTATGCTCTTCTGGAGCATTAACTTGTACCATTTTTTCGAGTGTTTTTATCTTTTGCACCAACTGGGCACCAACGTTTTAGACTTGCTTTTGGTATACTATTATCATGTCTTTTAGAGACATCAAGTCGAATCGGGGCATTCATCACCGAAACGTGGGTTTTTGTTATCATTTTACTTCTTGCTCGCATTGATTTGTTTGTTGATCAAGGTGAGATAGTGAATGAATGTTCCATATAATTTTACGCCGTTCTTCAGGAACCAACACTTTCTCTCCCCCTAACAGCGGAAAAACTAACTCACCAAATCAATGCAGATGCATGCATAATTGCATGTCCCCAAGCTGATGTGGGTAAATTAGACGAAATCAGTGGTCTAGCAATCAGTTGTAAACATTTAATAAATGACACCTGCTGGGACATGCTAAGTGTGCACACATGGAACTGAATGCTCAACGTCAATCTCAATTAACTAACACTAATCATTAAAAGCTTTGAGGAATGCGTGCTCTGAAGCGTTTAAAACGGGTAAGAAGCTTGACAAAAGCTATTGTGCTTTTCGGGAGCAAACTCATATGAATAAGCAACAAACACAATCACGAGATAGCAGAATCTGTTGGTTCTGTAAAGAGGTAGTAGAAGCTTCAGGTTCATTAAATGCACATGTGAATATGGTACAATTGTACATATCATTATTGTACCTGGGTGACCAAGTCGATAATGCCATAGCAGAAATATCTTTGGATTATTGGACTTATTCATCAAAATATGAAATTTGACTGGACGTATAGTCGCATAATACAATCCAGACGAGAAAATTGAGAGTTTTTCATTAACAAGCTTCTGGTTTGAATCATCATATGTAATACATGAAAATTCCATATTCTTCCATGGTTTCAACATAAAAACCATTGAGACATATATCTTTGAAACTCAATAGATTTGTTTTGACTTGGTGAAATAATGTCATATTAACCGATATGTGTATCACCCGTTAATAAAATGGTTGCTCTTCTGGAGCCTTCAATCAATGTCGTAGTACTCGAATTGGTACTAACATTTACTTTTGCCCTTCTTTCCAGAGCTTTCAATCAATTTTGTGTGTGTCATTCCACTATCAACTGGATATATGTCCATATCATTCATCTTGGATGATATGTTAATATCAAAATTAATTTTGGAACATCAACTCAGAAATAGTCAATGGTGTTTCTTCATGAAACACTATTCATATATTAATCAATGTAATGTTACCAACCTAGGCAAAATGCACTAGTTGTCTCTTGCCTTCATTCTTCTAGGATGTCTTGATAAAGATCAGAAAAAGTCCTTGGTGGCAAGTACAGACCATTGGCCTTAGGCTCAACATTAGTAACAAGTCCGTTTAGTCGCTGCACCATTTTTCATAGCTTTAGTATTTTCTTGAGGGCTTTTTCTTGTTTTACCACTTTCAAGTGGTGTGATGTAAAATTTCTATAACGTTCACGACCACGACCATGACCACGTAGATTATTATAATTACGACCATTCGCTTCAGGGAATAGTGGTAATCCGATCTGGTGATAATAGTGGTTTTTCATCGAAAGTTCATTGTATTATTCAGCAACTAGCATACATGAAATCATATGAGGATACAGTTCAAGCTTTCTTTCCTGATATTACTATTGTAGGAGCATATTGGATACGCGGAAAGTGGGAAACATATGTATTTTTTTTAACAGATACATGTAAAATATCTGATAAAACAAGATATTCATTCAAAACTACAGGTTTGAGTTAATGTTGCAGACTTCGGGCATGATATACTTCACGCATAATGATTTATATTTCCCTAACATCATTGTGAAGAAATGGTAACCACAAGGAAAACTTTTCTTAACACCAAAAATTTCTGGCTTTTATATATTAAAGAAGATAGAACTTCCTTGCATTGTTACCACTTTAAGATTTCACATTAATTCGTGCTCTGCAAAAGATTATGCCAAAAGATAGACGGGGTAATAGACATGAGTAATCGACATGCTAGAACAATCCGTAGTCGAGTTAAGGATAGCGGAGTTAAAGGTACACATGCTTTAGGTATGTCGATTATTCATGCTTCGGGCATGTCCACTACTCATGCTTCAAGCATGACAATTATTTGTGCTTCAGACATATCCGCTATTCATGCTTCAAGCATGTTGACTACTCATGCTTCTGGCATGTCGATTACTCATGCTTCCGGCATGACGCCTACTCATGCTTCTAGCATGTCGATTACTCATGTCGGACTACTCATGCTTTTGGTATGCCGACTACTCATGCTTCTGGCATATTTGACTACTCATACTTCCAGCATGTGAACTATTTGTATTTTTAGCATTTGAACTATTTGTTATTCTGACGTGTGAATGACACATGCTTCTAACGTGTGAATTACATATGCTTATGGTATTTCGACTATCAATACTGCGGGCATATCAATTATTCATGTTTCCTGGAAACTATTCATACTGCGGGCATGTCATCTATTCATGCTTTGATCATGACAATTATTTATGTTTCTGGCATGACAATGATCCATGCTTTGGTCATGCTAACAATTCATGCTTCGGGCATGAAAATTATTCATGCTTCGGGTATATCAACAATTTATGCTTCAAGCATGGCTACTATAATCATGTTTCGGGCATGATAACAATTTATCCATATGGCTGCAAGCCATATATTATTCTTCTACCTTCAAAATAAATCTAGACTTCAGGCTAGATTAGTTCTTTTACAAATATTTCGAATATAAGATAGAAATAGGTAACAATAATAACGCAAAAAAAATGAACAAATCATAAATCTGAAAAAAATTTCAGCAGAAAAATCAGTCTTGGAAATTACCCTTTCGGACTAGCCTAGAGGTCACCAAAATACATCTTCACTGTTCAAAACGTACCTTTATGTGTTAAGAATAATCTGACAAAATTTGGTGATGATCCAACGGTGGATGACTCGAAAAATTCAGTTTTTATAGACCCGCTCAAGGCTGTCTGCACCTGCGAAATTTTAAGGGTGTTCTCCATCTTTCGCTTCTTTCTCAAATACTTTTCTTGATTACTTGTTTTTATTTCGTTGGAGCAGTTCGTGCTGATAACGTGTTATAAACTCAAGCAAGAATATAATAGAGAAGAGAAACTAGAGAGCTTTGTATCTCAAGGTGTGTCTTTCATATATGATAGGCGGTCCTATTTATAGAACTCATAAAGTGAAGATACATCGAATTTAGACAAACTCTTTAGACATCTAATATGATATACATGGTATACAAAAGATATATATAACAAAAAGTTATTTTTTTTAAATAAAAAGAACGATACTAAATTTGGACGTGAATAAGTAGATATATAGATTTTGCACTGATGAATAAGTAGATATATATATAAAATCAAATAAAATATAAGATCAATAAAATTTGTAAAATTGAGCTGATCTTTCTTTTTTACCTTTTTTTTCCCCTCCTGATAGAAAACTTGATACAAAACTTTCAATTCCGTTAAATGAATGTACCAGTATGAAAGCTAATATCACATATTGAGGAAAACTAAGCATCCGTTTGAAAACATCTTTTTATTCATCTCTCACACCACACAAAGTTTTATCTCACCTTTTCATTTTTTACATTTTTTGTAATGCGTACATAAATTAATGACAATATGTTCAAAACCTGATAACCTTATATTAATGAGCATGTTACAAAAATAAAAACAAGTATTATATTGAATGTTTTAGATTATTTTCTTGATAAGTCAAAAATTTAAAATCAAATATTTGTTTACATCATCATAATGAAAATTAAAAATACAAAATAGAATGACTTTCGGAACATAAACTGAAACCTTATTAACAATTTTGCCCCATTGTTATCTTTTTGGCCAATGTTTAAAATTTTTTTAAAAAACAAACGTTATTTTCCAGACTTTTTTTTTGTTTTTAATAAATAGCACTTTGTATACATAGATATCCAGATTTTTTTTAACCCACTTAATAAAGGCCATTAGAATGGTAAGGGAGAAGGTGCATGTGTCTCTTATGTTTTTTCGTTCTAACCTACAATTATAATTTGTATTATTTGTTTTGGCGTGTACCTTAAATTTTCTTTAAAAATAATTAAATAGTGTTAAAATAAATTGAATAAATTATAGTATCTTCTATTGTTCATTTCAACAAAAATTCACTATATTAAAATGAATCTGTAATAGTCTCTTACAAGCTATTATTCACTGTATTCATTATAAATCAATAAAAGTTCAAAATTAAATTAAAGACGCGCGGACACATTTGTTTTATTTTCTTCTTTTTGTATAAGTAACATGTTAACAAAACATTTCTTACACTATCATTTTGTAATTATTCATGCATCGTATCAAGATATCAAAGTCTTTTGATACTAGTACCATAACAATTTCAACTCAAATAAAATTGGCTAATGTATAAAAGATCCATATAGAGCGTGTGTATGCATATATACATATATAAACTCATATACACACACATATATATATATCTATATACACACGTGTGTCGTCTAAAAAAAATACACGTGTGTATGTATAAAGTCTCTTGATACTATTAATAGGACAATTTCGAGCCTAATAAATTATGTTGTGTAAAAGATTCATCAACACACCGAGTGCTACGGTCTGAAAAATTTCGTTACATCGATACGCGCTTATTATCGTAGTTATATATGTATGAATTCTGTGCTGGTATCAAAACATATGGACTATCTATATGCGACGAAATTCATTGACGAACGTTACGATTTCGTCATAAGAATTAAAACAATACGAATAAGTAACAACTTAAATTTTAGGATAAATTAAATCAAAACAAAATGCATGACACAAGAAATTAGGGTGTTTAAATAAAAGAAAAAAGAAAGCAAGACAAGGTTAGATATTTTGGACACTAGAGAAAAATTTTATATACACATACATACATACATATACATACATATACATATATATACACACATATATATACATATATATATATATATATATATAGGTACTAAGTGGGCGGTCAAGGGTAAGAAAAAGAAGAAGAAATTGTGGTTAGAATAATACCCCAATAAAATACCAAGTATAGAAAATTGTGTAGAATCCAAGTGATAAAATTTTGTCCTATTCTACCCATTCCCACTCACCCTTTTGGCCGACCCCTTAAGCAAAGAAGAAGACAAGGTTGCCTTGCTTCAAGCCATCATTAGATATACCAAGAATCTTACACCTCTTACACAAATTTCTTACATCTTTTTACAACCTTCAACCAACCCAAACCACTCCTCTCTTCCCTCCTTATACCCGGCCACCTCACAAAACAAAATGAAAGGTTTTTCTTCTCTCTTTCGCTCTTCCTTCACTCCATTTTCTTACAAGACAATTACCCACTCTTCCACCTTTTTTCATCCACTTTCCAAGACGATGATGCAGTCTTCTTTCCTCCCATTTGCCCAAAAATAGTCCCCCTCCTCTAGAAAAGACAGAAGACTCTTTCTTTCTCATTTCCTACACTTAGCAAATATTTCATCTTCTTACACTCTCTTTCCTTTCTCAAGCAAGAAACAAGTAATTTCAAGCCTTCTTTTTTTTTTCTCTTTTGGCTGAGGCAACCCAAAGATGGAACAAGAAGAAATTTTCTTCTCTTCATCTCATTCCTTCACCCAAAACACTAGCGATAACATCCTCCTTCATCGAAGCATTAAGGAGACCAAGTATAATTGAGCCAAGAACCAAAGAGCAACAAGGTAAGAACATCATCTAAGTTCAACTATTCTTCCTCCATTTATCCATTTTCATGGTTGCTCACTTGCTCCCTTATTTTTTGTCCAAAATCGTGGGGTATATAAGGTATGAAGAAGAGGGTTTTCTTCAAAACAAGTGAAAAAATCTTCACTTTTCTTAAAAGGTTAAGTGATAAAGACAAATATTCTTCCTAGATCCTGCATGGATTTTCAAAGATCTAACTATATATGTTCATATAAATTTGGATCATCCATGATGCATGTTCAATGTTTTAGTATCAAGAATATGTAGATACTATGTTCTAAGTGATGCAAATATGATGATATGGAGGTATATATACACACGACCAAATTGTAGACAATTGACATATATGTGTAAATAAAATGAAATGAACACTCATATGTGATGTATATAAAAGTTAAAGAAAGAAAATGAAGATACATGATATGTTAGGAAAAGTGTACTAAGAAGACATTTTTATATATGTATTCATATGTTCTTCATGAAGATCATCGCTTATATGTTTATTTATGATTTTGGTTTTCATGAACTTTTGTGTTCTTGATTTAGCATGTCATGAGGCAATCATATTCATGTCTAAGATTCTAGTTAACAAAAGATGTTTCTTGATGATCTTCATATGTATATGTGTGTTTATGACCCATGGCCAAGTAGGGTTTTTAGCCTACTTGTTTTATTTTTCATGGTTCCATCATCTTGTATGTTATGTGTTTTATGATGATATTGCAAGATTTTATGTTGATGGAAACTAATATATACATAGTTAGGATGAATGTTTCAACTAAGAATATAAGTAAAAGATGTGAAAAAGAAACGGATTTAGGTGATATATATACCCCATGTATGTATTCAACCAAAGTGGTAAAATGGAGAGAAAGAATAAAGTTTATGACATGTTATAATTATAAATATGTTTGTCATAAAAAGAAATGGTAGTATAAAGAACTATGCTACATGAAAAGAAAACAATAGATAAGTATATACATATATTTCGGCCAGAGGGCCACTTGTTGAATATATATACACACACGGCTTATATATATATATATATATATATATATATATATATATATATATATATTGTGACATGGAATAAATCAATTAATACATGTTTATGGATATAAATATGCATAAAATAAAGTATGATACAATATATGATTATTTTATGTATATTCTTATGAAATATGGAAGTATATATAAATGAATGTGAAATTAGGGGTTTTGTCCATTTTTACTAAGTATAATATATATATTTTAAGGAAATATGGTTGGCTAAAATAATTGAAAAGTGGGCTGTTTTATGGGGGATTTGGCCGAGAGGTTAGAGTTGGGAAAATATGGTGTATTTTCATGATTTAAAGCATAGATTGTATATAGGTATTTTGGGTTTTATGACTTGAAGAAATGGGGAAGTATCAGAGTATAAATATT
Organism: Eustoma russellianum; assembly: GCA_036186865.1. NCBI lineage: Eukaryota > Viridiplantae > Streptophyta > Magnoliopsida > Gentianales > Gentianaceae > Eustoma > Eustoma russellianum. The sequence goes on along the minus strand of AP025054.1, from coordinate 10,485,453 downwards.
ATGGAATTTCCAAGTAGTCAAATGCATCCATGTTCATATCATGAAACATTTTTAAAATTTTGCCTTTGCATATCGAATCATATCGTATAGTCGCAAATCTCATGACATGTTTATCATATGTATATAACTTTTTGGGGGCCGTCATAATACCATGTTCGATGTGGTTGGTATTATGGGCATATAGCATGTTATCGATGATCGGAGGCTGTCATGATATTGGAACCCAAGGGGGTTGATATCATGGGCATATAGTATGGTTCTTTATAGGTCCGAGTGTAACACCTTATCGAGGACAAAGGATCTCTGGCATATCAAGTCATCGTTAGTTTATGTACATTATGATGTAACACTATGTGGACTCATCGGGATTCATATTTTCTACATGTGACTATATGAAGGATATTTTGTTACTATAACGATATCATTTGCATGCAAGATAAAGTGCTATAGCCATCATATGAAAATGCCACGTTTATGAAAATGTTATGTCTTGGACATGTTTATAGAAAATGGATACGAATACCATGTGTTATCGTTCATCATTACAGAATTGTTATGTCATCATTTTATGACATCGCATCGTTAGAATATCGCGTTTACATGACTCGTATAGGTACTTGATGCATCTAGATGATGAGACTAAGTATAGTGATTACCTTAGACATAAATTGAGACTTTAAGTATGGCATGTATAGAAATGGCATTTTTTTAGACTTAGAGCATAGAATTGTTACTTTGATAATGATATAGTTGTTACTTGTATTTATTTATATTTATATGATGCACTTTATTTATTAAAGTTGGAGACACGAAATGTTATGTTCTTTATTCATGTATTGTGATTTTATTACCCACCTCCCATGCATGATCCACATGATGTATCTAGACGGATTACTTGCTGGGCGATTAGTGTTATCGCTCATACTTACCTTATCACATTGCAGAGAACAGAGATATTGACACGCCACTTCTAGAGAACGTACCCCGACTAGAGTATCCATGAGCTGAGATGTAGGCCGGAGTTATGTAACAGATATTTTGGGTTTTGATCATGATTACTTAGATTATTTTGAGACATTGTACATTATGATTTATACGCACTTTTGACGATTTGTATTATTATGCATGTCGTATGTGTTACGACCCGCATTTCCGGGTCGGTAGAAAAAGAAATACGATAATAGAAAATAAAATAAAAGTGCGATGTTGGTAAAATTTTAGTGGAATTTAAAATTTTGATTCAGGATTTAATAGGACATCGGTAGTATATATCGGTGTTAGAAATGCTCAGAAAAATAACTGAACGATCAGGTAACGGATATAGAGATATACGACAAAACTAGGTAAGGAACGTTATCAAACATACGATAAAACTTAAATAAATTTTTTCGTCACAACTTAAGTATTAGGTTAAATTAAATCAAACGAAAATACGTGATGCGATAAATTTCACTAGTTAAACAAAACGGAAAACAAAAACAAGACATAACAAATAATTAGGGTGGAAGATAAATACACACACACACACACACACACATATATTTAGGTTGCCAAAAGTTGAGAAAAAGAAAGAAGAAAATGTGGTTAGAAAAACACCCCCAACAAAATACTAAGTGTAGAAATTGTGTAGAAACCAAATGATGGTATTTTGTCCTATTCTACCCACCAAAACCCTACTATGGTCGAATTTGCACTATAAGTGGGAAGAAAAGATTTCTTCCGTTTTGTATTCTACTACATAATAATACCCTATACACTTTTATCCCAATGACCATATTTTCTTCCTCTTTATCCTACATGGCAACAAGACAAGCATATGCCGACCAACCACTTTCAAAGAAGGACAATACATCTCCTTTTTATTCCTTTTTACACACTTCATCCTTTCACCATCACCCTAAGCCTACACTACCCACTTTCTCCAAGAAATTTTCTCCTTCTCTCCCTCTCCACTCACTTCGACTGAGAATTAAGAAAAGGGGAGAACCCCTTTCATTTTCTTCCACTTCACACTCCAAACTCTCCCCACATCTCATCCTTACTCTCTTCTCTTTCTTTGAAGAAAACTCAAGCCTCCAAACTTCCATTTCCCCTCTACTTGGCCGAGATCTCCACAAGGGAGCAAGGAGAAGAATTTGTTGGACCGTGCACCTGCAATGAACACCACTAGAGGGGGGGGTGAATAGTGGTTAGCGGAAATTACACTACAACAATTTGTTAAAATCCCCTTGAAAACAGAATCTGAGACCAACTCAGATTCAGAACCCGTTTTTCAAAAATTCACAAATAATTGTACACAACTCCAAAAATTATGAAACTTTCCAGAATTGAACTTCAATGAGTTAACAATACTCTATCCAAAAATCAGACAAAAAGAAGATCGTTTGACCCTTCAAACAAATAAAAAGATTCAGATGGTCAATCTGGACAGAATTGGACAGAATGTTGCTGATTTTGCAAATAGTGTTTCTCTTTGAATACTCAACCAAACAGGTTGATCTTTATATCAAAAAACTCCTTAGGATCTGTAGATGAAGTTTCCAAAAAGCCCTGACCTTAAACAATTCTTGAAAAATACAGAATTTAAGTTTTCTCAAAACTAGTCAGATTGCAGCCAGATTGGAGCTGTTATCTTGCAAAGACTGAAAGACTAACTTTTCCTTGCTCAAATCAAGTGATTCTTGTTGCAAATGAAAGCTAACAGTCTGAAGTATAACTCCACCAAAAATCACGAATTTTGAAAATGTTTAGCTATTTTTTCAAATTGCGTGAAGTTGAGTGAAAACTGCAGTCAAAAACGGGCAGAAAACAGAAATAAAGAAACAAGAGAAGAACACCAAGGATTTATCCTGGTTCGGTCAATGTGACCTACTCCAGTCCCAAGGAACACCTTTCCTTGGATTTCACTATGAAATGAGCACCTTACAACAAGAGCCAAGCTTGATCCTTGGGTTATACACCAACCCTATTCAAGACTTGGATAATCACCTTCTAAGCAACACTTAGTTGCAACTCCTCTAACACCTATTGATGTAGCCTTATAAAGATGGCTAATCAATCTTACAAATGAAGCTCAAGAGGCTTGTAGCACAACAAAAATATCAAGAACACCTTTGCTACAACAAAATACAACAACAAGAACAAGAAGATGAATATGAAAACTATAGAATGCTTGTGAGCTTCAAGTGTGTTTCATCTTCTTCACCAATGCCTCTATTTATAGTGTGATTTGAGCCTTGAAGATAAGAATGCCAATGTGTCATCATCTTCATCATCAACTCCAAATGTCTTCTCATCATTGGTTGGCTTTGTACACTTGGCAAAATAAAACACCATGATTGGTCCACCTTGGCAAAATGATGTGGCCGATTTTTCCACCTTGGATTTATCATAATTATCCTTTGCAAAAATGAGAAGATAAAATGGAATATGCTTCAAGAATTTCTCAACTCCTTTCCATGAGAATAGCCATGTGAGTGTTGAAGGATTCAACCCAAAAAATCTGCTCCAACAAGGAAATGTAGCCGTTGGCTACAACCTTACAATTCCAAAAAATTCTTTTTGTTTTTTTCCATAATAAAATGAGAAATGATAATACACCAAATTATCCTCAACTTCAAGCAACATAATATGACATGTGAAGTCTTCATTTGACTTCAAAAATATGCTGAAAACACCCAAGAAAAACAATATAGCCGTTGGCTATTTTTAGTAAACTCCAAGTTGACAATTTTGCCAACTAGCTCCTTTTTGGTTGGTCCACTTGTCTCCAACTCATAAAATGAACTCCACATCATATCCACCTTAACAATCACGTTTTTCCACATATATATAAGTGTAGAAACTCAGATTTTTGAAGAAGAAATAAATAAATAACAATTGACAAGATTATGCCAATGTGTAACACCGAAATTCCCCAATATTTCTTCTTATATGTCAAGAACATTTCCACACCTTTGACACTTTTAATATCTCTGAATAATGATGATAAATATTCTCTTATAACATATATAAGAGGGTCTTCGAGAAAAATTAGAATGTGACATCTCAAATCGTCACATATCCAGCTATAGTCAATAATATCATCGGTTGAGAGAATAAGATATAAGATCACCATATTATCTTCAAACTAACAATAACACAGCTCCAGAATGAAGATAATAATATGCTCAAGAGATTCCTTGAGCGAAAATACCAAAAATACCCTTGGGGGTAAAATGACCAAAATACCCCTGGTGTAAGAAAACTCAAGAAATGACCCGGATGGTCATAAATAATCATGATATCAACTTTGTCATGATAAATAGTATAAGAATATGCTCTTGAAATATTTCCACCATATCATGTTCCTACAAAACTCAAAATACCAATTTTGCCCTTTTTGGTAAGTTGTAGAAACTTCCAAGGCATGTTAGTCACAGGACAATAATAATCACCAAAAACACATAATAATCACATAATGAACACGTATAAATCATGTACAAATGAAAACAATCATTTTAACACATTTTAGAAAATTATTTCTAAAAACCCTAGACATCGATCGATGTGCAACAACCTGAGAGATCGATGTCAACTTTTTCAACTTTTACACATATAACACCATGTGTGACATTTTTAAGTATTCACCACTTAAAATCATGACTTTGAAAATTATCCAAACATATTTCTCAACATTCTCCCCCTTTTGGATGATTTTCAAAATAACCTAACATGATTTTAATGTCACAACTTATAACCAAAAATTTAAAAAGTTTAACCAAATGTTTTCAACTTTTAAATAGTATGTTGCTCCCCCTCAACTCATACTCTCCCCCTTAACCTATACTTAACTCTTAACTTATATTTGAAACTTATCATTTCATACCAAATGATGACTTAGCAACTAAAGTCTAAAATCATGTACTTATGCTATCTCCCCCTTTATTTTGCAAATCATGCAAAAGATAGAACTATACAATGGTATCGTAAGTCATCATACCTAACTTGGCTCGTAAGTTTTCAAACGTGGCTTGATTAAGGGGTTTGGTAAAGATATCGGCGATTTGGTGATCAGTTCTTATATGGTTTATCACTATGTCCTCAGTTTGAACATGATCGCGAAGAAAGTGGTATCGCACCTCAATGTGTTTGGCCTTAGAATGAAGCACCGGATTCCGGGAAAGATTGATTGCACTTGTGCTATCGCAGAAAATTGGAATCTTTTTCATTTTAATGCCAAAATCACTAAGTTGCTGTTTAAGCCAAAGTATTTGGGTAGTACATAAACTCAAAGCAATATACTCGGCTTCAGTGGTAGAAAGAGCTACACTAGCTTGCTTTTTAGAAAACCAAGAGATCAAATTGGTTCCTATGAATTGACATGTGCCGCTAGTGGATTTTCTATCTAACTTGCAACCACCATAATCAGCATCACTATATGCGTGTAATTCCAACTTAGCGTTTCTATCATACCATAGTCCTAAGTGAGGTGTATGCTTAAGATATCTAAATATCTTTTTCACTGCATTGTAATGTGATACCTTAGGACAAGATTGAAACCTAGCACACATACACACACTAAACATGATATCAGGTCTTGATGCAGTTAAGTATAACAATGAGCCAATCATAGACCTATAGAGTGTGTCATCAAAAGGTTTACCATTTTCATCCTTATCGAGTTTGGTACTAACACTCATGGGGGTAGTTGTAGGTTTCAAATCTTCAAAGCCAAACTTCTTAATCATATCATTGACATACTTAAGTTGGCTAATGTGAATTCCTTGAGGGGTTTGTTTGATTTGGAGTCCTAAGAAATAATTCAACTCTCCTACCATTGACATTTCAAACTCTGACTTCATACATTCTTCGAAGTCTTTTACTAAGGTAGGGTTAGTTGAACCAAAGATAATATCGTCTACGTATATTTGAACTATTAACAAATCATTACATTTTCTTCTTAGGAATAATGTGTTGTCTATGGTTCCCCTTTCATAATTATTCGCAATAAGAAAGTTTGCAAATCTATCATACCAAGCTCTTGGAGCTTGTTTCAAACCATATAAAGCTTTCTTAAGCTTGTAAACATGGTTAGGATTCTTTGGATCTTCAAATCCAGGGGGTTGTTTGACAAACACTTCTTCTTGGATGTATCCATTTAAGAATGCACTCTTGACATCCATTTGGAAGAGTTTAATGTTACTTAGACTTGCAATCGCAAGTAACAATCTAATTGCTTCTAGTCGTGCAACGGGTGCAAAGGTTTCCTCATAATCTATTCCTTCTTGTTGATTATAACCTTGTGCGACTAGTCTAGCCTTATTTCTTGTAATATTTCCTTGTTCATCCATTTTATTCCTAAAGACCCATTTAGTTCCTATGATAGACTTGTCTTCAGGTTTAGGTACTAAGTCCCATACGTTGTTCCTTGTGAATTGATTTAATTCCTCATGCATAGCATCTATCCATGATATGTCACCTAAGGCTTCCTTAACATTCTTAGGTTCTATGTGTGAGACTAAGCTATGTCCTTCAAGTTGACTTATGTTTCTACGTGTTCTAACCCCAACACTTGGATCCCCAATGATTAATTCTCTAGGGTGCCACCAATTCCTAGATTGACTAGGTTCACCCTCATCTTGTTCAAAAGTTTCATTAGTGTGAATGTTATCATATGTAATTGGATCATTAGTTGTATCATCTTCCAATTGCAAATTTTCTTGATTCATTTCATCTAAGGGTTCATGCATGTCTTGTTCAGGGGGAGTTGGTTCTAGATGATCAAGTACAGGCTCAAGTAATACTTCATCATCAAACATATTTTCAACATTTGTTTCTTGTTTATGTTGATGTTTATCACTAACTTCAAAGCATGCATTTTCATTGAATTTCACATGTATGGATTCAATTATTTTTCTAGATGCAGGATTATAACACCTATATGCTCTTGAGTTAGTTGAATATCCAACAAATATACATTCAATAGACTTTTGTTCAAATTTATCTAGATTATCCTTAGTGTTTAGCACAAAACATTTACATCCAAATACTTTAAGATAATCTATTTTAGGTTGTCTATTGTTTAGCAATTCATAAGGCGTTTTATTTAATTTCTTTCTAATAGTGAGCCTATTTATAATATAACATGCACAGTTAACAGCTTCAGCCCATAAATACTTAGGTAATTTATTTTCACACAGCATTGTCCTTGCAACTTCTTGAATCGTTCTATTTTTACGTTCAACAACTCCATTGAGTTGTGGTGTTCTAGGTGGTGAGAATTCATGTTTTATTCCATAAAGTTCACAAAATTTGATTACGTCTTTATTTTTAAATTCTCCACCTCTATCACTTCTAATTCTTTTGACATTTTCTTCGTAAATGTTTTCAAGTTGCTTGATAAGGGTTTCGATTGCTAATGGAGCATCGTCTTTGTGTGTTAAGAACAATGTCCATGTGTAGCGTGAGTAATCGTCTACTATGACACACACATAGTAGTGTCCACCTAGACTTCTTGTCCTACTTGGACCAAATAAGTCTAAGTGAAGCAATTCTAGTACATGACTAGTACTCACTTCATGTTTCGGTTTTAAGGTTTCTCTAATGTGTTTTCCCTTAATACATGTTTCACACATTTGAAAATTATCTAAGTCTAACTTAGGCATACCTCTAATTAAATTCTTTTTAGATAATTTCCTAATGGTTGAAATTCCTATATGGCCTAATCTTCTATGCCATAAATTCACATCTAAGTCATGTGATATTAGACACTTAACCTTAGCATTTAACATGTTATATAAGGTAAGGGTATAAATATTTCCATCTCCATTTCCTTTTAAAACCGTTTCTCCTTTTTCATTTATTATATCACAAGAATTGGGAAGAAAGGAGACATTATAACCACAATCTATAAGTTGAGAAATACTAAGTAAATTATAAGAGAGATTGCTTACTAGCAACACATTTCGTATTTGAAATGTGTTTGGGTCCCCGATTGTTCCTTTTCCAACAACTTTTCCTTTGTTGTTGTCACCGAATGTTACCTTTCCACCATCAATATGTTCAAGTTCGGTGAATAGATTGGGGTTGCCCGTCATATGCCTCGAACATCCACTATCTAAAAACCATTTGGTTTTAGATTCTTTGACTTTGCCTCTTTCTTGCATTCCTTGCATTTTTCCTACAATGGAGATAAAGTTTTAGGTACCCTTTATTTGGGTCCTTGAATGTTAGGGGCATTATTCTTGTTTAGATAACCCTTAGGTATCCAAACTTGAATATACTTTCTAGGCACATTTTTAGCATGGTTAAAGTAAGAAGGATAAGCATATAGATGATTATTCCACATAAGTGAGGATGCATTGTTATACATGTTGCGCCATGGTTGATAATCATTATAGGATGACCGAATCTTATAATGTGTATAAGGCATGCGATTTTGTTTCTTATATGGTGCTCTATATGTATATTCATGTGTATTTCTATAAGACTTGTATGAGAGTTGCTTATGCTTAGGTTCATAAAAAGTTGGATGCATTTTATTTGGTCTAGTTGCATTTGTATACATGTAGGCATGATTTCTAGGTTGTCTAGATGCAAAATTTGGCCTAGATGTATGTTTATGCGTGTGCATATTGGTGGGTTTGTGTTGTATTTTTGCCTTGATATGAGTAGAAGAAGGTGTAGAAGAAGATGTAGCAGGCAAAGTTGATTTTGTATTATATGGCAACTTTGTACTAGATGAAACAAACTTAGTCTTTTCATTTACTTTTTCGTTTTCTTCTTTATAGCCTAGGCCGGTTTTATCATTGCCATACTTTTGTGATGAGATAAGTGTATCTAACATATTTGCACCCGATTTAAATTGTTGTATCATTTTTTCTAAGGTAAATTTAGAAGACTTAAGTTGCACTATTTCATTTTCACAATTTTCTAACTTGGATTTCAACATTTTATTTTCCATTTGTAACTTTTGTTCATCTTTCCTATATGATTCAATTTTGTTCTCTAAAGAATCAAGAGTATTAGTAGACTCTTGTTTAAGAGATTCTAGTTGATCGGAAAATTCCAAGTTGGACGTCTTCAACTTGTCATTTTCTTCAACTAGTTTCTTCTTTTCTTTAGAGAGCCTCTTACAGTGAGCATGCATTCGTAGGAATTCTTCATACATTTCATCAAATGTCATGTCACTATCAGAATCACTATCAGAAGAAGAACATACCTCGTTGGATACGAAGCACACTTGAGCTTCCTCAGTTTCGGATTCTGAGTCGGATGAGTCGCTCCATGTGCTCACCTTCATTGCTCGTTTCCCTTTTCTTGCCTTAGACTCCTTTGTCTTTGACGTTTGAGCTTCCTTGTCCTTGGCTTGTTTATTATTGTTGTTTTTATTATTATTTTTCTTTGTTGGACAATCGTATGAAATATGTCCTTTTTGACCGCATTCATAACACTTTAATTCTTTATTATACCATTTGAT